>OW240912.1:35835291-35869016 GCA_933207985.1 Pelobates cultripes | reverse complement strand
GGTTGTCCATACAAGTAGGTTGCAACTTTTTGAGGGCCCACACCACCACCATGCACTCCTTTTCAATGGCAGTGAATATACTTCGCTGTGCAAAAGTTTACGGCTTAGATAAAAAATGCCGTGTACACGTCCACTGATAGGAGACGCGGAAGGTATTAAACTGATCAGAACAATAATAAACACACCACTCCTTTTTTTTGGTGAGGCTTTACAGGACAGAGTGCTTCTCCACGGGACATGTTAACTCACGGGCAGCTGGCTCATCAAGGAACCACAGCAGCTTCCATGTACAGGTAAGACACGTGCAGCCGGTAAGGGTTCAGGCTCTTCTTCCTGGAGGATACGCTGCAAGCCTGTTGAACGAGGTGACCTTGCTCGCGTCCCAGTGTACGGTTCCCAAATGGTTCATATACACGCCCACTTATTAGGAGACGCGGAAGGTATTAAACTGATCAGAACAATACTAAACACACCACAAATAAGGTTTCTCTCCTGTATGGCTCCTCAAATGATGCTTAAGATTAGAAGCGGCTGAAAAGCATTTCTCACACTCGAACAAAATATATTTTTAACATTCTCTCCACTTTGAACGAAATGACGTTTGGGAAGAGATTAACATAATTAAACACAGGCAGTAAAAATACAGTTTTTAGCCATACCCTGTAACTTTAAAACTACACATCCCATCTTCATAATTACATATTTGGAATCAGCACACTTAAAACATAAACATAACCAAAAATCAGCCAAATCCATCCAGGGGTTAAAAAGTTAGCTGGAGGTCCCTTTATGACCGACCGCAAGCACATTTTCCTGCCCAAAACAGTTCCATAGATTTGGGCTGTGAGGTCGGTCTATTTCAGGCTGAAAAAACGACTAAGTCCCATCGCCGAATGGGACTTAGTCTCTGCAGCTGAAATAATTTCCCATTTACTGAACCAAGTGGGAAATAGCAAGGCAGGCACAAAGGGTTTGCACCAGGTCTGGGGACACAGGGGACACCGTCTTAAAGGGGCCGTGTCCCCAACAAGTCTGGGGACACGGCCTTAAAGGGGCAGTGTCCCAATCTTCCTGATGTCCCAAAAAAGGTGTTTAAAGGGCCAGCACCAGTCACATAAAGAGTCCATAAGCCCCAATATGCCCACCGACAGTCTTAAAGGGCCATACACACCAAATAAAAGTGCATACATTTTCACAATCTCCCAGGGGCCATAGTCATGCGGGAGGAGGCTGGCAAAGAGGCTTCTCCACAACCCAGGGAAACAGGGCAATTTGCCATTTAAAGGGCCCGTTACAAATAGCAGTTTGTAACAAGGTGTCAATCCATATCTGCCAAGTGACCCGATGTAGGGGGACCAGTCCCTATTCTGCTCTGTGTCAGTGTGTATCAGGGAACCTTAGGACAGGTGTCAATCCATATCTGCCAAGTGACCCGATGTAGGGGGAACAGTCCCTATTCTGCTCTGTGTCAGTGTGTATCAGGGATCCTTAGGACAGGTGTCAATCCATATCTGCCAAGTGACCCTATGTAGGGGGACCAGTCTCTATTCTGCTCTGTGTCCGTGTGCATCAGGGGCTCTGAGGACAGGTGTCAATCCATATGTCAAGGTGTCAATATGTCATATGTCAGGTGTCAATCCATATTGATTGTGATTTAGGAATGTTAGGTGATTTCTGCCCTTTATGGATTAAAACCAGACTCTGTATCAACTGTGTAATTTTCCATGGGAGTTTTGCCATGGATCCCCCTCCGGCATGCCACAGTCCAGGTGTTAGTCCCCTTGAAACAACTTTTCCATCCCTATTGTGGCCAGAAAGAGTCCCTGTGTGTTTTAAAATTCGCCTCCCCATTGAAGTCAATGGCGTTTCGGGCGGTTCGCCGGTTCGCGAACATTTGCGGAAGTTCGCGTTCGCCGTTCGCGAACCGAAAATTTCGGGTTCGCGACATCACTAGCTACCATACGATCTCAAAGACAACATAACCAGTCTTTCAAATTTTAATGTGTATAAACTGAAAATGTAATGTGCTCTATATGACCCTGTAACTTTCCAAAACACCATAAAACTTGTACAAATGGGGGTACTGTCGTACTCGGTAGACATTACTGAATACAAACATGTGTGATATACATATTAAAAAGCTGTAATTCCTAAACCCTTCCTCCATTTGGATGTGAATATTCAGACTAAGCTGAGAAACTGCACTTTAAGCCAATTCATTATTTTACTGTAACTTAAATTTGTTTTGGTAAACAGTCGAAATAACAAAACTTATGTCAGTGTTCGAATATATTCACAGATCTCACTGTAGATTTTAGATTACATTTTCAGGAATGTAAAAAATATGTGTTCCTTTTTCTGCAGAAACACTGTGTTGATCCATATCCTATTCCTATATACAAGGAAGTCAGACAAAGACAGGATCCCTTTTTCTATTCTTAATCCTAGTAGATCATCTTATCATTATAAGTCAAACCCACATCTGGTTATTTCCGGCTTTCACAATCCAAAACTCTAACCATGATTTTGTTAACCTAGCATCGGCCATCCCTTTGAACTTCTGCCGAATACATCATCTTTAAACCCCTTTCACATTTGGACCTAATATGGAAATAAAGCATAATCTTTACTCTACCTTGTCCATATCTAAGTTCTATTTCACATATAACTTTATTGCATAAATATCATGGGAAATGTAGAATACCTTCCACAGGATTTTCTAAAACAATTTTTTTTTTTTTTTTTTTAAGAACAAAAAAACCTACCAATAATATATTTCATGTGTTGTTAGCCAGTTATTTTCTTCCTGTTAAATCATATTACACCAACACTGGCCTATTCTTAAACTGGATCCATGGCTAAAGTTTAGCATTTCCAGGAAAAATAAAAATATTCAAAATATCCTGTCACCATCTAAATACACGTCTAATGTGAACACAAGACATGACCATAATTCCTATATAGGTAACTACAGATGTGGGAACACTATATGTTTAACTTGCAAGTATTTTTGCCATGGGGTGACACAATTTGGACCCACATTGGGGGAGGAGAATTTCAAGGTCCAGCAAAGAATACGTTGCAATTCCCCCTTCTTAGTTTATCTACTTTCCTGTACAGGTGATACATGAAAAATTTGAATATCGTGCAAAAGTTTATTTATTTCAGTAATACAACGTAAAAGGGGAAACTAATATATGAGATAGATGCATTACATGCCGTGATTTGTCATAAGTGTGATGATTATGACTTACAGCTCATGAAAACCCCAAATCAACAATCTCAGTAAATTAGAATATAACATGCAATCAATAAAACAAGGAGTGTACATAGAACAATATCGGACCTCTGAAAAGTATAAGCATGCATGTGGACTCAGTACTTGGTTTGGGCCCCTTTTGCAGCAATTACTGCCTCAATGCGGCGTGGCATGGAAGCTATCAGCCTGTGGCACTGCTGAGGTGTTATGGAAGACCAGGATGCTTCAATAGCGGCCTTCAGCTCTTCTGCATTGTTTGGTCTCATTTCTCTCATCTTTCTCTTGGCAATGCCCCATAGATTCTTTATGGGGTTCAGGTCAGGCAAGTTTGCTGGCCAATCAAGCACAGTAATCCCACGGTCATTGAACCAGGCTTTGGTGCTTTTGGCAGTGTGGTCAGGTGCCAAGTCCTGCTGGAAAATGAAGTCAGCATCCCCATAAAGCTCGTCTGCGGAAGGAAGCATGAAGTGCTCCAGAATCTCCTGGTAGATGGCTGTGTTGACCCTGGACTTAATGAAGCACAGTGGACCAACACCAGCAGATGACATGGCTCCCTAAATTAACACAGACTGTAGAAACTTCCCACTGGACTTCAAGCATCTTGCAGTGTGTGCCTCTCCATTCTTCCTCCAGACTCTGGGTCCTTGGTTTCCAAATGAGATGCAAAAGTTGCTCTCATCAGAAAAGAGGACTTTGGACTATGAGCAACAGACCAGGTCTGTTTTTCTTTAGCCCAGGTAAGACACTTCTGACGTTGTATGTTGTTCAGGAGCGGCTTGACAAGAGGAATACGACATCTGAAGCCCATGTCCAGGATCTGTCTGTGTGTGGTGGCCCTTGATGCACTGACTCCAGCCTCAGTCCACTCCTTGTGAAATTCCCCAACACTTTTGAATGGCCTTTTCCTGAAAATCCTCTCCAAGCTGCGGTCATCCATGCTACTTGTGCACCTTTTTCTTCCACACTTTTCCCTTCCACATAACTTTCTATTAATGTGCTTTGATACAGCACTTTGGGAATATCCAACTTCCTTCGCAATTACCTTTTGAGGCTTTCCTTCCTTATGGATGGTGTCAATGATGGTTTTCTGCACAACTGTCAGGTCAACAGTCTTCACCATGATTGTGATTCCTACTGAACCAGGCTGAGAGACCATTTAAAGGCTCAGAAACCCTTTGCAGGTGTTATGGCTTACTTAGCTGATTAGAGTGGGACACTGGGAGCCTAAAATATTGCCCCTTTTCACAATATTCAAATTTACTGAGATTGTGGATTTGGGGTTTTCATGAACTGTAAGCCATAACCATCGCACTTATGACAAATCACAGCTTGAACTATCTTGCTGTGCATGTAATGCATCTATCGCATATATTCGTTTCCCCTTTTACGTTGCATTACTGAAATAAATGAACTTTTGCACGATATTCTAATTTTTCGAGTATCACCTGTACATGTGGGCTACACTATGTAGGTCAAACCACAAGACCCCTGAAGGTCAGATTCAGGGAGCACCGGTTAGCAATTTTACATGAAGATAAAAAGTCCCCAGTAGCACAACACTTTCAACTGGCCCATGACAGTAATCCCACCCACATTTCTATTATGAGTATCGACGCTATTAGCCATACTAGTGATACAACCAAGAGGAAAAGATTTCGTAATATAGCAGAAAAAAAGTGGATATTCAAATTAAATACTCTGAGACCATATGGTTTAATCGAGGAATTGAGTATATCACTTAAACTTGGATATCAAAAGACTGGCTATATTTTATATCCTATGTTTTACTCTTCAGCTCACATTTTAGGTAGGATATCTCTGATATATGTCAACCCACACAGTGTTTGATCTTATAGAGATAGGTATACTCTGCTTTTATGTATATAGAACAGCAAACTCTCTTTGGATCCACATCTTAGACATTGGTTTCTTTTTAGAGATAATCCCCAGCCTTAATTTTACTTGCACTGTTTATTTTATATTATTTTTTATTTTCTCCTATTTGGAATAAAGTATATAAACTTTTCTTATAGATAAGTCCTTTGAATTGTTTTAATAGTTTGGGAACAATTATTGATTTAGATGGATTATGATTGTTTAGTTTTAACCAGAATAGGCTTTACTCCACTCCTGGTTTTATTTGACTTAATCACTTAATTATCATTTAACTCCTTTTTTGAGGGTATTTAAGACATGTAGCCCTGAGTGGGAACATCAGTCTTGATAAAGTCTTCAACAGAGGAAACGCGTAGACTTTTGAGTTCCCACTAGCATACTTCATTATTTAGATTACTACTCCTTTGAGGCAGCCGTGGACGTTTTTGAAGCTATCAGCTGCGGCTTACCACAAGACAACAGTTGTTTGTGCTCCCCATCCTGGTCCTAAGAAGAACCACGGTGAGTAAGTCCGATAGAGGACCTGGCATCACCTTTTGAATATAGGGGGCAATAAGACAGGTAAGGACAAACGGGTGGAGTTCACTGTTCCTACATAAACTTTTGACCAGCACACATCTGCATTTATCTTTGGACTGAGATTGGAGCATCATTCTGCACTTGTGGAGAGGGCCTCCCCCCATGGATAAGTACTCAGTTTGCTGCTATACTATTTATCTAGTGGTTTTTCTAGTCCATTTTATTATATTTTATCTTTTATTATTGTACTGTTTAGATTGTTGTCATATTCTCATTATTCTTTTGTGGGTTTTAATACACTGCTCATTCCACCGTTTACATGAGATTCCCCTTCCTGCAACTTTCTACTGTGAAGGAGATCTTTTGTTACAGTGTTTGGATACTATTAGTCTCATATTGAGATCACATCTGGTAACAGTTTTTTAGGGCAGTGTAACCAGAGTGTCACGATTCGGAGAACCCAACACGCTGGCACACACACACACAAAAGGTGCCGTACCGGACCTTAGAGTGGCCGGGCTAAGCACACACAGAATAGTCAGAAAACAAGCCAAGTAAGGGGAACCAGAAGACAGAATAACGTGAAACAAGCCGAGGTCAAAGGGTAGGAGAAAGTCACAGAGTCAGATAAACAAGCCAGAGAGTACGTAACCAGAAACACAAGGTAAGTAGCAATACTAGCAAGCAAAGACCACAACAGGGCAGGGAGGAACAGGGAAGGTAAGTATTTAAACCATCAGGTTAATTCTGATTGGATAATTTCCAATCAGAATTAACAATCACACGTGGGAGATATCTAGACCTCCCACTGTGATTGAGGCACTGTGCCTTTAACGCCGGGTCAGGTGACTGACCCCGGCGTGTATAAACCTGGGCGGTCTCCCAGCGTGCAGCTTCATGCATGCTGCCGCTGGGGGACGTGGAGGGAACGGCGGGCGGCATCCGAGGCTGGAAGGATGCCGCTCGCCGTACCCACGAGGCGGAGGGGACCGCGAACGGCTGGAGGGTGAGTACTGCGAGCGGAGTGCAGCCTCCCCTCGCAGCCGCCCGCGGGAACCTGACACAGAGTGATCTCTACGCTCTTTTTGTGATCTTTAAGATCTTTTTATGTGTTTTTTTTTTCTTTCTGAGCCAACATTTAGACGAATTAGCCTTTTTAGAGCTAAGTAAATCATATATATATATATATATATATATATATATATATATATATATAAAATGTGTCCTGATGAAAGCTCCATACAGGAGCTGAAACGTTGACCCTCTAGATTGACTGCACATAAACAAATGATCTTTGGAAGACCTAGAGTGCCGGTATTATTTCTATTTTTGTATATTACATTGTGACTAGGTACCAGGCTACATTACTATATAGTTGGAGTGCAGGAATTCCAATTTTTTCTATATATATATATGTGTGTGTGTGTTTTGTATATATACATATTAAATATTATTGTGTTAAATCTGAGTTTTTATCACTTCTTTAAGAAGCGCTCAAACTTTCACATATTTTAAATTTGTGTAGAAATCATATTGTAGATCATACTGTCCTTGACAGCTGGATTCCAAATGCCCTCCTTTAGTGGCCAGTTTCATGCTAAGCATATATATATATATAGTGTGGTGCAGGGGTGCCCAAAAGGTAGCTCCCTAGAGGTATTAAAACTATAGCTTCCATGATGCTTTGTCATTCTAAAAGCATTCCAAATACATACAAAGCATCAAGGGAGTTGTAGTTCTACAACATCTGGGGATCTACATTTGGGGAACCCCTGCTGTAGTGATTTGCTAATTTGTAATGTGTTTCAGCCAAACTTCTGTGGAACTCCTTATGCAAAGTCACAGATGCATTCCCTTTCCTGATTACTGCATACAAATATATTAATAATTTAGACAGATGTGGCAAGTCAGTCAAAAGTGTAAAATGATGGCAAGGATCTCCTTACTACTAGTGAAAATGGTAAGATGAACAAAAAGGTGAATGTGTTAAAATGCTAAAGGGTCAAGAAGCTTATTTATGTTTCATTAAATATTAACAAGTTTGCGTAATACAATGTCACTTATATTTCCTTGTAAACCAGTATAGACTAACTGCAAGAATACATATTTTAAATAATTTATATATTGAATCTCAAAAATGATGTTTTTACAAGCATATTTTACTGAACCATGAACATTGTTTAGTGATAAATGGTATGATGAATAATGTATTTCCTGCATTTTATGTATGTAAGTAATGAATGACAAAGATCAACATTTAATTAAAAAATTCCAGGATGTTTATTGGTGAGGTGTAAGAGATAACACATTGGTTGGTTATCATTTTAAGGTCTTTAATAGCTGACACATGAATGCCTTTTATATCCTAGCTTTTGATACCTACATAAATTACCATCAATCAGGCAATTTTAGTAATTCACTGGTCACTTCGGAGTATGTACTGTTTGGAAACTTTGCTAAGATGTTTAATTTGTAGGAGACAAACTGATTAAAAATATACAGGCATGTGCTTAGGGTACTGATAAAGATAAATATACCTATTAATTTACAGAGATGAAGCAGAAACCCAGGCAATTACATTGCTAATAAGAAAAGAATTGCAGAAAATAGATCTACATTCAATAGGAAAAATAGATTTCATTTGCATAAAAGCGAACCAGTTTTATAAAACTGACAGAGACCCAATATCATTGAATTTATGATTTATAGTTATAGAGTTGCTATAAGCATAATTTTTACCACTATATAATCATTTGCTATGATGTCATAATACTGTTATGCACTATTTTTTTTATTTTATAAGCTTTAAGCTATATTTGATTATCTCATTTTAAGGCACTGGATATATGATCTGCAGCGACAGAGTTGCTATGAACATAATTTGTAGCACTATATAATGAGCTTAAATTTATGTCATGACTTATGCACTAACTATATTACTTTGTATTCTTTTATATTGTTTATGATTTCTTTTTTTTAATTGGATCTAATGTAAGTCAGGATTTTACGTTAGGCATTTCTGAATATCGATAAAAACATAGAATGTGACGGCAGATGAGAACCATTCGGCCATCTAGTCTGCCTAATTATCCAACTTTGTTTAAGTGATAGGTGGAACTAAAAAAAACTAGCTTCATCAACAATCGTGTAGACCGTATAAGGGAGTTAATTAGGTTATGTGTGGTTGGTGGGGCTTTAATATATATATAAATATATATATATTTAGTTTGTGACACACAGTTACCATGCTGTTTGCACCCAACACATTTATATTTAGAATTAAAGGGATAATTTACTTAACATGCTGTAATCACTACACCATTTTATAGTTGTTATAATATAACGAATCTGTAGGCCACCTACCCTTAATTTTGTATAGCTGTTTTTGAGTGGTTTTCCAAAAAAGGGGCTCTCTTGCCATTAGCCCCTCTTTTGGCAACAGCTCCACTTACACGGCAGTAAGCTTTGTATTTGTACATCTAACTAAAAACAATCAATACCAATCACAAATTTTTTTACTGATTTGAAAAAAAAAATATATAATTTTTTTCCACAAATTTTCGTCATATAACATACAGTATTTGTGCGGATAATGTCTGTATTCTGTATTTGGGCTCTTCTCAGAAATTAAATCAAAGAGCATGACAATCATTTTTTGTGTTATCAAATAACAATCTACACACAAAATCCTTACTCTGTCCTTATTTTTCTGACTAGCTGTTTCGTCTTTTTTAAAATCAATCTTACGTGTAACTTGTAAGTGAGACAATTTTCTTTTGTATTAGTTTTCTTTTTAGTTTTGGTCGTGAAAGAGTCAAAGAGAAAACAGGTAAAAAAGAATTCATATTATATCAAATATCAAGACAGAATTGCCACAGGGTTGTCACAGGGTTGCCAAGTGATTGCATTTATTCTTGCTAAAATGGATAAAATGTATCCACTAAGCAATATCATTTGGTGCGCTAAATTATCAAGCTCTGAAATGTTTGGCGCAATCTAAATCAGCCCCCTGGAAGCACTCAGTTGGAAGACTTATTTTTCTCAGATGATGGAAAATACCATAAACTAATGAATTCATACAGTCTGCAACATTTATCATTTTATGATGTTCACTAGTAATTTCAGTGTAAAATCAAGTAGTTTCAATTGAAGGTAACTACATATTTTTTTTACATATTTTAAATGTCTGTGTGTACGCAAAACTCTGATTGTTGCTGTTTTCAGGTTAAAATCAGTAATGCACAGCAATGTTGAGAATTGCAATTTCCTCACTGCATGTATAAATTACTTCTGGATTTAAGCACAGAAAGGAAAAAGTGTGTATTATTTGATGACTGGTATATAAAAAATAAAATAAAACCTGCATAAATAGGCATGTTATTGCTTTTTTCCACAATAGAATGACTGAGTGAAAAATCTACAGTAAATGTAAATGAAGGTAACTACTAAAGTTTGGACTTTTGCATTTTCTATATGAAAAGATGGAATTGGTTTTCATTATTTCCAGATATGATGTGATGTATTTTTCAAAAAAAAACTATTGTGTGATGGGCTGTTTGCTATTCCCTTGCCGTACATGCAAAAATAGTAATTTGCTTGGAATGAGTATGAAGGAGAGAGAGAGGAAGGAGACAAGGTGAAAAGTAACATATGTATAGATAAAAGACAAAACTATGTCACATACCCAATGCTCTACAAATGTTCTGAACTGTGAAAGGTACTTACTTTTACTGAATTACAATAACATTGTCCAAATACTAGATTTAACTGTTACTGCTACATTAATGCTGACTGTAAATTGTAGCTGGCTGCCATCGTCTATCCCATTGTATTGTTCTGGCTCTCAGATCTTGTCAGTTTGGTATAGTATCTTCCACGAACCCTTACTTTTTGTAGTGCTGATCCCTAAGGGACATGAATCCTATTTTTTTTATTACTATCTAAATGGGGTTACATAATCCTTGGTACCCACAGCAGTTGGCAGGGGTAAATCCCAGCTGACTCCTAACTCTATGGTCAACCTGCAGGGTAAGTTGTTTTTATGGTATGAGACAGAATAAAGGTGTGACCTTTGAGTCCTGTTCTTGTTTCCCAGAGGCCTGACTCTCTTGCTGCTTCTACCAAAGTTTACATCAGTCTTCCTTTTATTTTATCTTCTGAATTTAACTGCATTATCTCTAGTGACGTGTTCATTTGGCTTACCTTACATTCTTTGTGATCTATTCTCTAATGAGATCAATGCAGGTATAATTATATTTTCCAACCAGAAATATTTGGGATACGGCTGAGAAATCTAAAATTGAAAAATATAGATATACATAGTGTAAATCTGTATCAAATAGTAAATAAGTATTCATGAAATGCACTCACAAGATTAAATGAAATATATCGCTCTATGGTGCCTCCCCCGGTAGTGGTGGGGGGCTATTATCCTCCTTCAGTTGCTCCAGGGAAATAGATGAAAAAAACAGGACTCCCAGGGTTGTGAGAAAAAATAAATAAAGCGGCTTTATTAAGGATGAAACATCACCCAACAATGGATATATAATATAAGCTTAAAATGAGGTCCTACGCGTTTCGTTCACAATGTGGAACTTCCTCAGGGACCAAAAGTTAAAATCAAATGTTATACAACAATAATAAAACATAAAATGCAGCCTAATCCCACCCACCCACCAGTCCTGTTTTATAGGGCTAACCCCTGAGTTAATTGATGGTAATCTGGGCGTCCTTCTCTGTTTCATCCTTCATTGGTGAAATGATTAATCACATCCAGCTGAATTCTTCATGTTTTGATTGCAGTCAAAAAATCCCGCGTTCCATATCAGCCGAAAACCGGAACCGGAAGTAGACACATACTTCCGCGTTCCATTCAATCGTGCGTTTCAACAGGGAAGATCGAGGTGTAAAATATAACATGGCCATCTAGTGGTCGCCAGGGGAATAGTCCCAGATAATAGATATTGGAAACAGTCATATATCTAATAAGACAAAACAAAATAATATCGGCAGCAACATGGAGAAATATAAAGCATGAGTTTATCCTATTAAGATCTTCAATAAATATTTGATATAGATCTAATTACAAGGAAGTGCAAATATAATCCTAAATTAGTGAAAGTGAATAATATAAAATATTAAAGTGATATACTGAATTATTTATTTTTTTTTTTTATTGAAAAAAATATACATAAGGGATTATGGCATAAAAACTTATTTGATACAACTCTATATCTCTGTATAATTCCCAAAAGATAGAAGGGGAATATAAAGAAGAGAAAAAAAGAGGAGAAAAGAAGACAAAAATGTCAATATATTACAACATGGAGATGTAGAAACAGACCAGAAACCCAATATGATTTATGTAAAGCAGGCCAAATCGATGTCTACATTTAATCCCATTGGTTCTAGTGTTTTTAGTTGGTGAATCCAAAAGGTTTCTCTCTGGGATAGATTTTTTATCCTATCACCACCACGCCAATGAGAGACAACTCTTTCGACCTATGCATCTGAACTCTTTCCATGAAAAAGAGGGGCATATACTGCAATGAGCGGAGACTGAATGGGTAATTAACCCCTTTCTAATATTGTTCAGATGTTCAAGTATACGAACTTTAAGGATTCTTGTAGTACGACCCACGTACTGTTTGCCACACGGACATTGCAGTAAATAAACCACAAAATCCGTGTGGCAACCTATATCTGATTTGATGTGGTATACCCTCCCAGTATTAAAACTAGAGAAGGTATTAGATCTCTCAATAGTCACGGTCTTACAGGCTTTACACACATTACATCCCCTACAAAATCCTATATTCGTGTTAGTGGAAGAGGTTTTAATAGCATAGCTAGGGGCCAACATGTTTTTAAAATTTTGGTTTTTCTTAAAAATTACTTGAGGATATTCAGGTAGGTGTATTCCCAATACTGGGTCTTGCAATAATATTGACCAATGGTTCTGTAGTCCTTTTTTAATCTTTCTATGGTCGACATTGTATTGGGTCAGAAAGGCAGACCTAAATCGGTTACCCACGGTATCAGAAATGGGTTTATCCATTAATAATGTATCTCTATTTGTTTGTGTTAAATGACGAATTTCTTTTTCCAAGGCATTTCTCTTGTATCCCTTCTCCAATAGTTTATCCTTAATGTGATGTGATTGGATATGAAAATCATGGTCATGTGAACAGTTACGTCTAAGGCGTGTAAATTGGCTTTTAGCTATTCCCTTAAGCCAAGGCTTATGGTGACAACTGGCCTGGTGTACGAAACCGTTGCCATCAGTGGGCTTGAAATAGCACTTAGTACGAATTTGGCCAGCTTCACTAAACAAGGTGAGATCCAAAAAATTAATTGTGTCTCTACTCCAAACAGGGGTAAAGACTAAATTATATTGATTGGAATTTAGAAAATTTACAAATTCAAAAAATAAAATAGAAGACCCTTTCCAAATAATAATAACGTCATCAATATAACGCCGCCAGAGCACCAAGTTTTCCCTCCAGTTATGCCTTGACCACACAAATAATTCTTCCCATCTCCGAACATAGGTGTTGGCATAACTGGGGGCAAACCTGGTGCCCATGGCGGTCCCCGTGATCTGTAGATAAAATTTGCCATTAAAAAAGAAATAATTGTGCTCTAAAATAAATTTAACAGCAAATAAAATAAATGTTTTTAAACCCTGTGGGAGGTCAGGATCTTGGGCCATGAAATAATCAATGGCCTCTAACCCTAGTGAGTGACTAATAACTGTATATAGGGAGGTGACATCCAGGGTCGCCCAACTATATTCCGGATTCCACTCGATATTTTCAATTTCTTGTAGGAATGATTTTGTATCCTTAACATATGATGGTGAATTTTGAGCGTATTTCTGTAAGTAAAAATCTGCAAAAGCAGATAAATTGGCAGTAATCGAGTTGATCCCGCTTATAATTGGGCGACCCGGGGGGTTGGGAAGACGTTTGTGAGTCTTAGGGAGGAAATAAAAAATGGGAATGATAGGATTTTTTTGAAGTAAATAATCAAAATTTTTTTGAGAAATAACTTCATCCTTCTTAGCCTGCTCTAGAATACTTATCAGTTCTAAATTGAATTGATGTGTAGGGTCAGATTTCAGAAGCACATATGTATTGATGTCATTTAAGATATTAGAAGATTCCTCTAAATAATAAGCCATTGTCATTAGAACAATACCCCCCCCTTTGTCAGCCTCCCTAATAACCAAATCTTCTCTCTCCATAAGGTTTTTTAAAATGTTAGATTCTCTTTTAGTGAGATTATAAACACAATTTTTAGATTTATTTTCCCTTGTCAGGGATTGGAATTCTTGATCTACCATCTGTTCGAATATTTCTAAATAGGGACCCCTAATCAAATTTTCAGGGGCGTTTGAAAGGCCCACGAGAAAAAAATATTACCAATTACTTCCGTCCCAGGGCAGAAACATGGGAACATCCCAATCGGTTCTCCCTGCTACAACAAGATTCTCCTCAAAAGAGAATAAGGACAGAAGATTAAATACTTCTCCCTCTTTAGTATATCCTTTGAGGGTTAAAGAAGTAACGAAGGGTATATTTAATCTAACTGAAACACCGTTATCAGATGATGAAATTAATTTACTCTCTAAGGGGATGAAATTTGCCCCCAACAAAACGGCTAATGATTTTAAATTATATATAGACCTTAAAAAATATATTCGGTCTATGACCATCCAAAGGCATTTTCTCTTGCATCCCTCACCACTTGATAGTAATGGCCCTAGTGAGAATATACAATCCAATTTTAAATTCAAACCTAAATCCAATTTTTTCCCCGTACAAAGCAGGGGTCCCTATTTAGAAATATTCGAACAGATGGTAGATCAAGAATTCCAATCCCTGACAAGGGAAAATAAATCTAAAAATTGTGTTTATAATCTCACTAAAAGAGAATCTAACATTTTAAAAAACCTTATGGAGAGAGAAGATTTGGTTATTAGGGAGGCTGACAAAGGGGGGGGTATTGTTCTAATGACAATGGCTTATTATTTAGAGGAATCTTCTAATATCTTAAATGACATCAATACATATGTGCTTCTGAAATCTGACCCTACACATCAATTCAATTTAGAACTGATAAGTATTCTAGAGCAGGCTAAGAAGGATGAAGTTATTTCTCAAAAAAATTTTGATTATTTACTTCAAAAAAATCCTATCATTCCCATTTTTTATTTCCTCCCTAAGACTCACAAACGTCTTCCCAACCCCCCGGGTCGCCCAATTATAAGCGGGATCAACTCGATTACTGCCAATTTATCTGCTTTTGCAGATTTTTACTTACAGAAATACGCTCAAAATTCACCATCATATGTTAAGGATACAAAATCATTCCTACAAGAAATTGAAAATATCGAGTGGAATCCGGAATATAGTTGGGCGACCCTGGATGTCACCTCCCTATATACAGTTATTAGTCACTCACTAGGGTTAGAGGCCATTGATTATTTCATGGCCCAAGATCCTGACCTCCCACAGGGTTTAAAAACATTTATTTTATTTGCTGTTAAATTTATTTTAGAGCACAATTATTTCTTTTTTAATGGCAAATTTTATCTACAGATCACGGGGACCGCCATGGGCACCAGGTTTGCCCCCAGTTATGCCAACACCTATGTTCGGAGATGGGAAGAATTATTTGTGTGGTCAAGGCATAACTGGAGGGAAAACTTGGTGCTCTGGCGGCGTTATATTGATGACGTTATTATTATTTGGAAAGGGTCTTCTATTTTATTTTTTGAATTTGTAAATTTTCTAAATTCCAATCAATATAATTTAGTCTTTACCCCTGTTTGGAGTAGAGACACAATTAATTTTTTGGATCTCACCTTGTTTAGTGAAGCTGGCCAAATTCGTACTAAGTGCTATTTCAAGCCCACTGATGGCAACGGTTTCGTACACCAGGCCAGTTGTCACCATAAGCCTTGGCTTAAGGGAATAGCTAAAAGCCAATTTACACGCCTTAGACGTAACTGTTCACATGACCATGATTTTCATATCCAATCACATCACATTAAGGATAAACTATTGGAGAAGGGATACAAGAGAAATGCCTTGGAAAAAGAAATTCGTCATTTAACACAAACAAATAGAGATACATTATTAATGGATAAACCCATTTCTGATACCGTGGGTAACCGATTTAGGTCTGCCTTTCTGACCCAATACAATGTCGACCATAGAAAGATTAAAAAAGGACTACAGAACCATTGGTCAATATTATTGCAAGACCCAGTATTGGGAATACACCTACCTGAATATCCTCAAGTAATTTTTAAGAAAAACCAAAATTTTAAAAACATGTTGGCCCCTAGCTATGCTATTAAAACCTCTTCCACTAACACGAATATAGGATTTTGTAGGGGATGTAATGTGTGTAAAGCCTGTAAGACCGTGACTATTGAGAGATCTAATACCTTCTCTAGTTTTAATACTGGGAGGGTATACCACATCAAATCAGATATAGGTTGCCACACGGATTTTGTGGTTTATTTACTGCAATGTCCGTGTGGCAAACAGTACGTGGGTCGTACTACAAGAATCCTTAAAGTTCGTATACTTGAACATCTGAACAATATTAGAAAGGGGTTAATTACCCATTCAGTCTCCGCTCATTGCAGTATATGCCCCTCTTTTTCATGGAAAGAGTTCAGATGCATAGGTATGGAAAGAGTTGTCTCTCATTGGCGTGGTGGTGATAGGATAAAAAATCTATCCCAGAGAGAAACCTTTTGGATTCACCAACTAAAAACACTAGAACCAATGGGATTAAATGTAGACATCGATTTGGCCTGCTTTACATAAATCATATTGGGTTTCTGGTCTGTTTCTACATCTCCATGTTGTAATATATTGACATTTTTGTCCTCTTTTTCTCCTTTTTTTTTTTTCTCTTCTTTATATTCCCCTTCTATCTTTTGGGAATTATACAGAGATATAGAGTTGTATCAAATAAGTTTTTATGCCATAATCCCTTATGTATATTTTTTTCAATAAAAAAAAAAAATAAATAATTCAGTATATCACTTTAATATTTTATATTATTCACTTTCACTAATTTAGGATTATATTTGCACTTCCTTGTAATTAGATCTATATCAAATATTTATTGAAGATCTTAATAGGATAAACTCATGCTTTATATTTCTCCATGTTGCTGCCGATATTATTTTGTTTTGTCTTATTAGATATATGACTGTTTCCAATATCTATTATCTGGGACTATTCCCCTGGCGACCACTAGATGGCTATGTTATAAATATTTTACATCTCGATCTTCCCTGTTGAAACGCACGATTGAATGGAACGCGGAAGTATGTGTCTACTTCCGGTTCCGGTTTTCGGCTGATATGGAACGCGGGATTTTTTGACTGCAATCAAAACATGAAGAATTCAGCTGGATGTGATTAATCATTTCACCAATGAAGGATGAAACAGAGAAGGACGCCCAGATTACCATCAATTAACTCAGGGGTTAGCCCTATAAAACAGGACTGGTGGGTGGGTGGGATTAGGCTGCATTTTATGTTTTATTATTGTTGTATAACATTTGATTTTAACTTTTGGTCCCTGAGGAAGTTCCACATTGTGAACGAAACGCGTAGGACCTCATTTTAAGCTTATATTATATATCCATTGTTGGGTGATGTTTCATCCTTAATAAAGCCGCTTTATTTATTTTTTCTCACAACCCTGGGAGTCCTGTTTTTTTCATCTATTTCCCTGGAGCAACTGAAGGAGGATAATAGCCCCCCACCACTACCGGGGGAGGCACCATAGAGCGATATATTTCATTTAATCTTGTGAGTGCATTTCATGAATACTTATTTACTATTTGATACAGATTTACACTATGTATATCTATATTTTTCAATTTTAGATTTCTCAGCCGTATCCCAAATATTTCTGGTTGGTTTATATTTTGCTGTGTAAAGGTCATTCATTCTGGGTAATGACCTGGGAGGCTGTTTCACTTGAATATTAAGATAAGTATATTTTTTCACTTATATGTACTATCCACTAAGTGGTGATATTTGAGTATATATATACTTTTCTTTGTTCTTATAATTATATTTTCTCCTGCTGTGTCCTTCCCAGACAGAGTGCCTGAGTCTTAAAACTCTCTTTCCCAAGAAAGCATCCCTACAAACCAGGTATCCCTGGATAGCTCCTCTCCATTGTCCACAGATCTGATGCCAAATCTCTGCACAAAATCAGACTGAAGGCTGGAATCTGCACTCTCAGAGATGAAACATTTACGATGAGAAGACAAGAATCTTAAAATCGCAGGAACTGATGGATTCAAGGAAAAATTCCAGAAGGTATAAACATCTTTCAGATTCACTAATATATTAATAAAGTGAAGTGGAATTTATAGAAGAGTACAATAATTGTTCAAGAACCTTGTTTTCTAGGCCCTCCTTCTTAAGAATCACCCTCTCATAAGAAAGGTGGTCGTGAAAAAGATCTTGAAGGCATCGACTGATGTTATGGAATTAATATTTTCCCTAAACTAAAATAAGATCTAAATGCAGCATTTAGATGATAATTTTGCGGTAGCTCCTTACAACTGGACTATGTAACCTCTGATTGAAAGGTATATTTCTCTAGAGGCGCACGTCTACTTGGGTCCAACTTTAGTAATTTAAGAAGTAGTGATGCTAAACTGTACAACATTTAAATTAATAAGAAAATGTGTTTCTTAGCAAGTTCAGTTACAGTGAAAATGCAAATATTTCCTAAATGAAGGTCGACCATATTTTAGTGGAGAGGAAATATGTAAAAATACTATGCAATCACATATTTAAGTGGTTTTCTCTCATACAAAGAAATTGAACAAATAAGCTTACAGGAAATTATATGTCTAAACCTTCATAATACAGAAATGTGTTTTTTTAACAACAAAAGAAAACTATTCTATTTAAAAGGAGACTATTAGATTTTATTAAAACATTTCAATTAAAGTATTAAAATAAATGTAATTGATGTTCTGTAAAAAACTCATACATTTAAATTATATAGGAGTGAAGAAACCAACTGTTCTAGACTATATGATCTAAATAACTAATAGTAGTTGCTAACTCTCAGTGTGATATAATTTAGAGCTTACTTATTTACACTATATGAGTGAACCAAGGGGAGCGTTAGCTAAAAGCAATGTGTGTGCTAAATTCTAATATATGTATTGTAGGTTTAACCACTGAAGTACCCACGTAGAAAGAACTGAGGTCATAACACATCCTTGTAGGAAGTATTTCGTTTTTACATACTAGACTTGGGCATTCATTTTCAGACGAACACGCTTTTGTCCGAATTTCAGCAATTCATCCATTCATAAGGTAAATTAACAAATATAAATTAAAACGAATGAGATGAAAATTGAATTGCGTGTTGTATTAAATTTTGTCCATGCAATTTGTTCTTTTGTTTCTGTTTTTGTTTATTACAAGGAGGGAGCTACTGATTTGTGCCTCCATCCTTTTATTATTTAAAATTAGAAGCAGTGCGGAACTGTGCTCCCCACCACCTCCTTAATCCCTGCTCACCGTTTGAGGGTTAATATAACCCCTATATTAGAGAGGTTAAACAAGTGTTATTTAGGGCCCCCATCCGCTGCCAATGGTTGGACTCTTGGTGGAGACAATAGGTTCACACCACACTTTACTATTTAGGGTCCCCACCAGCCTCCAGTGGGTGGGGACTGGGGGGTCAGTAGGATCACCGCCATTATTATTTAAGGCATCCAAGCACTGCCAATGAGTGTGGGTTGTGGGGACACTATGTTTCTCTTCAATTTATGGCCATGGGTGCAGACTGAAAGGGGACACTAAGTTGCCTATTTAGTTTAATAGCTTCCACTTGTGGGGCTCAGGGGAACACCATGTCCCCCTCAGTTAATTATATTTTTGAGGTCCCCACCACAGGAGAATTGGGCACCTGTGACAAGTCCTTTTTTATTAAAATAGTTGCTAGGTTTTTTATAACAGTGAACATTCACTGGCTGCTCGATGTATTATATTCAGTGTGAAGAGGATAGGTGAAAAATAAAGGACATAATCTGAATTTGGAGGGTAAATGCAGAATAGTTTTTTTCCTAAAAGATTTGTAGATGCATTGATAAATCTGTTAGTAGAAAATAGTATAGATTTGATTGGACTATTTTAAGAAAGTTACATTATTTTAGTGAGCAGGAAACTAAATCAAGAATAAAGTCTGTTTCTCGATAGTAAATGAGAAGACTTGATGACTTGCTATGTTAACACCATAATTGGGTCCTTATTGAATAATCTTATAAATCAGGACTGAGAATGCATAACTTGTTTAATTTATATATCCAATAATATTTTTTCTATGGTTTTGAATTTTAATTAAAAACTATTTTAAATAAACAAATATATCCACATAGAAAATTTCCCAGTACCAAAATGAATGATAATTAATTCAATCTAAATGGTCAAGTTTGTAAATGTCACATTTTAAATTATTGCAATATATGTTTAAAATATCATTGACAAACCGTATTATCCAGCGGCAGGAAAGATCTGGATCATATGGCTGCGGATAGTTTTTTGAATGAAATGTCCCAGAATCCCCAGATAATAAAAATTGACCATCACATTCTGATTCTGAAGAAAAGAAAAGCATTTATTTTATTAAAGTGTCATTTAAATTTTACTGTAAAAGCTTTTCAAGATTCATCAATGGTAACCTCTACAGCCTGTTAAGAAAAATGTAATTTTGACATCGGGTTACCTCCTGTCACTTGTTATAAGTCAATTACACAAATGAAATTTAATTTACTTTTTTTATATATGTATTGTCTGACCTATGGCGCGGTGCCTGTCCATTTACATGGCTTTACTCTCAATCTTTGCTTAAATTATCAAATGCACTCACACAGAAAAAATGGAATCTAAATTTATTTTCAAAAAAATTGCAGGCATATATCATTTATGTTAAATAAAGTATATAGGCCATAGAACAGGGCTTCTTAACCTTTCTAGACAGGGATCGAAATTATGTACATGGCATTAGCTTGGAGGTCCATTATTCAATTGTAATATTAGTTTACTGACCCATTATTCAGTGTAACTATAATAAATAAGAAAATAATTTCATTAGACATTTTCCACCATCAAAAAAAATCTTTATTGCAAACAATGTCACTACAAAAAACAAACTATTGCACATACTTGCCAGGGCCTGCGTAATATCCCATACCACTCAACATTTCAAATGAATTAAATAGGACACTTTTCAAACTATTGCACATACTTGCCAGGGCCTGCGTAATATCCCATACCACTCAATTAAATGGGACACTTTTCAAACTATTGCACATACTATTGCACATACCACTCAACATTTCAAATGAATTAAATGGGACACTTTTCAAACTATTGCACATACTTGCCAGGACCTGCGTAATATCCCATACCACTCAATTAAATGGGACACTTTTCAAACTATTGCACATACTTGCCAGGGCCTGCGTAATATCCCATACCACTCAACATTTCAAATGAATTAAATGGGACACTTTAATTTTAGGGGGCTGTGTGGGGTGCGGTCAAGGGTGGGGCTGTTCTGTAAGATTTTAGGTTGATCGGTAATAACACTGTATAGAACTAAAATGTAATTTAGAACAAGAATAATGTAGTTTTAAGATACATTACTGTGAGTATTATTGCTGTGTAGCTCTGTTATACACTCACACACACCAACATTATGGAGCTCCTAGAAAAGAAAAACATTAGGATAAAAAAGAGGGACAGAGGAATTTGGGACCAAGAGAGGGACTATACCTGCTGATATAACTGCTGCTACCACTACCCGCTTCCCTGTAGTGTATGCAGTGTCTTTAGATCCCTCCCTTTCTCATCATCTAGTGAGGTTGTCACTAGACATGTCACTATTTCTCCTCTCCAGAAGGACCTTTGCAAGTAAGAGAGAGACCCAGGATCCATCGTTGGAGGAAGCTCAGAGGCAGACCAGAAAATTTGCCACATAGCCGGATAGCTAAGGATCACGAAAATGAGGGAGCACAGTAGAAGTCGGTCGTGTCCAGCACTTTAAGTTAGCAAATTAGGCTTAAAGGAACACTATTAAATTAAGTTGTTATGGTGCCAGGAGGTCCCTTGCAGTGTCTAACCTTAAGGGTATACTTTTTTTCAAGCCAGTTTTATAATTTTGGAGTCATTGATTGGCCGTGAGCAGTCAGCCGACATTCACAGCCAACCAGCGGCACCCCTCCCCGATTCTGCATGATCCTTCCAGTTTTCTTATTTAAGAAAACTGAAGGACAGAGAGGCAGGGATTTTCAGTGCTGCAACTGAACTTAGCTGAACTGGAAAAAGTTTGCTTTACTTCCAGTTTGTCTGTGTTGGTCTAAAATGTGTAACTTTAGTGAATAACCTTAGTTAGTTTTATCTATTGTGCTTTCTTTGGGTCCTTGGGTGGACTATTCGGAAGACCAGGGTGGGATGATTCAGTCCAAAAATCAGTCCAGATTTTTATTCTTCTTCTTCCTTTGCCCAAGTTATTTTTAATAAGTGCACCTCTTACTGGTGCTCAATATATATCGTTAGAACAGCGTTGGAGGAGATTTTCGTGATAAGAAAAGGTACTTTTACTATTGCATTCGCAGACTGTTTTTGTTATTTAAAAAGAACTCCCATAAAATTGTAACTTCTGCAGCTTTACTTACTAGAAATAAGCCGGCCAAATGTCTTTATATCAGACCATGCTGTGGAAGCGTTTTTTTCTGAAAGGAACATTCTGGGCAAGATAACAACTTCATTGGTTAGCAAACAGTTTAACCCCAAAGTCTTCACTCAATCATCTCCTTACAGCTATTTCTATTTGAGTAAGAGGCTTCAATGAGAAAACCATGGGCAGGGGACATTAGCTATTGAGAAAGACACACCAGTATTGGTTTTATTATACCCGTGACTGTGTGGGAGTGTGAGTGTCATTGATCCTAGTATGAGACTGATGAGTTGGCGGAGATTGCCAGTGCCACTTCCACCGTCTCTTAGTGTGTCATTGATGCTAGTCTTATTGGGAGTGTGCTTCAGTGCCACTACTCCTCTTTGCAATTTGCAGGACAATCTGTGGCAGTTTACTGTACAATTGAACGCTAGGGCGAGAGGAAGCCCTTTAAACAGCTGACACAGGCCCATGCTATGCAATATGTGCTTGTGATCCCTCATAATCCACTTTCAACAGTAACAACGTTTCATCACTGTACCATTCCTGCATGGTAGTATTGAAAGAAGAGATGGCAAAGACTGTATGTAAGTCATAGACTTCACCACAGACTTACGCTCCCATGCCTTCCTGGCCAGCATTCTCCTACATGCCTAAATTAGGGTGGTGGTTGCAATGTTTTCAAATGCCTTAAATTATTGTGGTTTAACTCTGACTGGCTGAGTCTTGTAGTGTGACTACGCCTACTACTTCCACAGGTCCACAGTGATTTCAAATTTAAATATTTTTCTACATTTATAAAAACATTCTAAAATCTGCCAGTAATATAAAAAAATTAAAATGCAATTTATAATACAATTAAGTCTGCCACTACTGCTTCTCCTCCTTTTTTTACAATGCTTTTCATTGTAGTTTTGTTTTGCCCTACGTGGCTAATGACTGCTACTGCAGTAGATAGAAATTGCCTTTAAATTCAAATCTTTTTTCCTGAGATTCTAAAAGTATTCTAAAAGTTGGTGGTGGTTGTAATGTTTTCAAATGCCTTCCATTGTAGTTGTTTCACCTTCCCTAACCGAGTCTTTTAGTGTGACTATGCCAACTACCTCTGCAAATTGACTTCAAATACAAATCAGATTTCCTAAACATCTAAAAGTATTCCAAAATCTAGCTTTAAAAAAAAAAATAAATAAATAAATAAATACAATTTTAAATTAAGTTACTTCTACTGCTCCCCTTTTTTATTAATACAAAATTGTGAAAGGAAAAACAATGATTTCAAAACAAAGCTTTTACTTTTTTTTTTTTTTTAATAAAGATATAATAATATAATTATTACAACTCACAATTGTCATTGCAAAATTGCCTGATATTGCCTATACAATAGAATTGAAGTACACTATTAGGTGCCTTTTCACACCCTTTTGGCTTGTCCAAATCGTTTTTCCTGAAACGATCGCATTAATGACATTTGTCTGAAACAGGATATGGACGAATGCGAACCATTATTTTTTTTTATTTTTTTTTGTCGATTTGTTGGAGAAATGCCATAATCAAACCCTTCCCTATCCAATCTACAAACACATTTGGATTTCTATTAAAGGACCACTATAGGCACCCAGACCACTTCAGCTCAATTAAGTTATCTAGGTGCCAAGTCAATCTAGGGTTAACCCTGCCTGCCGTAAACATAGCAGTTTCATACTATGTTTACAAATGGGTTAATCCAGCCACTAGTGGCTGTCTCATTGACACCAGCGTCCATAGGAAAGCATTGAGAAATATGTATTCCTAACGCTATAGAGCCCTAGTCACCATTTATTTGCCGTTCCACGGCAAATAAACGGTTAATTAACCATTATTTGCTTACCTTAATCCAGCGTCCGGTGCTGGTGACCTCTCCTCCTCCATCAACGTCAGCTCCCGAGTGGAGCCGTATATGAATGCACGGCCAGAGGCGCGCACGCATTCAAGCCCGCCCATAGTACATCCATCATCAAATAAGTGCAATTTACTAAGTGTAAATCGCGGAAGCGCCTCTAGCAGCTGTCAGGGAGACAGCCGCTAGAGGCTAGATTAACCCTGCAGTTAAACATAGCAGTTTCTCTGAAATGTTTACACTGCAGGGTTAAAACCTGGGGGCCTGGCACCCACACCACTTCATTGAGCTGAAGTGGTCTGGGTGCCTACAGTGGTCCTTTAACCCCTTAAGGACACATGACATGTGTGACATGTCATGATTCCCTTTTATTCCAGAAGTTTGGTCATTAAGGAGTTAAAGGCATACACATATATAAAGTGGGGAACTAGATGAAGAAAGGGAAGAGCAATTTAGATACATCCATATATGACACTAAAGAAATCCTGGACCCCCCTGGACCGGTTAATTACTCAGCATATTGCTATTGCAGACATTACACATCCACAGTAAGTGGAACACATTAACAATAACAATTTTGTTCTCATTTGAATGACATTGTTTGTTAAAATGTAATAGTTGATTTATTCAACCAATGAATGCCACCCAAATATGTCTAATAGTGATGTCCCGAACGGTTCGCCGAACGGTTCGCCATGGACGGCGAACATATGCGGTAAACTTTGACCCTGTACCTCACAGTCAGCAGACACATTCCAGCCAATCAGCAGCAGACCCTCCCTCCCAGACCCTCCCACCTCCCGGACAGCATCCATTTTACATTCATTGTGAAGCTGCATTCTTAGTAAGCTGTCCAGGAGGTGGGAGGGTCTGGGAGGGAGGGTCTGCTGCTGATTGGCTGGAATGTGTCTGCTGACTGTGAGGTACAGGGTCAAAGTTTACCGCATATGTTCGCCGTCCGTGGCGAACCGTTCGGCGAACCGTTCGGCGAACCGTTCGGGACATCACTAATGTCTAATATTCCACAAAAGCAATATATCAAGCATGGAGCCAAACCATGGACATTTGTAGGACACTAGATTTTCTGCCAAACTGCATGAAAGCAGTATGACATGGAACCAGATTATAAGCACAGAGTTGGCACTGCACCCAAGTAGTAGAACACCGGAGATCCGCTCCCAGAGGAGAACAAAATGCTACTATTAATTTTCCGAAATAATCAATCAGATTTAAAAGGGTGATTGTTTCCTAGTAGTGATTTACCCCGGTACCATATCCAAAAAAGTTAGGAAATTGCCTACCTAGTGATAAGTGAAAAACAGCTAATCTTGAAACCCATTAAAAACAAACATTTCAGCTTTTACTGGCTTTAATTATGTGTACTTTCCTATTTACTTATCACTGGGTAGCTCATTTCCTACCTTTTTATTTGAAGTGAAGGGATACCATAGTGCCAGGAATACAAAGCTGTATTCCTGGCACTATCGCTCCCCCTGCCTGCCCCCCTCCCCTGAGTACCTGGTAAATAAAGGATTAAAAACCCTTTATTTACTTACCTTATCCCAGCACTGATGTCCTTCTGCTATGGGTCAGAGCTCCGCACCCTCCGACTTACCAGGACAAGTGGGCTTTAATGTGCATGCGCGGCAAATGCCGCATGCACATTTAACCTTCCCATAGGAAGCATTGAATCAATGCTTTCCTATGGGAAAAATAATCTGATGCTGTATATTCTCATGCAGAGCGTGAGGACGTCCAGCAATACCGGACCAAAGGTCTGTTTCAATCCAGGAAGCCCTTTAGTGGCTGTTTGGTAGACAGCCACCGAGGGCAGACTTAGAGCTGCAATGTAAACATTGCAGTTATTCTGGAACTGCAATGTTTTACATTGCAGCACTAAGTGCAAAAGGTACAGTGCACCCAGACCACTTCAATAAGCTGAAGTGGCCTGGGTGCCTATAGTGTTCCTTTAAACCAGAGTATGGCACTGACTTAGGAGCTGTTTACAAGCTACTTTGTACCTCTGAAACTCTCAATGCCTACTAAATACAACCTTGATATATATTACATGATCTCACTCTTAACTATCTCTTAACACAAACAAGCCTTCTCTGTGAGGTTACATAAACAATATACTAAAAAAAGTAGATATACAGCAAACTTACAAGGAACAGTATAACCTAGTGTAATATTTTGATGGTAAATTATATATGGTAGCCTATTGGTTGCAAACACAAGCCAAAAATAAATGGAAGCAATGAATTAGAAATTGGATAAAGTTATATAATGAAAGAAGATATCAAAGCTACAAAGAAAGAAACAATGATTATCCCAATCATCAGAGACACAATTTTTGGGACATATTCCAGCATAATGTGGGTGTTTTAATGTATTCAAGTAATTTGAATCTTATATTAATTATTTTAGAATGTCATATATTTTTTTAAACAAACATATGTTTTCATCTTTTTTTTTTATAGTGAAGCATTTGATTGGGTACTGCTCAGCATCAACATGGAAATTAGCACCTTGCAAAAAGAAGGTGCATGAGCTTAGCTGCAGATCTTGCAGAAAAAGTGTGAAAAACTAATATTTGCATATTTATCTCTACTGTGTTGTTGCAGGGCATTAAAATATGTTTATTTTAACCTAGACTTTTCCCTTAATTTGTTTTACCTTACCATTTATACTTCTGTTTCTTTGTAAATCATCTGTTTGGTGGTGTCTGTGCATATTGGGTTTATATTAATCCTCTGCTTCTTAGACCCTTCTCTCTGTATTTCCCTTCTCTTTTCTATTTCTACATAAATTTGAATGCTGCAGGTATTATAACCATACTAGCTAGCTGAAATATTCCTCATTAGTGCAAATTAATAGATCATTTTTTTTGAATGGATAAATTAAAACATATGCTATATTTTATCCATTGGTAACAAGAAAAATCCATGAACATACTGAGTTCTGTGAAAGAATCACAAAACGTATATGTGCCCCCTTCTTTTTATCCAAAATTTTACACTATTAGATTTTTTTTTTTTTTAGAACTTTGATTTTCTTCACAGTTGTTTAAGTAATGGGTTTGGAGGTAGATTTATAAAACAATAAAAATTATTCAATTATAAACAATAAAAATGCATAGGTTGCTGAATGTTCATTCATTTTGGCAAGTTATGCATGCGTACATAAATATTACTTGTTTAAAAATAAAATTTTGAAAAGTCTTATTGACCTACAAATTATAGAGGAGAAAGATGATGTACCGACAACTGTGCATTGAGTTAGTTGTTACCATGCAAGGCCCTCTGAGGCCATTTTCCCTGAATTGTTTTTCGTATTATACATATGTTTGCATTTGTAGGCATAAACTAGTGTTTGGAAGCCTTTGACACATTAGGGAGTATTCATTTGGTTGGTCATGCTTATTTTCTGTATTCATTAGATATTCTTGAATGAACATGTCTATCTTGGGCTGATTTGAAATAACATTGATGCAGATCAGTGTTTGGTTTATTCCTCATTTCACGAGCACACATTATAATGCAAAACAAAAACAATTTATATTGCAATATTTTTTTGTTGGCATTATTTCATTCCAGAATTGAATATCAAGCTTGTGCGATTGTTGCTTTTTGTTGTAAAGGTTTGTTCAATGGTCACAAAAAAAAAGATGTATTATTTCCATAAAATACCTTATTTTAAAAGTCAATAGTATATTTCTTTTCTAAGGACTTAGCTTTTACAAACTCTGCAGTTTAGTGACATATTGTGAAAGTTATAGAACATTACAAAGATCTGATAAAAAATAGCGCAAATAATACTATTTTATTCAACAGTTATGCAGGTAATATCAAGTGTTCTGGCAGAAATATTTAACTACTTTCAACGTCTCATACAAAAGCTTTTAGATTGTGTACGCAGATAGATTACAAACGAAAATCTTTTACTAGAGCTGCATAAAATAGCATTGTGAGTGAAGAAATAGTAAACTATTATTCAATAATGTACCTTGTGAAAGGGTGCATGTCACAAAGAAGCATTTGGAATGTATTTAAAGAGCATGAAGAGCTAGACATTGTTGTAAGGAATGTGACCAAATTGTAGATTACAAAATATTTTTTCGGTTATACAGTGGAACCTCAGAACTCGAACTTAATCTGTTCCAAAAGGCTGTTCCAGTTCTGATTTGTTCGAGAACCGAATCAACATTTCCCATAGGAATTAATGTAAATTTGTTTAAACCGTTCCAGACCCCAAAATTACATGGATAGGGATAGGTAACTGTTCTTCTGGCAAAAAAAAACAACCATATAAAATGGCTGTATCAGGTACAAAACATCTAATACCCCTCTTTCCTCTGCTTGTATCTTTATGTCCATAGTCCCTCTTCCTTTACTCATGTCCCTTTGTCCTCTGGTATCCTTCTCCTCAGATGTTCCTCTTTCTCCTTGCATAATAATTCTGTCCATATCCCTGAACCCTTTACTTGTGTCCCTCTGCCATCTGGTTTTTCTCTCCATATATTCCCCTCTATCCCTTTACATAGTCCATCTGCCCATATTTCCTCATCTCACACTTGTATCCCATGCTTCCCCACACTTGTGTCCCTCTGTGAATGCCACGTGATGTGTTCGGGTACGAGGATCGGACGCGTACCGAGACATTTTTTTATTCAAAATTTTAGTACGACTTCCGAACGGAAACGTTAGAGTTCCGAGGTTCCACTGTATTTTTATTTGATTTTTATCAACGTTTAGAATGTAACCAGAAAAGCTGTTTTCCTGGTTACTTGAAAATGGCAGTTGTTACTCCTCTTCTCAAAAAACCTCCCCCAATCCTGCCCTACCTATTAGTTTCTCCCTCCTCCTCTATTTTTCCAAACTATTGGAACATTTTGTCCACAAACAACTATTAATATAAATCCGCTCCCATGATATTCTCCTAACCACCAAATATGGCCTTTGACCTGCCCATTCAATTGAAACTGTTCACCTTTCTTCCTTGCCCAATCTAAACATTCTAAACTCAACATGATCCTTACATCCCCTAACCATAACCCAATCAGTTTTGTTGCGGAAAACATACAAAATAGCTTAGTGGATCTTTTACTGTAATGTGTTTTATGTAACCTTGTTGTCAAAGCATGTTCAAAAATGTACTGTAATTGTTGTTTAGTCTAACGTTAAGTATCCTAACTATTTATACCTGACTATATTACAATTCAATGACTCAATCAAAATGTTATTTTTACTCATTGTGTTTTTTGTTTGATCTATTTGAATGGCTCTGGATAAGGATTGTTAAATAAATAGCATTCAGAAAAAAAAAATCACTGAACTAGAATATAAGTATTTCTACTGTGATTATATTGGACACAAGTTGTAGCTACTTTGGGGAAATGTTACTCATATTATGTTTATATAACCCTAATTAATAAAATATGTATTTGAGAAGTGTAAGAAAGAAAATAAATGTGGAAATATTAGTACCTGTCAATCGTTATTATAACTAGACATGTGCACTGGTGGAAAATGTGGCTTTTTCCAAATAGTTTTTTTCTGATATGAAAAAATACTTTTCATTTAAGCCAAAGTTTAGTCATCCTCTGGTTCGGTTCACCGGAATTTCCTTTTAATAATTGGGGTTTTTAATGAATTTTGTTAACCAATTTTGTTTTTCACCTCTCACACATCGCCGGCATCATAACAAGTTAAAAATGTAAGTGGTGGGGACAAATTGTTTTTTTTTTGTTGTAATTTTTTTATTGAGGTTCATTGTCTTTTTTAATGATTGTCCCTGTTAGTTATTATGAAATAAAAGCCTGTGGAGAATTAATATAAGCCCTACATTAGTGCAGAGGATATTTTACACCACGCTAAAAGTGGTGGCATACCTGCTTAACAGTTAGTTTAACTCGCTGCTCAAAAATTCTAGTGACTGGGCAACTATTGCTGCACAGTCACTAGTAACTTACACCACCCCTTGCCCCCAACTATGAGTATTGAGTGGAGGCTTACATTTTAAGAACAAGGGATGTTATTAATTAAAAAAACAAAAAAAAAAACAACAACATTAAGTGAGGGATATAGTGTTCCTCCACACCATGACAGAGGGCTTTAATTAAATATTAATGTGGGTTGACATAGTGTCCTCTCTTTGCCCCTCTATTCTTCTGGTGAACTGTTCCCCTTTCTAATTAAGACCGCTCTTTTGGATGACACCAGGGACATGGCTTGCTTTATTAGCCTAGCGACTTTTACCCTGCCCACTGGCATTCCATAAAGGCAATGTTGGGGGGTAAACTGCATTTTGTGTGAACACCCACAAATGGCAAAAACAATACAATATTGATTTATTTATGGCAGTTAATGACATCTCCATCTGTGGACAATCTTGTCGTTTTGTAGTACCTTCCATGAATCCTTCTTTTGTGTGTATACAAGAGTACATCTATCATGTGATATGACAGTTTATCACTTCATCCTGCCAGTACTCTATAAAAGCTGTGGATGCAGATGGGGGACACCAAGGTATGTGCCCCCAAAGCTACTATTTGGACAAACAGCAGATGCATACTTATTTATTTCAAACTATTCAATTTGTTTGCAATTTTTATTTACTGCACAACCCCTCCCAGGATCACACTACTTCTCAGCAGAGAGCTGTCTGGTTAGTTACAAGCTATAATCTGTTGTTATGAGTGTGGATTTGTCAATGTATGTCTCTAAATGCAGTGTTTGCATGAGTGTTTGTGTGTATGTGTGAGTGTGTAAAATTGTGAATGCATGTCTCTGGTGCTTTATGAGTGTGTCTCTGAAGTTGGAGAGATGATACAGGCAGCAGTGCAGGGAGAGTGACATGCCGGAGCTATAGTGACAGGGCATAGGCTGCAAGGCATTATGAGTGGTTAAGGCACAAGCAATCTCAATTGCCACCACCAAAGTCCCTACCTCTCCTAACCTCAAAAAAAGGCCACATAAAAATACATAATTTTCAATGCAACTAATGAAAAATAAGAAATGCCAGAAAAAAACACATTCATCTTCACTCACAAAGGGCTTATCGATAGTGGGGAAAGCCCTTCTAAATTTGTGTGAGAATCTGTGTATCTACTGGAATTTCTCTGGGTCTGTGAAATATGAAACCTGCTAAATTGCTTTACTAAACCACACTGGGTTGTACTTGTCCCCTGAATTGCTAAGCAATCCTGCTCCATTTTTAATTTTTAGTTTGTATTAAAAAAAGTTTTTCATTTTCTGCTTTCCTTTTAAAAAGGTCCATTAAAATCTTCTGCATCAGGCCCATAAGGCCTTTAATTTGGTCCTGTATATCTGTCATGATTTGAATATTCCACAATGGTGCTCTCAGGCACACCTTCCAGAGGATCATTTGTAAAGATGTGTACTTTTAAAATGTCCTCTTACATGACACAAAAATATCCAAAAACACTTTGTCTGAATCATTACTGGATATCGCCTAATGTCTGCATGACAATTCACATATTTTGAAATCCCATTCCTCTCATTCCTCTCATCTGTTTAATGTATTGCAACATACAAGGTACCTTTCCGGGGGGAAAATGTATGTATGAATGTGTGAATTGTATGAATGTATGAAAATGAGCTGTCAACACTGAAAAGCAAACAAGCATAAATCCACAACTGCATCGCAGCAAAGGAGGACCACAGGAGGTGGAAGAGAGGTGGAAGAATTAGAACGCTCGAGGCCTGGCAGAATCGATTGCTATAGCAGAAATAACTCATCTCTTCTGGAGACTACTTGCAAATGTATTCTCCGTTAAGCAACTTAAAGCCATGGCACTGGATGGCTGCTACAGACTCCAAGCACCGCAAACAGGCACCTCAGGATTGAGCAGGGATGTGATCATCCGCTTTCAACATGGCCTAGACAAGCCTTTATGATGACGACCCATGGTAAAACTCCATACTGCTTTGAGGAACACTCCCTGGAATTTTTCCCCAACTTATCCAGAACCACTATGGTCTGGCGTAGATCTCTATGACCCTTAACATTGGTGCTTGTCAACCATAAGATCCCATATAAATGGGGTACCCCGAGACACTGGGACTTTGAGGGTCCATGAGGCCACAGAAATTACCTGCACTCTCCAAAAGCTTGGGCTGTCCACAGCCATTGATGAGCCACAACCGCCAGTGCGCCTGCCGCCACCGAACACTTGGGACTCTGCCCGAGTTCACCCATTCACCCTGCTGCCCAGCATGGAAACTCAGCATCTGATGCCATCTCGAAAAAGCTCATGTGCCACTATACTAACTCACATCTTGTTTGATTATGTTTTATGTTACCTGCAGTTTGAGTTCAGTTATGCTTTTCTACTCTAGCACATTACAGGTCCTGATAAGCGACCTGAGGGACGCATTCCCTTTTATTACCTCCAGCTGGCTTGGGGGACTTGGCTCCTCATAAATTCCACCTCCCCACCCACCCACTCCTATAAACCTGAGCCACTCATACCCACCTAGTGCAGTGGGTCTTAGCCTCTTTGTGTACGTACCCAATAGACGTAATACCCAGCATTATTTCGCAATAAGAGGCAAGTAGCCTTTCCTACCCCTATACAGCATACGACTTTGCTTCCGATATTCATCATAGGGGTGGAAGGCTTAATACATTAGTGATTGTTTATTATCATAATTTTACTCCATAAAACACTAAATCCTCCATACTCTCAGTCTAATCTTACTAGCGCTCAGCATATCACAGTTTTTTGTTTTTGTTTTCTTTTTTATGTACCTCGGCAATTGTACTGCCTGTGTATTTTATGGATTGAGAATAAAATGAGTGACAAAAAAAAAAGGTTCCTTTTCCTATTAATGTGCAATAAGCTTAGCTTATTATGTTTATTTCACTAATCTGCCATCTTGTGCACTGACATCCAACATGCTAAATTCTACTCCCCATGCCCCCTCAAAAGGCCAAAAAAAGCTGAGCTCTTTTATAAGGTTTTAATTTAATAACTTTGGATAAACCTTTAAAATGATGACAATAACTTTCCAAATTCTTTATCTGCAGGAGTATGATGCACTTTTGCAAATAAATCATTTGTATTTTTTTTTCTAACCGATTGGGATAATCTAAAAGGGTTATGCAAAAATGTTAAATTGAGGCCTAAGATGGTTGTCCTGAACTTTTACAAATAACAATTCACTGCACCTCAACGTTATGTGAATACACACCCAGGCTTCATTCAGTAAAACACAGCTAAATTAATTCCTTATTACTCCCTTAGCAGCAGGAGAGAAAGATAGTGATACATAGGTGTATTTAGAATTGCATGCAACAGCAATGTGAGAGCAATGTTATGTTTTTCAAGCTCTCTATATTAAAAATTCAATAAACAGAAAGGTAAACCTGAGTCTAAAATGTCTTGCATTCCATCTGGAATAAA
>OW240912.1:35813423-35835191 GCA_933207985.1 Pelobates cultripes | reverse complement strand
TATATATATATATATATATATAAGGTTATGGTGGGGAACAGATTGTGATTGAAAACCCCTTCCACCTGAAGTCTGTGGATAGATAGTTAATACAATGTTAAACAAAAATCTGCACACCAGTGAAGAAATAAGTCTTACTTTTCCCACAGAAATCACAAATTTGCAGTGATGTTACTACCGCAAAGGATTCTGGGTGGGTATATGCAAATTCTATTTTAAACATGAATTTCTTTGAGTCTGTGTTTGCTGTATACAACAGCTTTGAAACACAACTTTTTTTCCCCACCATAACCTTTTTGGTTTTTGCTTCCCAAGCACTACCAAGCTTCAATAGCCAACCAGTAACCAACCTCATGCTGATGATTTGCATTAACAATGAAACAGCTGTCCATGAGTGGTTCATTGGCTTTGCATCTGGTCAGGGCACAGTGTCCCTTTCCTTTTAACTCTGCAATGTAAAAACTTTTTAGTAACTGCAATTTTTATATACTTTTATCTCATATATATTATTTTTCTTATAATAATATCCAAATATACCGAAACGTGTGTATTGTTCCCGATTGGTGTGCTATCACTTTGTGTTCACGAAATATCATCGATTTTGTGGCAAAATTGGTCCCATAGGAATGTTCAAAACTACAATGGGAGCTGGCAAAAGCTGAAAAATCAGGACATGGTTTCTAAACTGCCACCACCCCCTCATTTTTGAACCCATCTACACAAATCTTATATCAAAACCTTCAGCTATCCCTGCTGCCACTATAGCTGTCCACGGCTAAGCTATAGTCCTGATAGTTTTCACAATATGACCATTTGTTTGCAACTCACACCGTCCATTGACAATCATTCAAACTCCACTCGAGCCACCTCAAATTTGAAGGGCAATTTCTAAACTGCGACTGTGCCTTCAATTTTTCAGAAACATACCAATGTATGTGATTCTCACAATATAAAGTTCTTCACTGTAGGATGTATAGTTTTTAAACTACGACCGTTTGAAGATGGCAACCGCCAGTGATCAATTTGGAGCAGTTTGTTTTTAACCGCTCTTCTCTGCCCTTGATGTAGAGTGAGTTGCCAAAGGAACCCAGGTGTGTGAGCAGCCAGCAGAGTGTTCCGGAACACAGAGGCTGCTAGATGAAACACATTCTCTAAACTGCTGTCATTCCTACAGTTTTGATAACACAAAAGTGAGCACTATCACATTTAATAAATATATTTCCATGTTAGTCAATTCGTTATACCTGTAACAGAAACATACAATGTTACAACAATACAGCTAATCAATGTTTCATAAAGGTACTCTGCCCAGTCCAACCTTTCCACAGTTACTCCAGCCACTCCAACCACACAACAGTTACTCAAGCCACTCCACCCAGTTACTCCGCCCACTTCAGTTGTAGACTACTGGTGGAGGCAAGAACTCTTCACACAATTTCCCCAGAAATTGTAGCTTTTCTAGTTCTAATTGCTGTCAGTATGCCAGCAACTAGATGAATTTCTGCTGCACTGACTGAGTAAAACTTGGTCATGTAACAAAACCCGTAAGAAAGCATTGAGGAGCTATAAAGAGCATTGGATTAGACATCGGCACAGGAAGCTATGCCTTTTCCATGACATTGTGGGAGGCAGAGAGGTAAGTAATGCAGAAATTCCCTGGAAAAGGTTATTTTAAATTTTTATAGCAAACAAGGGGGGCATATTTACAGGTATATATCCTAATGGTAGAGTGTTACTTTAATTACGATGTCTACATTGTTTCTCATTAGCTCATGAGCACAATAAAATGAAAATCCCCATCTTTCCAAATGTGTGTTATTGTGACTTTTTTGGGGGGAGAGGGGGATTTTAATCTTGTAATGTTCCATTTACGTCTTATGTGTCAATTGACTGATGTTTGCTTGACTGCATTTGAATCTGCATAAGCTAAAATTCGAATGCATTTGTAAGACGCTGGCATTGATTCCATTTCTGTTCAAACTCAGTAATTGGTATTAAAAGCACTTCAAATGCTATAAAACACTCTATGTAACATACTGTAAATAATCCAGCTTTTCAAAGATCTTATATGTTTCTGGTGTAGCTAGTGGTAAATAGATCCTTTTTAATACCATGCTGATTGATTACAACAATTTGCAAAATCTGTATTGCCAATATATATTTTGTTGTGGTGGTTGTTTGTTTCTACGCTAGCAGACACAACATGCAGATGTGCAACATTTCCTTTCTGAGAAGTATGTAATTTATCTGATACTAATCACCTATTAGTGTCATCTTTGAGTACCAGGGACCAATCAGTGCAATAGAGCCCAACGATAGAGGTGGGGAGAGAGAAACAGAGAGTGAAAGGATACAAATTATTACGTAATTGCTTTTGTTAGTAAAATGAAAATAATAACATACTGTACAACCTTATTTAAATTGTATTATTAATTATAATGCATTATATTCCCTACCACAGGCCAGTTTGTTAGTCTTTGCAGGGACTGAAAGCCAGTAATCAGTTTGCGAAACTGCTTAAGTTGATTTACATAAGCTATAGTATACAAATAACAAAGTCAGTAAGTGTAAATGTGCAAAGCAATACATGGAATATCCAAGTGGAGTGCTTTGTTTTTGTCTAATTGGAAGGCGTGAGTTTGTTGTCCATTGACCACTCACGTCTTTCGTTTTTTGAAAAATCACCTTTTTTTCAAATTAAATTACGGTTGCTTCTCCTTTTTAAAATGTCTTTCATTGTAGTGGTTTGCCCTACTTGGCTGAGTCTTGCAGTCTGACTATGTCAGCTATTTCTACAGATGCATTTGGTATAGACTGATAGAGCACGGAAAAAGGTAATTTAAAAAAAAAAAAACAAGTGATAGTGCATTTAGTGATACTCTCACCAAGTCCACTCTTTTATTTTTCAATTACTGCTGCTGCTACTCCCTAATTTTCTTTTTAAAGTTTTGAATATCGGTCTCAATGGATGCCATATCTCTAAAAATACCACCATTATAATGCTTATATATTGGTCTTCAACTTATGGTCTGCTGAGTGCAGACCTCTCTGAATGCTCTTTTCAGGTCTGTGACAAAGAGTAGCATCAGTAGAGCTTTGCACCCAACTGACTTGCTGTGTGAGCCAGCAGGTTTGGATAGGGAGAACACTATATCTCACAGCCCATCCATCCACCCACAGTTGGTCACAGCAGAGATGGTGACATGTAGACCATTATAACCCTGGCCTTGCTGTCTGGGACCCAAAAGCACTATAATTGCAAATCTAATTTGTTTGCATTAAACAAATCTCTCTTCCAGTTGTAAAAATTGTATATACATTATTCTGAGGTATGGACTGGACTCAATAGTGATAATGATTAAAAACATGAACCTTTCTTTCAAATGTAAGCACTGTATATATCATAGATTGATTCCCTAGCTTGAAAGACAAATTATATTGCTTACATTTGTATCTCAGATGACTTAATTTGCAAACACAGTTTATTCCAGATGGAATGCAAGACATTTTAGACTCAGGTTTACCTTTCTGTTTATTGAATTTTTAATATAGAGAGCTTGAAAAACATAACATTGCTCTCACATTGCTGTTGCATGCAATTCTAAATACACCTATGTATCACTATCTTTCTCTCCTGCTGCTAAGGGAGTAATAAGGAATTAATTTAGCTGTGTTTTACTGAATGAAGCCTGGGTGTGTATTCACATAACGTTGAGGTGCAGTGAATTGTTATTTGTAAAAGTTCAGGACAACCATCTTAGGCCTCAATTTAACATTTTTGCATAACCCTTTTAGATTATCCCAATCGGTTAGAAAAAAAAATACAAATGATTTATTTGCAAAAGTGCATCATACTCCTGCAGATAAAGAATTTGGAAAGTTATTGTCATCATTTTAAAGGTTTATCCAAAGTTATTAAATTAAAACCTTATAAAAGAGCTCAGCTTTTTTTGGCCTTTTGAGGGGGCATGGGGAGTAGAATTTAGCATGTTGGATGTCAGTGCACAAGATGGCAGATTAGTGAAATAAACATAATAAGCTAAGCTTATTGCACATTAATAGGAAAAGGAACCTTTTTTTTTTGTCACTCATTTTATTCTCAATCCATAAAATACACAGGCAGTACAATTGCCGAGGTACATAAAAAAGAAAACAAAAACAAAAAACTGTGATATGCTGAGCGCTAGTAAGATTAGACTGAGAGTATGGAGGATTTAGTGTTTTATGGAGTAAAATTATGATAATAAACAATCACTAATGTATTAAGCCTTCCACCCCTATGATGAATATCGGAAGCAAAGTCGTATGCTGTATAGGGGTAGGAAAGGCTACTTGCCTCTTATTGCGAAATAATGCTGGGTATTACGTCTATTGGGTACGTACACAAAGAGGCTAAGACCCACTGCACTAGGTGGGTATGAGTGGCTCAGGTTTATAGGAGTGGGTGGGTGGGGAGGTGGAATTTATGAGGAGCCAAGTCCCCCAAGCCAGCTGGAGGTAATAAAAGGGAATGCGTCCCTCAGGTCGCTTATCAGGACCTGTAATGTGCTAGAGTAGAAAAGCATAACTGAACTCAAACTGCAGGTAACATAAAACATAATCAAACAAGATGTGAGTTAGTATAGTGGCACATGAGCTTTTTCGAGATGGCATCAGATGCTGAGTTTCCATGCTGGGCAGCAGGGTGAATGGGTGAACTCGGGCAGAGTCCCAAGTGTTCGGTGGCGGCAGGCGCACTGGCGGTTGTGGCTCATCAATGGCTGTGGACAGCCCAAGCTTTTGGAGAGTGCAGGTAATTTCTGTGGCCTCATGGACCCTCAAAGTCCCAGTGTCTCGGGGTACCCCATTTATATGGGATCTTATGGTTGACAAGCACCAATGTTAAGGGTCATAGAGATCTACGCCAGACCATAGTGGTTCTGGATAAGTTGGGGAAAAATTCCAGGGAGTGTTCCTCAAAGCAGTATGGAGTTTTACCATGGGTCGTCATCATAAAGGCTTGTCTAGGCCATGTTGAAAGCGGATGATCACATCCCTGCTCAATCCTGAGGTGCCTGTTTGCGGTGCTTGGAGTCTGTAGCAGCCATCCAGTGCCATGGCTTTAAGTTGCTTAACGGAGAATACATTTGCAAGTAGTCTCCAGAAGAGATGAGTTATTTCTGCTATAGCAATCGATTCTGCCAGGCCTCGAGCGTTCTAATTCTTCCACCTCTCTTCCACCTCCTGTGGTCCTCCTTTGCTGCGATGCAGTTGTGGATTTATGCTTGTTTGCTTTTCAGTGTTGACAGCTCATTTTCATACATTCATACAATTCACACATTCATACATACATTTTCCCCCCGGAAAGGTACCTTGTATGTTGCAATACATTAAACAGATGAGAGGAATGAGAGGAATGGGATTTCAAAATATGTGAATTGTCATGCAGACATTAGGCGATATCCAGTAATGATTCAGACAAAGTGTTTTTGGATATTTTTGTGTCATGTAAGAGGACATTTTAAAAGTACACATCTTTACAAATGATCCTCTGGAAGGTGTGCCTGAGAGCACCATTGTGGAATATTCAAATCATGACAGATATACAGGACCAAATTAAAGGCCTTATGGGCCTGATGCAGAAGATTTTAATGGACCTTTTTAAAAGGAAAGCAGAAAATGAAAAACTTTTTTTAATACAAACTAAAAATTAAAAATGGAGCAGGATTGCTTAGCAATTCAGGGGACAAGTACAACCCAGTGTGGTTTAGTAAAGCAATTTAGCAGGTTTCATATTTCACAGACCCAGAGAAATTCCAGTAGATACACAGATTCTCACACAAATTTAGAAGGGCTTTCCCCACTATCGATAAGCCCTTTGTGAGTGAAGATGAATGTGTTTTTTTCTGGCATTTCTTATTTTTCATTAGTTGCATTGAAAATTATGTATTTTTATGTGGCCTTTTTTTGAGGTTAGGAGAGGTAGGGACTTTGGTGGTGGCAATTGAGATTGCTTGTGCCTTAACCACTCATAATGCCTTGCAGCCTATGCCCTGTCACTATAGCTCCGGCATGTCACTCTCCCTGCACTGCTGCCTGTATCATCTCTCCAACTTCAGAGACACACTCATAAAGCACCAGAGACATGCATTCACAATTTTACACACTCACACATACACACAAACACTCATGCAAACACTGCATTTAGAGACATACATTGACAAATCCACACTCATAACAACAGATTATAGCTTGTAACTAACCAGACAGCTCTCTGCTGAGAAGTAGTGTGATCCTGGGAGGGGTTGTGCAGTAAATAAAAATTGCAAACAAATTGAATAGTTTGAAATAAATAAGTATGCATCTGCTGTTTGTCCAAATAGTAGCTTTGGGGGCACATACCTTGGTGTCCCCCATCTGCATCCACAGCTTTTATAGAGTACTGGCAGGATGAAGTGATAAACTGTCATATCACATGATAGATGTACTCTTGTATACACACAAAAGAAGGATTCATGGAAGGTACTACAAAACGACAAGATTGTCCACAGATGGAGATGTCATTAACTGCCATAAATAAATCAATATTGTATTGTTTTTGCCATTTGTGGGTGTTCACACAAAATGCAGTTTACCCCCCAACATTGCCTTTATGGAATGCCAGTGGGCAGGGTAAAAGTCGCTAGGCTAATAAAGCAAGCCATGTCCCTGGTGTCATCCAAAAGAGCGGTCTTAATTAGAAAGGGGAACAGTTCACCAGAAGAATAGAGGGGCAAAGAGAGGACACTATGTCAACCCACATTAATATTTAATTAAAGCCCTCTGTCATGGTGTGGAGGAACACTATATCCCTCACTTAATGTTGTTGTTTTTTTTTTTGTTTTTTTAATTAATAACATCCCTTGTTCTTAAAATGTAAGCCTCCACTCAATACTCATAGTTGGGGGCAAGGGGTGGTGTAAGTTACTAGTGACTGTGCAGCAATAGTTGCCCAGTCACTAGAATTTTTGAGCAGCGAGTTAAACTAACTGTTAAGCAGGTATGCCACCACTTTTAGCGTGGTGTAAAATATCCTCTGCACTAATGTAGGGCTTATATTAATTCTCCACAGGCTTTTATTTCATAATAACTAACAGGGACAATCATTAAAAAAGACAATGAACCTCAATAAAAAAATTACAACAAAAAAAAAACAATTTGTCCCCACCACTTACATTTTTAACTTGTTATGATGCCGGCGATGTGTGAGAGGTGAAAAACAAAATTGGTTAACAAAATTCATTAAAAACCCCAATTATTAAAAGGAAATTCCGGTGAACCGAACCAGAGGATGACTAAACTTTGGCTTAAATGAAAAGTATTTTTTCATATCAGAAAAAAACTATTTGGAAAAAGCCACATTTTCCACCAGTGCACATGTCTAGTTATAATAACGATTGACAGGTACTAATATTTCCACATTTATTTTCTTTCTTACACTTCTCAAATACATATTTTATTAATTAGGGTTATATAAACATAATATGAGTAACATTTCCCCAAAGTAGCTACAACTTGTGTCCAATATAATCACAGTAGAAATACTTATATTCTAGTTCAGTGATTTTTTTTTTCTGAATGCTATTTATTTAACAATCCTTATCCAGAGCCATTCAAATAGATCAAACAAAAAACACAATGAGTAAAAATAACATTTTGATTGAGTCATTGAATTGTAATATAGTCAGGTATAAATAGTTAGGATACTTAACGTTAGACTAAACAACAATTACAGTACATTTTTGAACATGCTTTGACAACAAGGTTACATAAAACACATTACAGTAAAAGATCCACTAAGCTATTTTGTATGTTTTCCGCAACAAAACTGATTGGGTTATGGTTAGGGGATGTAAGGATCATGTTGAGTTTAGAATGTTTAGATTGGGCAAGGAAGAAAGGTGAACAGTTTCAATTGAATGGGCAGGTCAAAGGCCATATTTGGTGGTTAGGAGAATATCATGGGAGCGGATTTATATTAATAGTTGTTTGTGGACAAAATGTTCCAATAGTTTGGAAAAATAGAGGAGGAGGGAGAAACTAATAGGTAGGGCAGGATTGGGGGAGGTTTTTTGAGAAGAGGAGTAACAACTGCCATTTTCAAGTAACCAGGAAAACAGCTTTTCTGGTTACATTCTAAACGTTGATAAAAATCAAATAAAAATACAGTGGAACCTCGGAACTCTAACGTTTCCGTTCGGAAGTCGTACTAAAATTTTGAATAAAAAAATGTCTCGGTACGCGTCCGATCCTCGTACCCGAACACATCACGTGGCATTCACAGAGGGACACAAGTGTGGGGAAGCATGGGATACAAGTGTGAGATGAGGAAATATGGGCAGATGGACTATGTAAAGGGATAGAGGGGAATATATGGAGAGAAAAACCAGATGGCAGAGGGACACAAGTAAAGGGTTCAGGGATATGGACAGAATTATTATGCAAGGAGAAAGAGGAACATCTGAGGAGAAGGATACCAGAGGACAAAGGGACATGAGTAAAGGAAGAGGGACTATGGACATAAAGATACAAGCAGAGGAAAGAGGGGTATTAGATGTTTTGTACCTGATACAGCCATTTTATATGGTTGTTTTTTTTTGCCAGAAGAACAGTTACCTATCCCTATCCATGTAATTTTGGGGTCTGGAACGGTTTAAACAAATTTACATTAATTCCTATGGGAAATGTTGATTCGGTTCTCGAACAAATCAGAACTGGAACAGCCTTTTGGAACAGATTAAGTTCGAGTTCTGAGGTTCCACTGTATAACCGAAAAAATATTTTGTAATCTACAATTTGGTCACATTCCTTACAACAATGTCTAGCTCTTCATGCTCTTTAAATACATTCCAAATGCTTCTTTGTGACATGCACCCTTTCACAAGGTACATTATTGAATAATAGTTTACTATTTCTTCACTCACAATGCTATTTTATGCAGCTCTAGTAAAAGATTTTCGTTTGTAATCTATCTGCGTACACAATCTAAAAGCTTTTGTATGAGACGTTGAAAGTAGTTAAATATTTCTGCCAGAACACTTGATATTACCTGCATAACTGTTGAATAAAATAGTATTATTTGCGCTATTTTTTATCAGATCTTTGTAATGTTCTATAACTTTCACAATATGTCACTAAACTGCAGAGTTTGTAAAAGCTAAGTCCTTAGAAAAGAAATATACTATTGACTTTTAAAATAAGGTATTTTATGGAAATAATACATCTTTTTTTTTGTGACCATTGAACAAACCTTTACAACAAAAAGCAACAATCGCACAAGCTTGATATTCAATTCTGGAATGAAATAATGCCAACAAAAAAATATTGCAATATAAATTGTTTTTGTTTTGCATTATAATGTGTGCTCGTGAAATGAGGAATAAACCAAACACTGATCTGCATCAATGTTATTTCAAATCAGCCCAAGATAGACATGTTCATTCAAGAATATCTAATGAATACAGAAAATAAGCATGACCAACCAAATGAATACTCCCTAATGTGTCAAAGGCTTCCAAACACTAGTTTATGCCTACAAATGCAAACATATGTATAATACGAAAAACAATTCAGGGAAAATGGCCTCAGAGGGCCTTGCATGGTAACAACTAACTCAATGCACAGTTGTCGGTACATCATCTTTCTCCTCTATAATTTGTAGGTCAATAAGACTTTTCAAAATTTTATTTTTAAACAAGTAATATTTATGTACGCATGCATAACTTGCCAAAATGAATGAACATTCAGCAACCTATGCATTTTTATTGTTTATAATTGAATAATTTTTATTGTTTTATAAATCTACCTCCAAACCCATTACTTAAACAACTGTGAAGAAAATCAAAGTTCTAAAAAAAAAAAAAATCTAATAGTGTAAAATTTTGGATAAAAAGAAGGGGGCACATATACGTTTTGTGATTCTTTCACAGAACTCAGTATGTTCATGGATTTTTCTTGTTACCAATGGATAAAATATAGCATATGTTTTAATTTATCCATTCAAAAAAAATGATCTATTAATTTGCACTAATGAGGAATATTTCAGCTAGCTAGTATGGTTATAATACCTGCAGCATTCAAATTTATGTAGAAATAGAAAAGAGAAGGGAAATACAGAGAGAAGGGTCTAAGAAGCAGAGGATTAATATAAACCCAATATGCACAGACACCACCAAACAGATGATTTACAAAGAAACAGAAGTATAAATGGTAAGGTAAAACAAATTAAGGGAAAAGTCTAGGTTAAAATAAACATATTTTAATGCCCTGCAACAACACAGTAGAGATAAATATGCAAATATTAGTTTTTCACACTTTTTCTGCAAGATCTGCAGCTAAGCTCATGCACCTTCTTTTTGCAAGGTGCTAATTTCCATGTTGATGCTGAGCAGTACCCAATCAAATGCTTCACTATAAAAAACAAAGATGAAAACATATGTTTGTTTAAAAAAATATATGACATTCTAAAATAATTAATATAAGATTCAAATTACTTGAATACATTAAAACACCCACATTATGCTGGAATATGTCCCAAAAATTGTGTCTCTGATGATTGGGATAATCATTGTTTCTTTCTTTGTAGCTTTGATATCTTCTTTCATTATATAACTTTATCCAATTTCTAATTCATTGCTTCCATTTATTTTTGGCTTGTGTTTGCAACCAATAGGCTACCATATATAATTTACCATCAAAATATTACACTAGGTTATACTGTTCCTTGTAAGTTTGCTGTATATCTACTTTTTTTTAGTATATTGTTTATGTAACCTCACAGAGAAGGCTTGTTTGTGTTAAGAGATAGTTAAGAGTGAGATCATGTAATATATATCAAGGTTGTATTTAGTAGGCATTGAGAGTTTCAGAGGTACAAAGTAGCTTGTAAACAGCTCCTAAGTCAGTGCCATACTCTGGTTTAAAGGAACACTATAGGCACCCAGGCCACTTCAGCTTATTGAAGTGGTCTGGGTGCACTGTACCTTTTGCACTTAGTGCTGCAATGTAAAACATTGCAGTTCCAGAATAACTGCAATGTTTACATTGCAGCTCTAAGTCTGCCCTCGGTGGCTGTCTACCAAACAGCCACTAAAGGGCTTCCTGGATTGAAACAGACCTTTGGTCCGGTATTGCTGGACGTCCTCACGCTTTGCATGAGAATATACAGCATCAGATTATTTTTCCCATAGGAAAGCATTGATTCAATGCTTCCTATGGGAAGGTTAAATGTGCATGCGGCATTTGCCGCGCATGCACATTAAAGCCCACTCGTCCTGGTAAGTCGGAGGGTGCGGAGCTTTGACCCATAGCAGAAGGACATCAGTGCTGGGATAAGGTAAGTAAATAAAGGGTTTTTAATCCTTTATTTACCAGGTACTCAGGGGAGGGGGGCAGGCAGGGGGAGCGATAGTGCCAGGAATACAGCTTTGTATTCCTGGCACTATGGTATCCCTTCACTTCAAATAAAAAGGTAGGAAATGAGCTACCCAGTGATAAGTAAATAGGAAAGTACACATAATTAAAGCCAGTAAAAGCTGAAATGTTTGTTTTTAATGGGTTTCAAGATTAGCTGTTTTTCACTTATCACTAGGTAGGCAATTTCCTAACTTTTTTGGATATGGTACCGGGGTAAATCACTACTAGGAAACAATCACCCTTTTAAATCTGATTGATTATTTCGGAAAATTAATAGTAGCATTTTGTTCTCCTCTGGGAGCGGATCTCCGGTGTTCTACTACTTGGGTGCAGTGCCAACTCTGTGCTTATAATCTGGTTCCATGTCATACTGCTTTCATGCAGTTTGGCAGAAAATCTAGTGTCCTACAAATGTCCATGGTTTGGCTCCATGCTTGATATATTGCTTTTGTGGAATATTAGACATTAGTGATGTCCCGAACGGTTCGCCGAACGGTTCGCCGAACGGTTCGCCACGGACGGCGAACATATGCGGTAAACTTTGACCCTGTACCTCACAGTCAGCAGACACATTCCAGCCAATCAGCAGCAGACCCTCCCACCTCCTGGACAGCTCACTAAGAATGCAGCTTCACAATGAATGTAAAACGGATGCTGTCCAGGAGGTGGGAGGGTCTGGGAGGGAGGGTCTGCTGCTGATTGGCTGGAATGTGTCTGCTGACTGTGAGGTACAGGGTCAAAGTTTACCGCATATGTTCGCCGTCCATGGCGAACCGTTCGGCGAACCGTTCGGGACATCACTATTAGACATATTTGGGTGGCATTCATTGGTTGAATAAATCAACTATTACATTTTAACAAACAATGTCATTCAAATGAGAACAAAATTGTTATTGTTAATGTGTTCCACTTACTGTGGATGTGTAATGTCTGCAATAGCAATATGCTGAGTAATTAACCGGTCCAGGGGGGTCCAGGATTTCTTTAGTGTCATATATGGATGTATCTAAATTGCTCTTCCCTTTCTTCATCTAGTTCCCCACTTTATATATGTGTATGCCTTTAACTCCTTAATGACCAAACTTCTGGAATAAAAGGGAATCATGACATGTCACACATGTCATGTGTCCTTAAGGGGTTAAAGGACCACTGTAGGCACCCAGACCACTTCAGCTCAATGAAGTGGTGTGGGTGCCAGGCCCCCAGGTTTTAACCCTGCAGTGTAAACATTTCAGAGAAACTGCTATGTTTAACTGCAGGGTTAATCTAGCCTCTAGCGGCTGTCTCCCTGACAGCTGCTAGAGGCGCTTCCGCGATTTACACTTAGTAAATTGCACTTATTTGATGATGGATGTACTATGGGCGGGCTTGAATGCGTGCGCGCCTCTGGCCGTGCATTCATATACGGCTCCACTCGGGAGCTGACGTTGATGGAGGAGGAGAGGTCACCAGCACCGGACGCTGGATTAAGGTAAGCAAATAATGGTTAATTAACCGTTTATTTGCCGTGGAACGGCAAATAAATGGTGACTAGGGCTCTATAGCGTTAGGAATACATATTTCTCAATGCTTTCCTATGGACGCTGGTGTCAATGAGACAGCCACTAGTGGCTGGATTAACCCATTTGTAAACATAGTATGAAACTGCTATGTTTACGGCAGGCAGGGTTAACCCTAGATTGACTTGGCACCTAGATAACTTAATTGAGCTGAAGTGGTCTGGGTGCCTATAGTGGTCCTTTAATAGAAATCCAAATGTGTTTGTAGATTGGATAGGGAAGGGTTTGATTATGGCATTTCTCCAACAAATCGACAAAAAAAAATAAAAAAAAATAATGGTTCGCATTCGTCCATATCCTGTTTCAGACAAATGTCATTAATGCGATCGTTTCAGGAAAAACGATTTGGACAAGCCAAAAGGGTGTGAAAAGGCACCTAATAGTGTACTTCAATTCTATTGTATAGGCAATATCAGGCAATTTTGCAATGACAATTGTGAGTTGTAATAATTATATTATTATATCTTTATTAAAAAAAAAAAAAAAGTAAAAGCTTTGTTTTGAAATCATTGTTTTTCCTTTCACAATTTTGTATTAATAAAAAAGGGGAGCAGTAGAAGTAACTTAATTTAAAATTGTATTTATTTATTTATTTATTTTTTTTTTTAAAGCTAGATTTTGGAATACTTTTAGATGTTTAGGAAATCTGATTTGTATTTGAAGTCAATTTGCAGAGGTAGTTGGCATAGTCACACTAAAAGACTCGGTTAGGGAAGGTGAAACAACTACAATGGAAGGCATTTGAAAACATTACAACCACCACCAACTTTTAGAATACTTTTAGAATCTCAGGAAAAAAGATTTGAATTTAAAGGCAATTTCTATCTACTGCAGTAGCAGTCATTAGCCACGTAGGGCAAAACAAAACTACAATGAAAAGCATTGTAAAAAAAGGAGGAGAAGCAGTAGTGGCAGACTTAATTGTATTATAAATTGCATTTTAATTTTTTTATATTACTGGCAGATTTTAGAATGTTTTTATAAATGTAGAAAAATATTTAAATTTGAAATCACTGTGGACCTGTGGAAGTAGTAGGCGTAGTCACACTACAAGACTCAGCCAGTCAGAGTTAAACCACAATAATTTAAGGCATTTGAAAACATTGCAACCACCACCCTAATTTAGGCATGTAGGAGAATGCTGGCCAGGAAGGCATGGGAGCGTAAGTCTGTGGTGAAGTCTATGACTTACATACAGTCTTTGCCATCTCTTCTTTCAATACTACCATGCAGGAATGGTACAGTGATGAAACGTTGTTACTGTTGAAAGTGGATTATGAGGGATCACAAGCACATATTGCATAGCATGGGCCTGTGTCAGCTGTTTAAAGGGCTTCCTCTCGCCCTAGCGTTCAATTGTACAGTAAACTGCCACAGATTGTCCTGCAAATTGCAAAGAGGAGTAGTGGCACTGAAGCACACTCCCAATAAGACTAGCATCAATGACACACTAAGAGACGGTGGAAGTGGCACTGGCAATCTCCGCCAACTCATCAGTCTCATACTAGGATCAATGACACTCACACTCCCACACAGTCACGGGTATAATAAAACCAATACTGGTGTGTCTTTCTCAATAGCTAATGTCCCCTGCCCATGGTTTTCTCATTGAAGCCTCTTACTCAAATAGAAATAGCTGTAAGGAGATGATTGAGTGAAGACTTTGGGGTTAAACTGTTTGCTAACCAATGAAGTTGTTATCTTGCCCAGAATGTTCCTTTCAGAAAAAAACGCTTCCACAGCATGGTCTGATATAAAGACATTTGGCCGGCTTATTTCTAGTAAGTAAAGCTGCAGAAGTTACAATTTTATGGGAGTTCTTTTTAAATAACAAAAACAGTCTGCGAATGCAATAGTAAAAGTACCTTTTCTTATCACGAAAATCTCCTCCAACGCTGTTCTAACGATATATATTGAGCACCAGTAAGAGGTGCACTTATTAAAAATAACTTGGGCAAAGGAAGAAGAAGAATAAAAATCTGGACTGATTTTTGGACTGAATCATCCCACCCTGGTCTTCCGAATAGTCCACCCAAGGACCCAAAGAAAGCACAATAGATAAAACTAACTAAGGTTATTCACTAAAGTTACACATTTTAGACCAACACAGACAAACTGGAAGTAAAGCAAACTTTTTCCAGTTCAGCTAAGTTCAGTTGCAGCACTGAAAATCCCTGCCTCTCTGTCCTTCAGTTTTCTTAAATAAGAAAACTGGAAGGATCATGCAGAATCGGGGAGGGGTGCCGCTGGTTGGCTGTGAATGTCGGCTGACTGCTCACGGCCAATCAATGACTCCAAAATTATAAAACTGGCTTGAAAAAAAGTATACCCTTAAGGTTAGACACTGCAAGGGACCTCCTGGCACCATAACAACTTAATTTAATAGTGTTCCTTTAAGCCTAATTTGCTAACTTAAAGTGCTGGACACGACCGACTTCTACTGTGCTCCCTCATTTTCGTGATCCTTAGCTATCCGGCTATGTGGCAAATTTTCTGGTCTGCCTCTGAGCTTCCTCCAACGATGGATCCTGGGTCTCTCTCTTACTTGCAAAGGTCCTTCTGGAGAGGAGAAATAGTGACATGTCTAGTGACAACCTCACTAGATGATGAGAAAGGGAGGGATCTAAAGACACTGCATACACTACAGGGAAGCGGGTAGTGGTAGCAGCAGTTATATCAGCAGGTATAGTCCCTCTCTTGGTCCCAAATTCCTCTGTCCCTCTTTTTTATCCTAATGTTTTTCTTTTCTAGGAGCTCCATAATGTTGGTGTGTGTGAGTGTATAACAGAGCTACACAGCAATAATACTCACAGTAATGTATCTTAAAACTACATTATTCTTGTTCTAAATTACATTTTAGTTCTATACAGTGTTATTACCGATCAACCTAAAATCTTACAGAACAGCCCCACCCTTGACCGCACCCCACACAGCCCCCTAAAATTAAAGTGTCCCATTTAATTCATTTGAAATGTTGAGTGGTATGGGATATTACGCAGGCCCTGGCAAGTATGTGCAATAGTTTGAAAAGTGTCCCATTTAATTGAGTGGTATGGGATATTACGCAGGTCCTGGCAAGTATGTGCAATAGTTTGAAAAGTGTCCCATTTAATTCATTTGAAATGTTGAGTGGTATGTGCAATAGTATGTGCAATAGTTTGAAAAGTGTCCCATTTAATTGAGTGGTATGGGATATTACGCAGGCCCTGGCAAGTATGTGCAATAGTTTGAAAAGTGTCCTATTTAATTCATTTGAACTGTTGAGTGGTATGGGATATTACGCAGGCCCTGGCAAGTATGTGCAATAGTTTGTTTTTTTGTAGTGACATTGTTTGCAATAAAGATTTTTTTTGATGGTGGAAAATGTCTAATGAAATTATTTTCTTATTTATTATAGTTACACTGAATAATGGGTCAGTAAACTAATATTACAATTGAATAATGGACCTCCAAGCTAATGCCATGTACATAATTTCGATCCCTGTCTAGAAAGGTTAAGAAGCCCTGTTCTATGGCCTATATACTTTATTTAACATAAATGATATATGCCTGCAATTTTTTTGAAAATAAATTTAGATTCCATTTTTTCTGTGTGAGTGCATTTGATAATTTAAGCAAAGATTGAGAGTAAAGCCATGTAAATGGACAGGCACCGCGCCATAGGTCAGACAATACATATATAAAAAAAGTAAATTAAATTTCATTTGTGTAATTGACTTATAACAAGTGACAGGAGGTAACCCGATGTCAAAATTACATTTTTCTTAACAGGCTGTAGAGGTTACCATTGATGAATCTTGAAAAGCTTTTACAGTAAAATTTAAATGACACTTTAATAAAATAAATGCTTTTCTTTTCTTCAGAATCAGAATGTGATGGTCAATTTTTATTATCTGGGGATTCTGGGACATTTCATTCAAAAAACTATCCGCAGCCATATGATCCAGATCTTTCCTGCCGCTGGATAATACGGTTTGTCAATGATATTTTAAACATATATTGCAATAATTTAAAATGTGACATTTACAAACTTGACCATTTAGATTGAATTAATTATCATTCATTTTGGTACTGGGAAATTTTCTATGTGGATATATTTGTTTATTTAAAATAGTTTTTAATTAAAATTCAAAACCATAGAAAAAATATTATTGGATATATAAATTAAACAAGTTATGCATTCTCAGTCCTGATTTATAAGATTATTCAATAAGGACCCAATTATGGTGTTAACATAGCAAGTCATCAAGTCTTCTCATTTACTATCGAGAAACAGACTTTATTCTTGATTTAGTTTCCTGCTCACTAAAATAATGTAACTTTCTTAAAATAGTCCAATCAAATCTATACTATTTTCTACTAACAGATTTATCAATGCATCTACAAATCTTTTAGGAAAAAAACTATTCTGCATTTACCCTCCAAATTCAGATTATGTCCTTTATTTTTCACCTATCCTCTTCACACTGAATATAATACATCGAGCAGCCAGTGAATGTTCACTGTTATAAAAAACCTAGCAACTATTTTAATAAAAAAGGACTTGTCACAGGTGCCCAATTCTCCTGTGGTGGGGACCTCAAAAATATAATTAACTGAGGGGGACATGGTGTTCCCCTGAGCCCCACAAGTGGAAGCTATTAAACTAAATAGGCGACTTAGTGTCCCCTTTCAGTCTGCACCCATGGCCATAAATTGAAGAGAAACATAGTGTCCCCACAACCCACACTCATTGGCAGTGCTTGGATGCCTTAAATAATAATGGCGGTGATCCTACTGACCCCCCAGTCCCCACCCACTGGAGGCTGGTGGGGACCCTAAATAGTAAAGTGTGGTGTGAACCTATTGTCTCCACCAAGAGTCCAACCATTGGCAGCGGATGGGGGCCCTAAATAACACTTGTTTAACCTCTCTAATATAGGGGTTATATTAACCCTCAAACGGTGAGCAGGGATTAAGGAGGTGGTGGGGAGCACAGTTCCGCACTGCTTCTAATTTTAAATAATAAAAGGATGGAGGCACAAATCAGTAGCTCCCTCCTTGTAATAAACAAAAACAGAAACAAAAGAACAAATTGCATGGACAAAATTTAATACAACACGCAATTCAATTTTCATCTCATTCGTTTTAATTTATATTTGTTAATTTACCTTATGAATGGATGAATTGCTGAAATTCGGACAAAAGCGTGTTCGTCTGAAAATGAATGCCCAAGTCTAGTATGTAAAAACGAAATACTTCCTACAAGGATGTGTTATGACCTCAGTTCTTTCTACGTGGGTACTTCAGTGGTTAAACCTACAATACATATATTAGAATTTAGCACACACATTGCTTTTAGCTAACGCTCCCCTTGGTTCACTCATATAGTGTAAATAAGTAAGCTCTAAATTATATCACACTGAGAGTTAGCAACTACTATTAGTTATTTAGATCATATAGTCTAGAACAGTTGGTTTCTTCACTCCTATATAATTTAAATGTATGAGTTTTTTACAGAACATCAATTACATTTATTTTAATACTTTAATTGAAATGTTTTAATAAAATCTAATAGTCTCCTTTTAAATAGAATAGTTTTCTTTTGTTGTTAAAAAAACACATTTCTGTATTATGAAGGTTTAGACATATAATTTCCTGTAAGCTTATTTGTTCAATTTCTTTGTATGAGAGAAAACCACTTAAATATGTGATTGCATAGTATTTTTACATATTTCCTCTCCACTAAAATATGGTCGACCTTCATTTAGGAAATATTTGCATTTTCACTGTAACTGAACTTGCTAAGAAACACATTTTCTTATTAATTTAAATGTTGTACAGTTTAGCATCACTACTTCTTAAATTACTAAAGTTGGACCCAAGTAGACGTGCGCCTCTAGAGAAATATACCTTTCAATCAGAGGTTACATAGTCCAGTTGTAAGGAGCTACCGCAAAATTATCATCTAAATGCTGCATTTAGATCTTATTTTAGTTTAGGGAAAATATTAATTCCATAACATCAGTCGATGCCTTCAAGATCTTTTTCACGACCACCTTTCTTATGAGAGGGTGATTCTTAAGAAGGAGGGCCTAGAAAACAAGGTTCTTGAACAATTATTGTACTCTTCTATAAATTCCACTTCACTTTATTAATATATTAGTGAATCTGAAAGATGTTTATACCTTCTGGAATTTTTCCTTGAATCCATCAGTTCCTGCGATTTTAAGATTCTTGTCTTCTCATCGTAAATGTTTCATCTCTGAGAGTGCAGATTCCAGCCTTCAGTCTGATTTTGTGCAGAGATTTGGCATCAGATCTGTGGACAATGGAGAGGAGCTATCCAGGGATACCTGGTTTGTAGGGATGCTTTCTTGGGAAAGAGAGTTTTAAGACTCAGGCACTCTGTCTGGGAAGGACACAGCAGGAGAAAATATAATTATAAGAACAAAGAAAAGTATATATATACTCAAATATCACCACTTAGTGGATAGTACATATAAGTGAAAAAATATACTTATCTTAATATTCAAGTGAAACAGCCTCCCAGGTCATTACCCAGAATGAATGACCTTTACACAGCAAAATATAAACCAACCAGAAATATTTGGGATACGGCTGAGAAATCTAAAATTGAAAAATATAGATATACATAGTGTAAATCTGTATCAAATAGTAAATAAGTATTCATGAAATGCACTCACAAGATTAAATGAAATATATCGCTCTATGGTGCCTCCCCCGGTAGTGGTGGGGGGCTATTATCCTCCTTCAGTTGCTCCAGGGAAATAGATGAAAAAAACAGGACTCCCAGGGTTGTGAGAAAAAATAAATAAAGCGGCTTTATTAAGGATGAAACATCACCCAACAATGGATATATAATATAAGCTTAAAATGAGGTCCTACGCGTTTCGTTCACAATGTGGAACTTCCTCAGGGACCAAAAGTTAAAATCAAATGTTATACAACAATAATAAAACATAAAATGCAGCCTAATCCCACCCACCCACCAGTCCTGTTTTATAGGGCTAACCCCTGAGTTAATTGATGGTAATCTGGGCGTCCTTCTCTGTTTCATCCTTCATTGGTGAAATGATTAATCACATCCAGCTGAATTCTTCATGTTTTGATTGCAGTCAAAAAATCCCGCGTTCCATATCAGCCGAAAACCGGAACCGGAAGTAGACACATACTTCCGCGTTCCATTCAATCGTGCGTTTCAACAGGGAAGATCGAGGTGTAAAATATAACATGGCCATCTAGTGGTCGCCAGGGGAATAGTCCCAGATAATAGATATTGGAAACAGTCATATATCTAATAAGACAAAACAAAATAATATCGGCAGCAACATGGAGAAATATAAAGCATGAGTTTATCCTATTAAGATCTTCAATAAATATTTGATATAGATCTAATTACAAGGAAGTGCAAATATAATCCTAAATTAGTGAAAGTGAATAATATAAAATATTAAAGTGATATACTGAATTATTTATTTTTTTTTTTTATTGAAAAAAATATACATAAGGGATTATGGCATAAAAACTTATTTGATACAACTCTATATCTCTGTATAATTCCCAAAAGATAGAAGGGGAATATAAAGAAGAGAAAAAAAGAGAAAAAGAAGACAAAAATGTCAATATATTACAACATGGAGGTGTAGAAACAGACCAGAAACCCAATATGATTTATGTAAAGCAGGCCAAATCGATGTCTACATTTAATCCCATTGGTTCTAGTGTTTTTAGTTGGTGAATCCAAAAGGTTTCTCTCTGGGATAGATTTTTTATCCTATCACCACCACGCCAATGAGAGACAACTCTTTCGATACCTATGCATCTGAACTCTTTCCATGAAAAAGAGGGGCATGTACTGCAATGAGCGGAGACTGAATGGGTAATTAACCCCTTTCTAATATTGTTCAGATGTTCAAGTATACGAACTTTAAGGATTCTTGTAGTACGACCCACGTACTGTTTGCCACACGGACATTGCAGTAAATAAACCACAAAATCCGTGTGGCAACCTATATCTGATTTGATGTGGTATACCCTCCCAGTATTAAAACTAGAGAAGGTATTAGATCTCTCAATAGTCACGGTCTTACAGGCTTTACACACATTACATCCCCTACAAAATCCTATATTCGTGTTAGTGGAAGAGGTTTTAATAGCATAGCTAGGGGCCAACATGTTTTTAAAATTTTGGTTTTTCTTAAAAATTACTTGAGGATATTCAGGTAGGTGTATTCCCAATACTGGGTCTTGCAATAATATTGACCAATGGTTCTGTAGTCCTTTTTTAATCTTTCTATGGTCGACATTGTATTGGGTCAGAAAGGCAGACCTAAATCGGTTACCCACGGTATCAGAAATGGGTTTATCCATTAATAATGTATCTCTATTTGTTTGTGTTAAATGACGAATTTCTTTTTCCAAGGCATTTCTCTTGTATCCCTTCTCCAATAGTTTATCCTTAATGTGATGTGATTGGATATGAAAATCATGGTCATGTGAACAGTTACGTCTAAGGCGTGTAAATTGGCTTTTAGCTATTCCCTTAAGCCAAGGCTTATGGTGACAACTGGCCTGGTGTACGAAACCGTTGCCATCAGTGGGCTTGAAATAGCACTTAGTACGAATTTGGCCAGCTTCACTAAACAAGGTGAGATCCAAAAAATTAATTGCGTCTCTACTCCAAACAGGAGTAAAGACTAAATTATATTGATTGGAATTTAGAAAATTTACAAATTCAAAAAATAAAATAGAAGACCCTTTCCAAATAATAATA
>OW240912.1:35799830-35813323 GCA_933207985.1 Pelobates cultripes | reverse complement strand
GTAGCTGATGATAGCAATTACATTATACAATATATTTATTAACATAAGGGGGTAAAAGTATAATAAAGGTACCTGTACCTGTATAATAAAGGTACCTGTAGTCTACACCACAGTTTGGCTACACCACAGAAATGATAAAGCATCTGATAATGTGGAACAATGTATTGTATGAAACATACAGTCATATGTCTGTGAATGGGTACATCCCTGCATGGAGTGTCCCTCATTAAGAAGTTAGTACTCAGATGGGGCTGTAGTGCCAAAGTATATAAGTCTCATGTCTCATGTCAGACAATTATGTTTATTTTAATCTATCCTCTATCCATGTCAGATGTGTCAGGTGCGGACTTGTGTCCTTTTGATCTAAACTGGTTCCATGTATTCCAGGTTTGTAAGTATCTGGTACCTTGATCTGAGAGTGATCTGAGAGTGAATATTTAATTTCCACCACAGATCTGATGTATTATACCCTAGAAAACTATTAATGAGTGGGAGGTGGTGTATGTGTTCTCCAATATTTAAGTATAAGTTTTTTTGAAGTGTTAAGAAGATGACATTCTATGGAGTGTGCAATTGGTTTGGGTGAGAGGTGGATAAAAAAATCCTAAAAACTGTTTTGTCTATGGATGTGAGCTATTTTGGTGAAACAGGTTAAGATAGTGTCCAGGAATTGTGTGATAAGATAATATGTCCACCAAATGTAAGTGAAAGTCCCCCTTTCCATCCGGCACCTCCAACATAGATCTGAGCTTTGTGTCATGGATCCAGTGAAGACTACTGGAGTTTAGTACCATCTAGCAATTCATTTGTAGTTGGTCTCAGTCATAGCTATATTTGTATTAGTTTTATGTGCAAAGTAAAATATTATATTTAATTCCCTGGAAAAGGGTAAGGTCATTTGACCATAAAGGTAGTAAATTTATGTAAGGAGGGAGATGCACCATCCTGCATAGAGGAATGAATCCAGAACAATTTTGTTTTAACAGGGAGAGAACATTGGTTCTTTTTATGTGATGCACGTTTTAGCTAGCATCTTTCAGAACAGTTTTGAATTTAGCGCAAATTTTTATTTAAATAAACAGGGGGTTATTTATAAGGAATAACTATAGAAGAAAGTACTACTGATTGCTAACTTTGAATTAACTATTACAATATACCACTACCTCTCAACGAACCGCGTACCCTTAAAGGGACAATCCACTGCCCAAATACAAAAATACAATTACTGTTTAATAGATATAACCCCATTAAAAGCATGCACATTTCTCTTGGATTTTTTGTCTTAAGAATGTACTCTTTATTTAGACTCAAACAGGGTTTTATACCTTTCTTTGTTTGTACAGTAAACACAAGTCAACCAATAACAGTATGGATAGCAACCAATCACAAGACATTAAAATTAATTTCAACCAGTGTGAATAAAGCACTGCGTTTACAAGGAAGGATGGGGGCAGTCAATAACAAGGACGGTGGACCACATGGTAGACTTAAGGGAGTGGAAGGACAAGGTTAATTTACAAAAGTGCCAAATGCTATTGACATCAGCACTTTTTGTAAAATGTAAAAAAAGAGGACACACTCTCCATATATATAGACCTTCAGCAAGCTGAAGTGCTTTAGTGGTCTAGAGTGTCCCTTTAAGTGTTAGGATCCAAAATATAAAAATTAATCCATCTGTAAAACAGTATCTAAGGCTCTCTAAGGTATTCTAAACATGTCAGACATTCAGAATTTACCAAAATCTGGAAATACAGCGTCACATTTTTTTCTGTACCATGACCTCTTTTAGTATTTCATGCATGACTTAATGAGCACTTTCACAAAATGTTTCTAAATAACAATTACACCATTATCTGCACATTGCATCTCCCCTAAATGACTCACTTTAGAAAGGCACATCAATGAACACTGCCAACATTGACTAGCAGAACATTACTGTTATTGTCAGTCCAAATGATATCACTGTGAATGACTGTCATGTAGTATTAAACTTAAATATTTATTATTTTATTATTTTTGTTTTTTTGTTTTTAACTATTGTTGCTCTAGCCTCCTCTTACTTTTATTCATGTTGCTACATGTCATAACATTTTAAATATGTAACCTATTCAATAGCAGTGTTGAAATTATTTTTTTCATAATGATATAAGGCTTTATATTTTTCTTTACTTCCTTTACTGTAACCCCATAGAAGCTATGACCACTAATAGAATAAACAACCAGTCAGAAACAAGGTTAAATGTCTCCCCACAGGAAGAACCTCCTTCATTTTATTTGCTGCTCCATACCAGGGGGACTGTCAGGGAGGAATTGGGAGAGGAGATCTGTGCAGGGGAGGCAGGGGAGAAGGGGATCTGTGTAGGGGAGAGGGACTGTCAGGGAGGCAGGAGTAGAGGGGATCTGTGCAGGGGAGACCATGGGAGAGTATATATGTGCAGGGGATGGAGGGGGAGACAGGATCTGTGCAGGGGAGGGAGCAGGACTGTGCAGGGAGGGAGGGGGACTGTCAGGGAGTGAAGGGGAGAGTGGATCTGTGCAGGAAAGGGGGACTGTCAGGGAGGCAGGGATTGAGGGGATCTGTGCAGTGAGAGAGGGAGGGGACTGTCAGCGAGGCAGGGAGTGGATCTGGCGCAGGCGGGGGACCGCCAGAGATGGCGGGAGGGGACCGCAAAGCGGAGGCAGGAGAGAGAGGGACCTGTGCAGGAGAGGAGGGGGACCGCCAGCGAGGCAGGTGAGAGTGGATTTATACAGGGAGGGGACCTGGCCTGGGGAGGCAGGGGAGAGAGTATCAGTGCAGGGGAGGCAGGAGGAGAGGGGATCTGTGCAGGGAGGGAGCAGGACTTTCAGGGAGGGAGAAAGAGAGTGGATCTGTGCAGGGAGGGGGACTGTCAGGGAGGCAGAAAGAGAGTGGATCTATGCATGGAGGGGGACTGTCAGGGAGGCAGGGGGAGAGGGGATCTGTGCAGATGATGGAGGTGGACTGTCAGGGAGGCAGGAGGACAGTAGATCTGTGCACGCTGAGGGACTGTCAGGGGACCAGGGGGAGAATGGATATATGCAGGGAGACATGGGTAGAGGTGGTCTGTGCAGGGGAGGGAGGGGGACTGTCAGGGAGGCAGCGGGAGAGTAGATCTATGCTGGGAGGGGAACTGAAAGGGAGGCATGGGGAGAGGGGACCTAGAGGCAGATGGAGAGGGGATCTGTGCAGGGGATGGAACGGGGCTGGTCAGGGAGACAGGGGGAGAGTGGATCTGTGCAGGAAGGGGGACTATCAGGGAGGCAAGGGGAGAGGGGATCTGTGCAGGGGAGGCAGGGGGAGAGGGGATCTGTCCAGGGAGGGGGACTGTGAGGGAGGCAAAGGGAGATTGCAGGGGAGGAAGGGGGAGAGTGGATCTGTGCAGGGGAGGGAGGAAGAGGGCAGGGGCGTAACAAGAAACCTCAGGGCTTTGGTGCAAGAATCTGATAAGAGCCCCCTGCTATTGAGCGGAGGTTGCCAGTAGGTAGATCCTTAGCTGCTGTACATATCCCATGATGCTTTGCCAGCTGTCGATCTTCTATTTACCTATTTGTGCAGGGTTCTGTTTTTATTTTCTATTTAGTATGTAAGCATGTTTTTGTATGTAGCATGTTTGAATGTGTGAATGTTTGTGAATTTGGGTATAATGCTGATGTTTGAATGCAGTGGTCTGTTTGTGTATTTAGTGTTGGCATGTGAATGTGTAGTGTTGGTGTTTTTACAAGATTTTTATGCAGTGTGTGTATGAATGCAGGGCTGTGTTTGTCTGTAATGTTGGCATGTGAATGCAAAACTGCTTTTGTGTGCAGCGTTGGCATTTAAATGCAGGGGTGTGTTTGTGTGTAATATTGGTGCTTGCATGCAAATCTGCACACATGAGCGCATTGCCATATACAGAAACATATACAGAAACATGCATACACTGCCACACAAAGATGCCCACAGACACATATACACACAGATTCATTCTGCTGAGGGATATACAAACAGACTGACACATATACACAGTCACATTAATGTACATACATGCACAAATTCACACACAGATCTACTAATACATGTACAGATACATACACTGGAACATACAAACATTGACACACATAGATACAATTACACTCTCTGTCAGTCCAGGTCTCCTTTCTGTGGTCTAGCTTTTTAACTATCTCCACCTGGACCCAGGGGGGTTTCGCTCCAAATGAGCCTGTCTCCATCCTATGGCACTTCCTTCCCTTTTGGTCCAGTGGTCATATGTGATGCTCTGCAATGCACCACTTTAGGTAGTCATCTATCATATCCTCTCCATTGCATTTCCTGCTCCCTGGAGATACACGGCAGGTCCCCCACCCCAATTAAAGGAAGATCCTCTCCAACCTACCTGCTACCTGTAGAAACAGGGCAGAGAATGGCCCTTGCCATAGTAATTTGAGGAAGTCTTCCCCATCGACACACAGCTGATCACAGGCACATTGTCTTCCACCATGGTGGTCCTAGGGTAGGCCTTTCTGATCTGAAATAAAAGCCCAGGGCCAGCAGTCCCACTAGGCAGGCTCCCAGGGCTCTGAGTGCATGTGGCAGTGGGCTGAGGCTAGTGAGGGCCACTGGCCTAGGATCAGCACGTTGTGCGTGAGCCACAGAGTCTGGTAGAGGGTGAGGAGCTGCACACAGCCAGCCATGCAGCAGGAGCTGCCCCCCCAGCAGGTCCACGGAGTAGCAGTATAGGGGCAACAGCCCCCCAGGTCCCCTGCAAAAGGGGGCCATCTAGCAGGTCAAGAAAAATCCCAGGACAGCGGAAGTTGCGGAGTCGGCGCAGCGTGACCCGTGGAGGGGGCCAGCTTCAGGGAGGTCATGTCAGTGACTTCCCAAGGAGCCGTGCCCTAGGGCAAACTCATGTCCTTCAGGGGCCCCCGGGTGCCCCATGTTCCCTCCGAGCTCACACTTTTTCCTTCTAGTGGAACTTGCAGACCGCCTATCAGCCTGGGTTCCACACCTCCCCTGGCAATTGGTCTCATTTAGCAGGGGTCAACAGAGTGGCCGGGTCCCCTGGAGTTACGGGCCCGGTCGCAGCTGCGACCCCTGCGTCCATGGTAGTTCTGCCACTGGGAAAGGGGATCTGTGAGGGTGCAGTGAGGAGGGGGCTGTGCAGGGAAGAGCCTACCTGGTGTTTCTGTCAGGCTACTCTTCCTCCTCACTCACAGGACAGGAGAGCAAAGTAAGTGACCTCACTTACCATGCCTCCTGCCCTGCCTCTTCCCCTCACTCAATGCACTGCACAGAGGAGACCTGGCAAACAGAGCATGATTGCTGCCAGGTCTCACTCAGAGGGTGGGAGGGAGTATGTGAATCAGCAGGGACCTTACCGCCCCCAAAAAGTGCCGCCCAGAGCGGACCGCCACACCTGCCCTCCCTTGCTACGCCACTGAGTCCCCTCTGTTTCCCTCTCTGCTACACTCTCCTGCAGTTCTTAAAGGGGTAGGCATTGTGAATATGATTGGGATGAGCCTCGCTGCAAGTCCCTTTGGCATATTTACAGCACATTGTTCTGTTGCTAATTGATTCTGATTGCTCTTTAAGGGTTTGTTTTTACCTTTAAACAACTGTCTTTGTGTCAGTGAGTGTTTGTAAGTATGTCAGTGTTTGTTTCAGTGATTTTACATGTATATATGATTGTGGTTGTGTGTGTGTCTGTGAGAGTGAGCATGTGTTAGTGTGTGTTTTTTCAAACAGATCCTTTGCTATACTTTAAACAGGGTGTACCTTATATTTAGTTATTCAGAAAACTCCTCTAATTGAATGTCCAAATTGTGCAATTTGGGCCAAAATAGCTGATTTGGGAATGTATTCCAACTCGGCATTAGCCACCGATTTGCTATGTTTGAATTAATTTACAATTTTCAATAACAATTCAATATTTAGTGAAGACCCCTGCCTTTCTCCCAGTCTCTGTGTCTCTAATAGCAGCATTTTGTTTCACTTCTACTTTTCAATTGCTAATTGCTAGTTAGGGATAGGAAGCATTCAATAAATTGGACTTGGTGCATTAGAGAGGGTAAATCTGATCCTGTGTTTACCCTTAAAGGACCACTATAGTGCCAGGAAAACATACTCGTTTTCCTGGCACTAAAGTGCCCTGAGAATCCCCGCACCCTCAGGGACCCTCTCCAGCACCGGGCGGGGAGCTCTCCTCCTCCTCTCCGCCTCCTCTCCTCCTCTTCGGCTGAATGCGCATGCGCGGCAGGAGCTGCGCGCATTCAGCCAATCTCATAGGAAAGCATTCATAATGCTTTCCTATGGACGCTTGCGTCTTCTCACTGTGATTTTCACAGTGAGAAGCACACAAACGCCTCTAGTGGCTGTCAATGAGACAGCCACTAGAGGCTTTAGAGGCTGGATTAACCTATTTATAAACATAGCAGTTTCTGTGAAACTGCTATGTTTATTAAAAAAATGGGTTAACCCTAGCTGGACCAGGCACCCAGAACACTTAATAAAGCTGAAGTGGTCTGGGTGCCTAGAGTGGTCCTTTAAGATACAATTTTAAATCCGCTGAATAATCCTAAAACTATGACAGTCTAGTTAGGGTAAAAGCTCTGCCCCTATATCTGTTAACGGGGCATTGTATCTATAATTTCTATTCTTGACAGTGCAAGAAGTAGAATACAAACAATAATTCAAAATATAAATAAGCTTTTCTAATTAGGTTTCTTTGTCAGAATAAAGGTAGGTACCTATCAACAGGAATGATTCATATTTATTTTTACCATATCCTATTATTTTATGTTGTACAAAAACAAAACAAAACAAAAACCCACAAAAACACTGAATACTCAAATCACATGCTTATTATTTTTGGCATTTTCATGAGCCAGACATTTTCATTATTCATAGCTTTCTAATAACATCATTTGGACATTCTTAGCTACTTTAATCTAATCCTAGGACTAGGGAAATATAGATTCTGGAATATGTAATAATATCATGGGCATCAATAACACATTTCTCATTTTGTATTGTGAAAATAATAGATTTCCTACTTCCAACTGTCATAGATTATTTACTTTTTGCAACTATGAAAAATATTTGAGTGTAAACTTGCATTTATTTCTGGAAGGTCTATAATCTGACATTTCATCTGCCCTCCAAGGGAAAGCAACTTTAATATCTCTGATTTATTTCTTCCTGAACAATTCTAATTTTTATTTCTAAAACTTGCTAGAATTTACTAGTGTTCTTATTTTTTTAACGTTATTCTTTAACAGACTAGAGTTTCACAGTGCTGTACAATATGCTGAAGTTGCAGACATAATTACATACAGTGTCCACAAGACAAAAAAATAAAATAATTTAAAACGATTTCTAAGAGCAGAAAAACAAAACAAAAACAAACTTTTGAAAAGAAAGTGATGCAAAATTAAAAATAACATGGGAACTTTTAGTGATAAAAATTAGTTTGTTTTTTTCTAATTGGTGAATCTTAAATTATGTTTTACAGCCACCGACGTATAGACAGTAGACGCAAGAATTTAAATATTAATGAATCAATTGATTAGTTTACCTTTAATAGACAGCTAAGTAAAACGTCAGCAATAAAATAAGTTTAACGTCACACAATACCTGATTATGTGCATAGTTTATTGATTTGATCTCATTAACCAGCATGTTGATATAATATTACTGATCCACATTCAGAAAGATACACACGTTTATCTTTTTTATTGCAGTCATTAAATCAAAAGACATTGCTATGCTCTGGTGCAAAGAACACTTTATAAATGATGAGGCCTAAGTACTGCAGAGTGGTGATATATTTTATATGGTTTCAAGCATTATTTTCAAGCTACATAGGACCAGATAGTAATTTCCTTGACAGGATGTCTACCTGTAGCAATGTAATCAATAGAAAGTGTTATAACAGCAAAAGCTGAGATGTTTGACCACAGTTTAGATTACACTCTACAGAGAGTGATGACTTTAAGATCAAAGATCAAGGTAGATGAACCTTGTGAAGTTTCCTTGGTTCCATCTTTAAGTGTATTTTGTAGTACATTAGATTTGTGGTAAACACAATAAACGAATTAAGATTTGTGCCTCACCTTCTATGTACCTCTCAGGTTGTGTGTCAGCAAATATAGCCTTTGAGCTCCAGATACGCTACTGCATTCCATCCAACAATTTCAAAGGCCAAAGTGAAACACTCTTTATTCACTGAAAGAAAGCTGACGTTATTCACTGACTATAACTCACAGACAGTTTAACCTCTTAATTGCCAAGTGGTTTGTGGGGGGTGAGGACACCAGCAGAATCCTTCAGGATTATTCTCTAAAGTAAGAATTCAAGATGAATGCAAAGTGAATTTCAAACTTAAGGTGAAAATAGCCAAAATAGAAGACCTACCTTAATCAGCTATGCTTTCTTTTCAGCTACTCAGACTTTCGATTGAAATTCAATGTATCTTTACTAAATAATACTAGGAATCATACACCAACTGTACACCAATCAGCAAAATAAATGTAATCTTTATTTGATACCATAATAATATTTGTTAAATCAGCGTATAATAATATTTCCTGCAAAGACAATCAAAGATAGTTCATCAATTTAATATATGTACACAAACGTGTTGGAAAAATGTCAGAGCAAATATATAATATACAAAAGTTAAAAACAGTTCTGTTATAATACGTACTACACAACTATAATACGTATCCCAGGAAGTATTTGGGTGTCATGATAGCTAATGTTTTCATCAATTTTTTTTTCTTCATTTTAGTGTGTATAAATAGCACACTTTGTCAAACAAGCGAAAACAAAAAGTTTGGTTGGACAGAAATTTTTTTAAGAAATAAGTTACCAGTGTTGTAAATATATTACATTCCTGAATATGTAACATACATTTTCCCTACTTATTCTATAAACCTCTCAAATATATTATGTTATATATCATGCCTTGTTCTTTCCAGATGGATTTTAGGTGCAACCCGCCATTCATAGTGAGTAGTCTCCAGGTTTTGATATCCAGTGTGTCCAGCTCTTTTTTGGTCAGGTCATTATTTCTGCTGGGTTTGAGTGTATGGATCTTGTTCTTGTCATTGAGCTGGGACAGGACCTGTCTGACTCTCTGGTTGTACTTAAATGTTGCTGTCCTCCTGACCTCTTCCTTATGGTTGCCATGTGTTTGTGGTGTCCCCAGGTATTTGGAGCACTCCTGTACATCTCCTATTTGGCCTTCTGATACTTTAAATCCTTTAGTCCTGAACATCTCTTTTTTTGCTATCATCCACCCACACTGTAGGAACGAGATTCCGATGTCCTTGCCATATATTCTAGCTAGGTGAATAAGTGAGTCGATGTCCCACTAACTCTTGGCATACAGCTTGATACCATAAATGTAGAAGAGGTGGCTAATTGTAACTCTGCTATTGAAATAATAACCATAGATAATTAACTGGCCAAGGAGGTTGAGGACTTTTTAGAACAACACTGGAGTTAACTTCTGTATTTTTCATGGAATTTGCTTCTAGAATTGTTCTCCACTTGCCCATCAATTTCTTGATGAAGACACAACTCTCTTGCATCTACATGCATCACTCCATCTACCTCCACTTCCAACTTTTTCTTTCAGCACTCCTTGGAAAAATATCTTAAGTAGCTTTCTCCCATGGATCTTTGATGTGCTATCTTCAAATAAAATAAAAACAAATCTTTCAGTAGTCTAAAGTCTCTAAAATATGATTTCATCTATTTTCAGTCTATTCTATTGTCATCTATTGTCATCTCTTTTCAATAAAAAAAAGACGCACCTATCATTGCTAATATGTAACTGAATTATATACATCTAATTTAGAATGTGTGACATTATGTTTGTTTAAAAGGACTCTCCAGTGCCAGGAAAATAATCTGTTTTCCTGGCCCTGCAGGTCCCCTCTCCCTTCCCACCTCCCATCCCCGGTTGCTGAAGGGGTGAAAACCCACGTGCTGCTTCTTCCTCCGCCTGCGCTCCTCCTCTTAGTTACGTCAACCGGCAGGGAAGACTGATCCTGCCCGCCGGCTGGGGAGACCCAATGCGCATGCATGGCAATGCTATGCATGCGCATTAGACCAATCCAAAAGAAAGCATTTCCTATGCTTTTTAATGCTTTCCTATGGGGATTTTAGCGACGCTGGAGGCCCTCACACAACGTGAGGACATCCAGCGATGCTATAGCAGAGATAATCTGTGCTATGATCCCTGAAGTGCCCTCTAGAGGCTGTCTAGTAGCCAGCCACTAGGGGAGGACTTAACCCTGCAAGGTAATTATTGCACTTTATGAAAATGCATATCTATGGACTAAAAAAAATTTAAGCACAAATTATATTTACCAGATGGCAAATGTCTGCTGCTATGCTAGAAGAACAGCTTCTAAATTGAGCAAAACCACCCATAGAAAACTATAGAAATGTCTGTAGTATCCGATATTTGTTAGATAGCATTGCAGTTTCCCAGATGTAAAGAATCATTTTCTTCCCTAAACTTTAGCCATTTCATATGAGACCAAGAAAAAAGGCTAATCTACACGTTGATCCCCTTCTCAGCACAGCAGGTGGGGGATTAAAAAAACATGGTGGCAAGGCCGGTGCAATGATTTTTGCCGACCAAGGCAAAATAAAAATTTTCCGCCACCCCTCTTGTGACATCAAAATGCCCCACCCATATGATCTGCCATTTGAACTAATGCCAGTGCTGCACACAGTGTGTGTTTACATTAAAAAGCCTGCAGGGACAGGCTATAGACACCAGAACCACTTCATTAAGCTGCAGTGGTTCTGGGGACTATAGTGTCCCTTTAATGTAAGGTAAATTAGAGATTAGTGTCACTAATAATATACTAGATTGTCTACTTACAACCAGATGAAGATGGTGATGGGCTCTGGCTGTAGGTTGGCTCCACTGGTCTGGTGTAGAACAGGATCTCTGGAGGCTGTTTGTAACTGTGGTCACAAAATTTAATGTTAAGGGAGAATGGGAAGCAGCTCCATGTTTTGACAGTGAGTATGCCCATAAGGCCCACCCATAAGTCCACCTGTATGTTCCACCCATGAGTTTGCTCACAGGGAGTGGAGTGTGTAGGGGATGTTATGTGTTATTGTAGAGGATCTAATGTGTGTGCTTATGGAATGTAGTGTATAGGGATACCAGTTTGTGTAGGTGATGCAGTGTGTTTGTATGTAGTGGAAGCTGTGTGTTTTTGTGTATAAGGCATGTATTGTGTGTTTCTGGTTGTGTGTAAGGGATGCATTGTGCGTTTCTGTGTACGTGTGCAAAGGATGCATTGTCTTTATGTGTAAGGGTTGCATTGTGTGTGTGGATCCATCAATAAAAGTGCACCACTGGGACAAACATGCACTGGACTGGCTGCACTTTACATTCCAGAGCAGTATCTGACATCCAAAACTACAATTTATGTCCCCTCACCATTACTCTAATGTCAGGGGAGATCCTAAAGAGACTAAAACATGTTCTCTCCAACCAAATTACCTCTCCTGGCATATCAGTATGGAGAAAGAGACAAAATGAATTACATAAGTTGCAAAACACAGCCTGTACCTGAGAGTGGGGCTTGCATTGATCTCAGGCAACCCGAGATGTCTCCAGGACCTTGCAAGTTAATTGATTTCCCATAATATACACGTTACCATTATGCATTTCTGTCTCTCTTTCTCTCTCTATCTATGTACGTAATATGTACTTATATACAGTATATACACAAAAACTCACCCCAGATTGTTGTTTCAAGAACAAAAATGTCCTGAAACATTTCTGTGTTAAATTGTATTAAATGTCTCTGCAACTAGCGACAAGTAATAAACTGTCTGGATTCATTCTTAACAGAGGATGCAATTTCCTGCATCAGAAATCACTGCTGAAGGAGAAATGTCATTATCTTCAAAATGAACAGAACCAAGTGACTGGAAACCTTACCTTTACATAAGAAAATAGCTATTGGTTGAACAAAGTCCTATCTGTAAGCTAGTTTAAGATTGATTTTGATAAAAATTCACGATAAGGAGAAGATTAGCAGACCAGAAACATATATATAATGAAACTGTCTTCTGTTTTTGTTTTTTTGCTGCTATAAGATGTCAAAATAAATAAATGAGTATATGAAGTAAATGAATAAAAAGGCATTATATAACTGAAATGTGTTTTCTGTCTTGTGAATGACTTGTCTTCCACTGAAGACAGACCTACTTTTCTATTTGACGATAGAACATTCTTCAATCAGGGAGCTGAAATGAAACTTTTTCAAACAAGCTATTTTATTTTAACACATACGGAATGCTGTTTGCCACTCTAACGGTATGTTATCATTGCATAATTGAAACACGAGGCTCAATTTCAAATTGATTTTACTTGGTGCTGATTCTGACCACCAACAATACTCTTTTCTCGAATGGTGTAAAAGTAACTTGGTCTTGAAATATACCGTATATAACATACATAATTCCCTGAACACATTTAACTGAAAAACGTGAGTCGTTATAAAAAAAATCTGCATGTAAGGCATATTTCTGTAAAGTCAAAATACTGTGACAGAAAAGGAATGACCTTGGTGAGATGCATTGCAAAGCTAGTAAAATATCTTGGGCATGGAAAATATTCAGGGGATTTAAATCTCGAAATAACTACAAAAACTGACACAGATTCAAATCAGGTGCGTGCATGCTTGCTCACATTTCATTCGTAAAACTTAGCTTGTAAATCTGAGCTGCTACGAGAAGCAAAAAATAAAAGAAATTGCACACTGTGCAAACTCTGACCCAAGATGTTTAGGTGCAACCCACATTTAATCAAGAGCATGGCCAAATGCAGGACACTGTATTTCTTAATGGAGAATTCCCTTTACCTCCGACCAAACAATATCATGTTCTTTAAAAAAAAAAAAAAATATTGTCTTTGAAAAATTAGAATAATAGGTTATTAGAATTCACAGGTTCTTCAAAACACATGAAACTATAATGCTTTTGGATTTTCTTCTGCGGTTTTGCATTTAACCTCACTAGTTCATCCGAATTAGTCTTGGTACCATCATATTCTACAATCAGGGAAGAGATCTCTAACCTCTATCCCTCCCCTTCCAATAAATCACCCAACCCCACTCACTCTACTGTTCTATGCTCATTCGCACCTACTACAACAGAAGAGGTTTCTGCTCTGCTCCAGTCCTCCCGCCCCACCACCTGTTCCCTCGATCCTATTCCCTCATATCTCATCCACACCCTCTCTCCCTTTCTTGCCCTTCCTCTTACTAAAATGTTCAATCTCTCCCTTTCCTCCGACCTCTCGTTCACCCCTCATGTCCAGTCGATCACCAAATCCTAAAGCTTCAACACCAAATCCTAACGTGGTCTTATGTGTTCCCAGATTGCACTGCTACAATCTATAATGAGTGCAGCGGTGAGGCTCATTTTCCTTTTGGCGTGCACCTCCCATGCCTCCCCC
>OW240912.1:35708005-35799730 GCA_933207985.1 Pelobates cultripes | reverse complement strand
TAAACTGATCAGAACAATACTAAACACACCACAAATAAGGTTTTTCTCCTGTATGGCTCCTCAAATGATGCTTAAGATTAGAAGCGGCTGAAAAGCATTTCTCACACTCAGAACAAAAATATATTTTTTTAACATTCTCTCCACTTTGAACGAAATGGCGTTTGGGAAGAGATTAACATAATTAAACACAGGCAGTAAAAATACAGTTTTTAGCCATACACTGTAACTTTAAAACTACACATCCCATCTTCATAATTACATATTTGGAATCAGCACACTTAAAACATAAACATAACCAAAAATCAGCCAAATCCATCCAGGGGTTAAAAAGTTAGCTGGAGGTCCCTTTATGACCGACCGCAAGCACATTTTCCTGCCAAAACAGTTCCATAGATTTGGGCTGTGAGGTCGGTCTATTTCAGGCTGAAAAAACGACTAAGTCCCATCGCGAATGGGACTTAGTCTCTGCAGCTGAAATAAGGCTGAAAAAAACGGCTGAAAAAAAGACTAAGTCCCATCGCCGAATGGGACTTAGTCTCTGCAGCTGAAATAAGGCTGAAAAAAACGGCTGAAAAAAAGACTAAGTCCCATCGCCGAATGGGACTTAGTCTCTGCAGCTGAAATAAGGCTGAAAAAAACGGCTGAAAAAAAGACTAAGTCCCATCGCCGAATGGGACTTAGTCTCTGCAGCTGAAATAAGGCTGAAAAAAACGGCTGAAAAAAAGACTAAGTCCCATCGCCGAATGGGACTTAGTCTCTGCAGCTGAAATAATTTCCCATTTACTGAACCAAGTGGGAAATAGCAAGGCAGGCACAAAGGGTTTGCACCAGGTCTGGGGACACAGGGGACACCGTCTTAAAGGGGCCGTGTCCCCAACAAGTCTGGGGACACGGCCTTAAAGGGGCAGTGTCCCAATCTTCCTGATGTCCCAAAAAAGGTGTTTAAAGGGCCAGCACCAGTCACATAAAGAGTCCATAAGCCCCAATATGCCCACCGACAGTCTTAAAGGGCCATACACACCAAATAAAAGTGCATACATTTTCACAATCTCCCAGGGGCCATAGTCATGCGGGAGGAGGCTGGCAAATAGGCTTCTCCACAACCCAGGGAAGCAGGGCAATTTGCCATTTAAAGGGCCCGTTACAAATAGCAGTTTGTAACAAGGTGTCAATCCATATCTGCCAAGTGACCCGATGTAGGGGGACCAGTCCCTATTCTGCTCTGTGTCAGTGTGTATCAGGGAACCTTAGGACAGGTGTCAATCCATATCTGCCAAGTGACCCGATGTAGGGGGAACAGTCCCTATTCTGCTCTGTGTCAGTGTGTATCAGGGATCCTTAGGACAGGTGTCAATCCATATCTGCCAAGTGACCCTATGTAGGGGGACCAGTCTCTATTCTGCTCTGTGTCCGTGTGCATCAGGGGCTCTGAGGACAGGTGTCAATCCATATGTCAAGGTGTCAATATGTCATATGTCAGGTGTCAATCCATATTGATTGTGATTTAGGAATGTTAGGTGATTTCTGCCCTTTATGGATTAAAACCAGACTCTGTATCAACTGTGTAATTTTCCATGGGAGTTTTGCCATGGATCCCCCTCCGGCATGCCACAGTCCAGGTGTTAGTCCCCTTGAAACAACTTTTCCATCCCTATTGTGGCCAGAAAGAGTCCCTGTATGTTTTAAAATTCGCCTCCCCATTGAAGTCAATGGCGTTTCGGGCGGTTCGCCAGTTTGCGAACATTTGCGGAAGTTCGCGTTCGCCGTTCGCGAACTGAAAATTTCGGGTTCGCGACATCACTACTGGAGACGTAACCACAAGCGGCAGATGTCACTGATGGGACTCACATACAGCACTCACTAATGCCAGACTCTCTCTAATTCCCCACATGAATACAATCAGCGGCTGCTGAACGCTCCTGTTCATGGTTGATTTATGTTTTACTTATATTGTGCTACCTCTGTGCTTCAGGTCTATCTGTAAATCAGATTACTGCCAAGCATAGGATACTTAGGTATACACATAGAATGTTCACACATAATCTTGCACCTATTCTCGTTATAGACCTGCAAAAATGTCACGACTATACATGTTATGCATAAATCTTTAACTAAGTATACATAGAGAGGGCTACAATTGAATAATCGCACAGGCACAACTCGTTTAGACAGCCAGGCTTATCTGCTACGTTGAATCTTTGTTAAATACGACACCTATTTCACCTGTATATCCACAGTACTGAGGATAGTAATAGACACACCTGATTGAGCTTGTTTGAATACTTACCTTACTGTACTGTTGAAGCTTCACTGAACCAACCTGTTTATATTATAAAAATGTGCTAGATAATCTAATACCCCGCATGTTAAGCGAGGAGAAATGCTTGAGGACTGCTCTTGGGGCACCCCGAGCCTGCATGTAACGTTCATTTGCACTGCAAAAAAAAAAAATAAATAAATAAATCTCCACAGTTCTATCTATGTAAGAGCACATGATTGTTAAAACAAAACTTTTATTACTTTAGCAAAATAGGTAATATATACACTTGAACACAGATAATTAAAATAAACCTCATATACAAATAAAGTAATTGTTAACAAGGTAGTTTCCACTTAAGAGGGCAACACAATGATATACCTCTGATGAGCTGACTGGCGAAACGCGTGCGTCAGGGGCTCTGGTAGCTTTCAATCAACCGAAAGATGTCAGCTTGCTATTGCCGCATACCTAATCATGGAAACAGACATCTCAGCTACCACTAGCGATACTCTATCAAGTTTCCACTGATATTTATTTTACCTCTGATTTATAGAGGCTTGGGCATTAGACCACTGAATCATTTGATATTAATCATTACCGCAGTGTAATATATATTCAGCTATTATAGATTGGGTCATTTTCAAATAATCTTTGTTGGTGATTTGTTTTCTGAGTATTGGGCAAGGTGGGATATTAGTGAAAGGATAGATTTTGGGTAAGGGGTGCTCTCGAAGGCACTTTAGGTTGGACTGTATATCCAGATCAGGACTACCTATACTCTCTCCCTTCCCTTAACTCTCTATTGCCTTGTTGTTACAATTTAGCAGTTTTTAGTGATATACAGTTTGAAGGCATACATATTTAGAGTGTTTTACACCCATTCTTGTACATTAATGCTTTACTACTATTTCCTCACTTAGTACTATAACCACATCTGGTACTAATTGTGGATAAAAGCATTGTGTTGCCCTCTTAAGTGGAAACTACCTTGTTAACAATTACTTTATTTGTATATGAGGTTTATTTTAATTATCTGCTAAGTGTTTAACAAATTGTTAAGTTTTAACAATCACGTGCTCTCACATAGATAGAACTTTGGAGATTTATTTTGAATTTTATTTTTTGTTTTTCCTATTTGAATTAACCATTTACGAGTTACCCCCCATTTTTTCATAAATCTCCTAGTATCTATTATTACTCAATTGTTACTGCATTGGTTCCTCTTTTTCTTTTCTTTTTGCATCTAAGAAATATTATAGGTTTTAGGTATATGGGCACAGCAACATGTTTGTCATGAAATAAAAATCAAATTGGCAGAATGTTGGCTGTGTCGCTGTTCAGCTTGGATGAATTTCATTAGCAAAAAAACATTTAGGAAAACTTCCAAAAGCCAAAAACACAAGAAAAAGGCACCCTATAATGATAATGTGCAGCAGTGAAAAAACAGACACAATATTACCTGGCATAATGGCTATGCGATATCAGTCATTTCTGCAATGCCAATTCCTTGAGAGTTTTATAATGATTGATTGCATTGCTTTTACCTTTGTTATCTCATATTGGAAGGAAAAGACAGTGGGCAATTGACTCCACTCTGAGAAGAAAAAAGCTTTCCCACACATCCAGTACCACATTTTACTATAGTAGTTTTAGAAATTTAGAATTTTAATTTGTAGGCACTTGTGTCTGCAGAGATAGCAGGCATAGCCACACCGCAGGACTCAGCCCGGCAGGGCAAATGCAGTACAATGAAACACATTTGAAGAAGGGGGGAGCCACAGGAGAATGCGCAATCTAATTAGATTTTTTTTTTATTAGTGACAGAATTTAGAATACTTTTACAAATAAAGAAGTCAGAGGTGAGTGGCAAATTTGATGTTAACTAGCAGATGATGACGCTTCAAGTATCACAGTGAAGAGCAGGGTAACCCAACTTGAGGAGAGCAAACTTAAAGAAGTCTCCATCAGTTGCAGGGACATTTGTGAGCATTGGAGATTCAGAATATTCCCTTTAACAGAAAATACTTGCTCACTTTCGACTGTTGTTGGTGGACATTGTAACGGAACCGCTTGGCACCCCGACCGGGTACCTTCCATTGACGGATGCTCCTAGTGCTTTCCGAGGGCTCCAAGCACTCCACCTGACACCATAACCACTGCAGCTTGGTTGGGGTCTCGTCGTCTCCACCCACTCTGGACCCAAGACCAGCTTCCAGTAGGTCGATCTCTCCGAATTCCAGAGAGCAGGAACAGGAACAAGCTCTTACTCTGGGGAGTATAGTGATTATAGCAATCCCCAGAGTGTAGGCAGTTCTTCAATCCCCCAAACATGAGCTGAAATTTCATGAAGGTACAAGATGATCTCTTTAATGAGCACCAAAGGACCTTCTTTTATACAAGTTTTTCCACAAGGTTACCACCCACACGGGCCTTGTGGAACATCCAATCAAACACATTACAGTACAGTCAGATACTCCCAGTCCAGGCACACAAACCCTCCCCTCTGCATGTGATATAATTACTGAACACAATGGGTTAACTCAATTATCACAGGCAGGCAAATATACAGTTTTTTTTACAATATTCATAACTTCCAAACCATGCAATTCACATAAAGTCACATATTCTGAACCAGCATAAGCAATATACAAACATATGTCAAAATCATACAAATTGGTCCAGTGGTTCAAAAGTTAGGTGGAATTCCTATTTGACTGACTGCAAGCATGGCTTTCCTGCCCAAAAAAGTTCCACAGATTTAGGCTGTGCATCCGGTCTATCTTCTCCTCTATCCTGGAGATAATTGGCTTAACTGGGTGTGGTAACTTAATTATCTCCAGGTACAGAAAATATCTCCATTTACAACAACAGTAAAAATACATAAAAATACATAATTCCTTTTATACTGAACAGAACCCCCACATTCAACCTATCCCCAGATAGCTTGGATCTGAGCGCTCAATATATCCAAACAGCGCTCAGATCCCACAAACAGAATAAAATCCCCAAGGGGTTAAAGTTTATCAAGGGCTGATGAAAGATTGAGGAGGGACAAAGCAGCCAGTTTAAACTGGTCTGGCAGGGTCCCTGGAAAAACGCCCTGCTGGAGGAACAATAGACAGGAAAAATGGGAGGGGAAGAGGCACATTTTGGAATTAAAGGGGCAGAAAAAGTGTGTTACAATCCAATATGCCCAAATAATGTTTTTAAAGGGCCATACAACCCAGGGCCATAGTCATAAGGCAGGAGGCTGGCAATCAGGCTCCTCCAAAAGCCAGGGGCAAAGGGCAGTTGGTCACATAAAAAGCCAGTGACAAAATGCAGTTTGTCACAGACATGACAATAGGTGCTGGGCAACCAGGCAAAGAGCAGGCCACACACTTTTCTTCTCATCTCAGTAGCTCAAGGTGTCTTCACTAGAAGGCAAATCATGTTGACACCGGTAAGCTATAACCATTCCAGAGACATTAATAATTTCCCCCTGGCTGCTTGTTTACTCAAGTCACAAGTTTGTGCTAAGTTGCAGGGGCTAGCAGTAGACAAACCCGTTTTCCTTGCACTATAGGCTCTTGGAGTACCACCCTTCTCCGGGACCCCCTCCCTTGGTGCTGAAGGGCCTAAAACCCATTCAGCCACTCACCTTAATCCAGCGCGCAGCTCCCTTGGAGCTGGTGACCTCTCCTCCCCCACGACATCAGCTCCCGAGTGGAGCCGAATGTGCATGCGCGGCCAGAGGCGCACAAGCATTCAAACCCACCCATAGGAAAGCATTACTCAATGCTTTCCTATGGGGATCTTATTTGACGCTGGACTCCGTGTGGACGTTCAGCGACCTCCAGTGAGACAGCCACTAGAGGCTGGATTAACCCTGCAGTATAAACAGCTATGTTTTCAGCTGCAGGGTTAAAACTAGGGAGACCTGGCACCCAGACCACTTCATTGAAGTGGTCTGGGTGCCCATAGTGGTGCCTTTAAAAACTGTGAATTGGTGATTCCAAGTTGATGTTAAAGAGACGCTGTAGGCTCTGTATCTGCTTCATCTAATTAAACTGTTATAGAGTGAATTTCCAAGGGGCCATCATTTTACTCGGCATTAAACAACAAGTTTTAATGTTTTATGTTTTAATGCAAATGAGATTCCTCAGCAGCCCATCCTGGTGTGACTACAGTGTCCCTTTTGGTGGCAGTGGCTAGCAGTAACTATAAACACCAGTCTCCCACTAGGATGAACAACACAGGCTTCCACTCAAAGATGGTGTGAGATTTACTTTTTTTTTTTGGGTGGGGGAGGAGGGGTATTTGGACCAAATTGCTATTTTTATTAAATAAATCTCCAAGTTTAATGTTATTTTCATCTCATTCACTCTGATTTTTTGTATGTATTTGTTTTTCATTGAAAAGGCTATATGAAGGATAAATGTTGCATGCTTGTCCCATTCAGCTGTATACACCTGAATTCGCCTGCAAATTCTTTTCCTCCCTTTTTAATTTGACTGTAATATTGTTTCACTGTACTTCCTAAAGCTCTGCAAATATGTCTCATAAGCACAGCGTTTCTATGGTAACTAGGACACTCAGTATCTTATTTGAGAATAACTTTTAAAGCTTCTGCAAGCATAGTGAAATCTATATCTCAGGTGAAATCACTGACGTGAAGTTTATTCACTAACTTAGATTTGGACCTACTAGAAAACCAACTTGCAAGACAGAGGTCAGCATAGCATATGGCCATTGCTATCTAACTTTTGTTATTCAAATTTCCCAAAAGTAACCCACTGCACACTGCTAATAATTTTTTTTAACAACCTTTCTATAAAGCTGATATTTTAACATGGTGATATCTAGTAATCAAATGGTAAATAACTATCATACCTGGTAATATATTTATTAAAACCACTGAAATGAATAACATTGATTATTTTGCTACAATGGCCTCTGTCAAGGGGTGCAATGTATGAAGCAGTAAGTGAACAGTTAGTTTTAGAATTTCATGTGATGGAAGCAGGAAAATTGGGTAAGTAAAAAGATCTGAGTCACTTTGACAAGGGTCAAACAGTGATGGCTAAACGACTGTGTCAGAGCACTTGCAAAATGACAAGTCTTGTGGGGTGTTCCTTGTATGCACATGGGGAGTGATGTCTAGCCCAACTGGTCTGATCACACAGAAGTGATACTGTAGCTCAAATTGCTAAAAAAAAAACGTAATGCTGGCCATGATAGAAAGGTGTCAGAATAGCTGTCAATGCATTGCTGCATATGGAGCTGCGTAGCCACAGACCAGACAAAGTGCCCATGATGACCCCTGTCCCCCACCGAAAGCACCTTTAATGGGGATGTGAGGATCAGAACTGGACCATAGAGCAATGTAAGAAGGTTTAGTGGTCTGATGAGTCCCATTATTTTTTAGATCAGTTGGAAGACTGGGTGCGTGCATATCATCTACATGGAGAAGAGATGGGGGCAGGATACACTGTGGGAAGAAGGCAGGCTGGCGGAGGCAGTATTATGCTCTGAGCAATGTTTTACTGAGAAACCTTGGGTCCTGACATTCATGTGGGTGTTACTTTGACATGTACCACAGATCCCTTTATGAAAATAGTGTTTTCTGATGGTAGTGCCCTCATTCAGCACGATAATTTATCCTGCAAAAACTGCTGAGTGGTTTGAGGAGCATACCAAAGAGTTAAAGGTGTTGCCTTGGCCTCCAAATTCCCCAGATGTCAATCTGATTGAGCATCTGTGGGATGTGCTAGAACAACAAATCTGAGCCATGCAACAAATCTCCACCTTGCAACTTGCAGAACGTAGGATCTGCTGCTATTGTCTTAGTGCAAGATACCACAGGACACGTTCAGTGGTCTTGTGCAGTCCATGCCTCGATGTATCTGAGCTGTTATGGCAGCAATATTAGACAGGTGGTTTATGTACACATACACATATATAAATAAATAATTATCTCCTTAAATCAGTGTGGAATTGTAGCGGCATGGATGCGCTAACTACACTTTTATTCCCTTTTGTTCAGCTGTCCGTACACCCCTCATTTATTTACCAAATCAACTTTATGTGATCCCCTGTTAACACCTCCCAATCACCGACCACCCCTAGCTGTTAACCACAAATTGCTCATTAGTACAAGTGCTCCAAGAAATGGCGGCCATTTTTCCTCCCGAACACAGGCAGGTAGGTATCCCCGCGAACACCCAGGAAACTAGTACCTCTGCCCATCCAACTTCCCGAACAGTTATGAGAACAGTGTTCAGAAAGCATGAACTACTCCAGCAGCCAGGGGGAGCATTTATCGGTGTTCATGTGAGAACCCCCAAAAGATGTCCAGTTGTTGCCGTGTTTTCTATGGAACTATTTTGGGGCATCACCTTGTGTCCGACCGGTCAAAACTTAATTCAAATGGTGTTCCCGAACCAGCAAGGGATCTGAGCGCTATTTCGACAAAGTGGGTATTCAAACCCAAGCTATTCAGTCATATGACTTTCGTGGGGTTCCTATATTATTAAAATGTATTTTTATGAAAGTTTTAAAATTGTATATGTTTTCCTGTATTTGAGAGATAATTGAGTTATAGTTTTCTCACTCAATTATCTGTCAGAAACAGAGGATCCTGGGAGGGAAACCTTTGTAATGTTAACATGGAGACCCCATGCTGGGGGCCAGTGCTTAAAAACCATGTGTGGCCAAAATAAACTCAGTTTACTCCCAGTACTATGTGTCGTCTAGTTGCTGGGGAAAAGGGTCTTTCAGCAATGAGAAAGGAATAGCAGAGATACCTATGCTTGGTATTGGAGTTCTGCGACAAGAATATCAGTTGTGCTTAAGAATAGTTAATGTAATATGAAAATGGTCAAAAAACTCAAATTCAACTTCCAATTTAATATTTCAATCCATTCATTGTTCCAAAGTGTGCACCATAATACGTGAACTCCATAATACAGAATACCTAAACTCAAATAATTTTTTTCAAATAATTGTAAATAAAAAAAACAACACATTTTGAATTACGTTCATATTACTAGTTAAACTAATGCAGCATTTGATGGGATTTCACTAACATATGATTCATTTATATATATATATATATTTTTTCTCTCTCTTCACCTGTTTTCAATCTCTATTCTCTCCTGGTCCTTGAAATCATTACAATTACATTAACAAATGTTCAAATCAAATGTCCTTATTGTAATTATTTAATTGTAACCATATGACATTGATTAGGCACGCATCATAATTCAGTAGCCTTTAGTTGAGTTTTCTTTTTTTTGTTTTATCACATGAAGGATAAGTTTCTCTTTGGAGGAAATACAATGTTGCACTGAGTATGACCAATTGATCTTATGCAGCGTGTACATTTTACCACTTTAACAAATACCCTTTTCCGTGAATCGAGCAATATGTTTTCATGTCCCTGTGAAATTCGATTTAGGAGAGCAGTAAATGGATTTATAATATGATAAATTACATTGCAATCACTAGAGTGAATATAAGAGTTGGCAGTGATTTTATATATAAAATATATATATATATATATATATATATATATTTGTTGTTTTATTATTTTTAGCTGACTAGGAAAACTGTCGATGGGAAAATCGAAGCATTAAAACCAATACCTGTCTTCGCTTATAAACATAATATATTTTTTCTTTACACGATTTTTAAGGATATCTTATTCATACTGTCCATTAGACATTTTGTAATGTATTTTTTCTTCTTTTCAATTAAAAGAGAGGCATACAAATCTTTCATTTATAGTGATCTGTAATGTTTAATGTAAGTGTTATCAGATAAAAAAGCCCATATATGTATCCATTAAAGGAACACTGCAACTTATTGGGGCATTTTTTTTATTATTTTAGATGTAGGACCTCACTCTGTTTCGCTAAATAAAGAAGTAGCTTATCTCTATTTCAGAAGTCCGGCTGTCTCGAGAAGTATTGGGAAACACAATGCATTCTCGGCACCTACCACAACAAGCCAGCAATACAGATACTTTGAAGCCAACATTTTTTCTATGAGAAGCCAATGATCAAATAGAGTAAGGAAGGCAACACTCCTAGTGGTCTGCTGGAGAACCAGGAGGTGTTTCCAAGGGGTTTATAAAAGTCTTGCCAGAGTACCACAAATCAGCAAGATCCAGTCAAGCTAATTATTGCACAAAAATAATTTCTCTGAGCAGTAAAATTTATAGTAGATTAGGATACAATGTACTCTATTTACTTATCTGAACAAACTCCATTATAATATGCATTAATGATTTAAATGTTTTAGCTCTGCCATGAGCTAAATTTGTTTGTGTACACGTTTATAATGCATAACAAACATCAGATTTATTCAAAATTAGTTACCATAATTATATTCCTTCTTTGAAAATACCTCATCTTCTCAGATATTACATAGGTGACTGAAAAGCACATCTATACATTTGAAGTTTTTTCTTTGTCTCATTTGAACTAAAACAATCAGTACATTTTTGGTACAAATGCACTGGAGTATAATTTATCTTTCACATGTAAAAAAAAAAAAGAAAAAAGATTTTAACTTAAATGGCAGCAGTTTTTCACTTTAACAATGGCATTTAACTAACAAACTTCTAAAAAAAAAAAACAACAACTTTCAAGCCAACGGGTGTCAGAATATGAAGTAAAAATATCCTAAAGAAACTAAGTTTTCTGATAAGGTTGATGATTTTGAAGAACACCTAATACATTTGCTACCACCATCTTTGTAGTATTGCAGTCTAAAGAGCTGAAAAACATGGATTCTAAAGTCATAGCTATTATAAATCCTCTGAATGTAAGTGCAAACTTTATACTGGTAGATTGGCCTATTCAGTGTTGCAGCTGGTTTACAACACAAAAATGTGAAACAATCACAAAACATTAAATACATTACATATGTCAAATGCATTATAACATTTAAACAATGCTAAGGTACCCACAATGGTAAATATGAGCTTATGCTGGAGAAGAATCTCTTCTGGCAGGAAATATCGTCTGATACCACATGTGTATAAAATGGTGCATATTTCAAAACAGAAAATTTTGAGCAGGAATGTTACAATTCTTAAGGTTTCCTCTCTACGTTACACTGTGCTTCAATCATAATAAAATTGGTCTATTTGACTTACTCTTTTCATAGATTTTGATGGGAACAGTACATTATTTTGTGAGGAATTCCACATCTGAATTCCTTTTCTTCATCTTCCTTTTCTTTTACAAGTTTTATAAGTTTTGGCGGAAACCCTTATTGTAGTATTATTTTATCAGAACGGTAGTCAATGCATATAATTCACTGTTTTGACAGACTTAGTAGTGTTCTGTTTCATTGTTCAGGAAATGTTAGCAAAGATTAAATGGCTCAAACAGTAATTTGCTTTAAAAATGTTTTAACTATAAAAATAAAAATACAACTGTCCGTAGTTCTTACCACATATGTTGTTTTGTTCATCAGAAGCATCTGGGCAATCAGACGTACCATCACAAAATAGCTCTTTATGTACACAGGTCGCAAAATCAGCACACATCTTTTCAAAACTTTGACACTGCACTGTAACAAAACATAACAAATAAGCCATCTATGGAATAATAAAAAACTAAGGTCTATTCTTCAGTTTGAAGAAAGAATTGGATTTTTACTAATACAGAAAACAATAGCAGTTATTACAGAGGCCAGTGGATCAAAATAATACCTACAAATAATATTTGTACAATGTGACTAATGACAAAACATTGAAAGCTTAGCACAAGTCTATAAACATCTTCATTATGTAATCTTCCTGCCAATAGACTAGAATGCATTGACATGTGTTTTGTGTGGTGTTTATTCTTTTATTCTTTTCAGTATTCATGATTAGTTTATGTATTTTAGTAGCAGACTGAGATGTTTTTGACATACTTTTATAGCTGAAAATCTTAAATAAACAGTTCATAATGCCAGAATGTTATTTTTACAAGGTAATTACTCACAGATGTCTGCAAGCAATACATAAATGTATATTTTGCTTCTGCACTTTTCTTGTTTGTGTTTCCAGTCTGTAACGTTCTAATAAAGTTTTTTGATGAGCTGGCAATAAACTGAATGTTGAGTTTTCAGCTTTCCTGCATGGTACCCAGACCTATTTATTTTTTTGCTCTATTAATTTTTAACACATGGCAAAATAATGATATCTTATATAGAAAAGTAATTTAAATAAAATGAAGTTGCATGTGTAGCTTAAACATATCCAGGTTGAATTAATATTTTCACTTCAGCTCAATCAAATCTATAACAAGGCACGCTTGTATAATTCTCCTTCCCCAACTATAACCCATTATGTGACACATGCAAAAATAAAAAAAAATAATGTCAAGTAATAGTGGTGATGGTTGTTTATTTGAAAACATACAGCAGTTACATAGAAAGTAGTTCATTGTGTTTCTAACACCCTTTGTTGTGGCTTTAATAAACATTGTCCACTAAGATTCTAATATCAAATGATGCAACCAATATAGAATCACTTAGATAAGGCTGTTTGGAATTCTCTTGTGTGTCATAATGGTGCAGGACCTCCAGGAACTAAAATATGACTGACATTTCTGCTTATTAAAAAAAGGAGATCAGTTATAGTCCGTAGGCTCTTCTGAATTGTCTAGAGCTCTCTTTTAGTTACAGCCATCCCTACAAGCATAAAAAATGTGATACTTATTGTGTTACACCTGCCACTTCATTTCTTCCTTGTGTAATAAGCAGGCAACATTCCATTGCTCAACCTGCCTTTAGCTACACTTATACCAGATGAGTCATCTGTGAAATGAGAGATTTGGGATCCCCTGACTACCCAGAGTAAATAATAACAAAGTGTCAAAGGTAAATTGTTCTGTTTATATACAGTGAGCAAACATGCCCACAATAAATATATAGGAATACGAATATATTGTATATATACATTAGCAAAAATATATAAAAGGTTAACATTGGTTAGATTTTTAAAAACACTATATTAAATAAATAAAATTGGAGTTATACAGGGCAATGTGCTAAATTTGAACTAATCAGATATTATACTATAGTTTTTTTTTTTTGTGAATATTTAATATGTTGACTCAGAACAAACCCTTCTTCATAAATACAACCCATGGTTTATTTCAAGTTCTGACTCGTATCAGTGTAAACTAACACCAATAACAAAACACAATTCCTAATCAGACCAGATGGAACCCAAACTAATTCATAAATGCATGGTCATGAAGGTGCATTAATGAGTTTAACTGACGAAGCCCAATGAAAATTGCTAAGAGTGTGACATTTACAAACGTTGTATGTGGCAATCAATACCGCTTAAACACATGTAATTCACCATGTTATTTTAAAGCGAAATGTGAAGAAATAGTCTGCTTGCTTCCATCTTGGGAATTAGTTGTAATTTAGGGTGAAATACCAGTACCAGGCTTGTATCACACTATACCCAGCAGGATCAGTCAAAGTGACTTTGTAAGTACATTTGATGATTTAAAATTAAAACCCAGTGCCAACAGAGGTGTATTGAAAATAACATGCTATGTGATGTATTTTTTTCAAATAAACAATGGGGCCAGGAAAAAGACTCACACACAACAGGAAATGCTCAGTGTCATGAAAATGTAATGCCTCAGAACGTGCAATTAAACGTGCAAATTGTGTAAAGTCTTTTTTTCTAATTGCCTTTTTGATAAGAATGGTAATATTTTCTACATTACAATCAGCCGAACAAGCTACACAGAACTAGTCTCAATCTCAGAGTGAAGCTATATCTTCAGGATGTGATAGATGCTACAGGATGCATCTGGAACTTATGTGGTTACATTGCTGTACAAACACTCAGAACAGGGCACATGTGTAGGAATGCTTAATAAGTAGTTAATGTTTTTTGTGATAAGTATAGATTTTCTAATAGGTAATTAATTGCTGCAGTAAGGGTGTAACCCTTTCATTTCCTCTGTATGTATGAACTGCATCATCTGTGATATATAAGCTTTGTTAAGCAGTAAAGGGGGCTCAGCTTTTTACAGTCATGAGTCTGGCTAAGACTGGCCAGCCATCAAATAAATAGTTTGTTTTCCTATGATGTGTGTCCACATTGAGTCTGTGTAACCTGATACCAAGAGCATCTGCAACAAGGATTCACTTGAAGCTTCATAAAAACACTGCATGACTGCAGAGTTGAATATGAAAAGAGTAATGTGCACTCAAGCCTAGCTGTGAGAGAAGCTTAGAACTGAAACTATTTGTAAAAATCAACACAACCATAACTAAGTATTTCAAAACTGTCATTTAGGCCTCCAGAATGATCGCTGTTGGGCTGCCTGTGCTAATTCTGTCCAAGCTAGGCATATAGTGAGTGCATGCTACATTGACAACTTTAAAGCTGAGCCTTAGTCACCCTTTCAGCAAGATGTTGCACATAGAAGGCTTATCAATAAACTGCAATCTTTAAGTTTGGAATATTGTTGAATGGGTAAGGCAGTGGCTGAGTGACAGGCAACAGAACGTTGTAGTCAATGGAGTATATTCAAAGCTTGGGCTTGTCACCAGTGGGGTACCTCAGGGATCTGTACTTGGACCCATTCTCTTTAATATTTTTATTAGTGATATTGCAGAAGGTCTTGATGGTAAGGTATGTCTTTTTGCTGATGATACTAAGATATTTAACAGGGTTGATGTTCCAGGAAGGATAAGCCAAATGGCAAATGATTTAGGTAAACTAGAAAAATGGTCAGTGTTGTGGAATCTGACATTCAATGTGGATAAGTGCAAGATAATGCATTGGACATAAAAACCCAAAGGCAGAGTACAGAATATTTGATAGAGTCCTAACCTCAACATCTGAGGAAAGGGATTTAGGGGTAATTATTTCAGATGACTTAAAGGTAGGCAGACAATGTAATAGAGCAGCAGGAAATGCTAACAGAATGCTTGGTTGTATAGGGAGAGGTATTAGCAGTAGAAAGAGGGAAGTGCTCATGCCATTGTACAGAACACTGGTGAGACCTCACTTGGAGTATTGTACGCAGTACTGGAGACCGTATCTTCAGAAGGATATTGCTACTTTAGAGAGAGTTCAGAGAAGGGCTACTAAACTGGTTCATGGATTGCAGGATAAAACTTACCAGGAAAGGTTAAAGGATCTTAACATGTAGAGCTTGGAGGAAAGACGAGACAGGGGGATATGATAGAAACATTTAAATACATGAAGGGAAACAACACAGTAAAGGAGGAGACTATATTTAAAAGAAGAAAAACTACCACAACAAGAGGAAATAGTCTTAAATTAAAGGGGCAAAGGTTTACAAATAATATCAGGAAGTATTACTTTACTGAGAGGGTAGTGGATGCATGGAATAGCCTTTCAGCTGAAGTGGTAGAGGTTAATACAGTGAAGGAGTTTAAGCATGCGTGGGATAGACATAAGGCTATCTTAGATATAAGAGACTAATGAAAGTATTTTAGACAATTGGGCAGACTAGATGGGCCGAATGGTTCTTATCAGCCATCACATTCTATATTTCTATGATTCTATGTATAGTATATACTGCTGAAGGAGGACATACTATTTTCCTCATAAACCTCTCCTGGACAGAGGTTAATGAGAAAAGATCAGATTCCATAGACCAGAATCAGAGGCTTCCGATAGGGTGAACCTTTTTCTAGTGAGTACAATATGCCTGCTACTGATAATTGCTGTGCCAGTACAGCAACTATGGGATCTTTAAAAAGTATTTGTTTATTTTGCATAATTTATAAAGCTTTACTTATAAGATGCAGTACAAAGTTGGATGTGTTTCAATTGTTAAATATTGTTTCACTTGATGTTTCCATCTCTATCTGGATGTCTTCCCTCTTTCTAGAACTTTACTCCCTCAAAGGTTGTCCTCCTCCATCAATCGTTCTGCAAGGGCCTTGGTGTTACTTTCAACTCAGGTCTTACCTTTTTTCCTCATATCCTGTCTGTCTCCAAAACCTGTTGCTTCCACTTTAAAAACATTTTATCAGGAACGTTCGTGTATCCTACACGCAGAATGCAAATACTAGTAATGTATACTGGACCTTAGGATGGCCGTACTAACACTACACACACAAAGAATAGTCAAATAGCGAGCCGAGGTCTGGGGAACCAGAAATCAGGATCAACGATAATGCGATAGCTGAGGTCAAAGGAACACAGAAGGAGGAATAGTCAAACGAAGCCAAAGTCAGAATACAAGAATACCAATACAGAATACGCGTTCCTGGGTCAAACAAGAACTACAACAGTGCAATGAGTTTCTCCATGGTTTCTCTTTAAATACCGTGTTCAATTAGGTAGGTAAACACGCCCCCAAAATGTTCTTGTTTGAACACCTTTGCGGCCCGTGGCATTCTTAGCATCATGACGTCGACGCTCATTAGCCACATCATAAAAGGAGGCAGGGTTATTGCGGCAGGCGTGAGAATCACTGGGGACAAGCTGAGAGCGTCCCCAATACCCTGCAATGTGATGCCAGCCTGTGACATCTCCCTGACTGATACAGAAGGTAACCTGACACATTTCACCTTTTTTCAACCTTTCTAACTCAAGATACAACTAAGACACTTGTTCATGCACTCATCATTTCCCGACTTGACTACTGCAGCTCTCCAAATATCCACATTGCCCCTCTTCAGTCTGTATGCTAGACCTCCTTTCAGTCTGACAGCTATTTCCACAGCTTACCTCTTTGCCAATCATTACATTGGCTCAACAAATACAGTCCTTCTTGTTACCTTTGCTCTGCAAAAGACCTTCTCTTGACAACTGATCATTCCAGCACTGCCAAAATTGCTCATTCCAGCACTGCCAACTCTCAATTGCAGGATTTTTTTCAAGGGCAGCCCTGTTCCTTTGGAATTTGTTACGGTGACTAAAGTAACCTTGTCACTGGCTTTTGGATGGGCCTGCTGGCCAGCCTCTTGCCTCAGGACTATGGGCCCTGCAATATACCTTGCCCAATGCACTTTAAAAGGCTCTGTTCATGTGAAGTATGTACTTTTGTACTCCAGACAGAGAGACCGACCGTTAGCCCTAATTCTCTGGAGCTGTTTTGGGCATGGGACCATGTGCACAGTGGGTAAAAAATAGACTTCCAGAAATTTCCTGAACCCCTGCTCTAATCTGGGTGATGTTTGGATTGTTGTTGTTCACCCAGATCAGGGATATCATGGGGATATGTTGTGTTTTGGGGTACTTTGTAAAAATGTGTGTTTTTCTGCTTGGGGATAATTAAGTTAATGAATTATTTGCCTTAATTATATCACAGGCAGAGGGGAGGGATTGTGTACTGTATGTGGGAGGTCATTGTCACATTGTTTTTATTGGCTTGTACACTTTTTTTCACCTGAGTGCCACCCTTGTTGGGAAACTTGCATAAAAGGCCAGCTTCCATTAAACAGAATGCATGAAGTCTTGGCTCATGTTTGGGGGATTGGAGAACTACATACACTCAGGGGATTGCTATATCACAATACCCCCTGAGCTGTTCTTTCTACGCTCTCTGGACTAGGAGAGGTCTACATACTGGAAGCTGGTTCCTGGTCTTCGGTCCAGGGTGGGTGGAGGACGGCTGCTGCGGCGGTTATTGGGGTTTATGGTGGTTATGGTTTTCTAGTGCAGTGCTTATGGTACTCACAAGTACTAGGAAGCAGTGATTGATGGAGATACCAAGTCGGGGTGCCAGGCCGTCCATCACAGTTACCCCATGCCATCAGACTTTCCCCTAATCTCCAGTCCTTCAAGAAGTCACTGAAAACACACCTCTTCAGAAAAGCTTACCATCTTCCTGGGTGATGTTTCTCTTATCACTTTCCTCACCTCCAAAGCCCAGCTCACTCTCTCTCCTGCCAATTTCTTGGTTCTTCCACAAGCTTCTTTTACTAGTTTATTATAACACAGGCTTCTCACCCATCAATTACTATCCCCTCTGACATGCTGCTATTTCTCTTGTGTGTCTTTATCCATTTTCATAGAGATAAGCTCATTTTAGCAGTACCTTCTTCACCTCTTGTTTCTGTTATATTCCATATGTTAATCACCAGTCAATTATCCCCGTTTTATTACCTTAAGGTGCTTCAGAGTATGTTGGTGCTATAAATACTACTAATAATAACAGAGCTACACTCAGGTCTACACAACTGCATGAGAATATACTTGATGAACCTTTATCGACACCCTGATAGCCCTGTAGTGACAGCAGATATTAAAAATACTAAATTATAGTTGATCCACTGTTTGGTTTTTGATTTTTCTATTTTGTGAAAATAAGTAATAATTAATCATGTTGCACTATCTTTCTATTCAATTATGAATCGAGGATTACGGTATGCTCTCTATTATTAAGTAGATGAAAATTATTGATAAGCGTAGGTGGTTATGAACAAAAGAGCAAAAACTTGTACTATTAAGTTTTATGTAGCACTACTAATATTCATACTGTTAACACATAATCGTACAATGTGAAGGTATCTTATTAAAGATTCTCAGCGAATGAGAATTTAATATATGATTATTTTCTCCATATAGAAAAGCTAATTCTTGTGCTGCTCTGAGTCATGATTAATTTCTGTTTTGTTAGTCTCACATCACATTTTTAATATGTAGACAGTATTTTTATTGAACATATTTGTATAATTATTTTGATAATTAAATTGTGTTTCTTTATCATTTCACTGTGAGAAATTAGCTTATTTATGTGAGATATTATTTACCAGGGGCAAGTCTAAAAGATAATTATTTTGTTTATTTTTCCCTGATGTGAATGTAAGCAATCTCTTTTAATTATGTGTCCATTTTATTCAACTGTGCACAATTTTTTAATTCCCATTTTTCTATTGATGTTACAATGTCACAATTTAGGCAATTATAGCTTAAATTCTTTTAAAGTTTTGAGGAACTCACTATAAGACGAATTAAAACCATTAGTATTGTTATGTCACAAGTAGATTAAGTGTGGAACTCAACTGCAGATTTGAAATTTCCTTATTTCCAATAAAGTGTGATATGAAAATCCTTTAATTAGGAAAGTTACTGTACCTTTAAGGCTGCGTGGATTTTGCAGGTTGTTAGTTGAAAGCATAAAGCAATAGCAATAGTAACAGTGTTTTAGTAGCAGAGCTTTTAGCAAGCAGGTTACATTTCATTAGTAATGCAAAAACCCAGAGAAAGTATTAAAATGAATACTCAGGATTGTTGGGAGTTGTCTTCCAAAGGCAGGTTAGGTTGAGCCTGGAGGGTGGTTAAACTTCTAACAGTCCGGTTCTTGGCAACTAGAGAGAGCAGGGAAGTCCAATATTCGGTCCGTGGTCAGAGGAGATGAGAATGCAGGAATCCGTTTAAACAGTCCAAGGTTCGGTACCCAAACTTATCGAAGAAGAGCTTAGCCGGCAATGTGATTGCGGAAGTCACAAACAGAAATCACTAAGCAATTGAAACTGGCACGGTTTCTCTATAAAGCTTGAGAGAGCCGTGTCAGAGAGGGGGCGGGGACGGTTCTGCATACCGGAAATGTCAGAACGGAGCCGATCGAAAAGATAAGTCCTGACAAGTATGTTCTTCAAATTATTAATTATTTCTATAAAGCCCTTGATTTTCTCTACTACACAGCTTTCTAGAATGCCACTTAGCACATCAAAAACAAAATGGCCAAACAGCAGCAAATTTAGTGTCATTAAAATGTTTAAATTGGATCGGTCTATACATTTTTTTTTAATACATACTTATACAGTCTCTAAACTTTCAAAATGTTAACTTGGGAACAAGCATGTGCTCTTTGTAATAAGTGACCTGTTTCTTTCAAAAGTATATCAAAATCTCATACATATGGGCTACTCTAAAAGGACATAAAAATCTAATTTGAAATATTGTCCTTTTATTGCTATTAGTTACAGATGACTATTATTTTTATTACAATTAAATCTTAATAGCATTAACATACCGTATATACTCGAGTATAAGTCGAGTTTTTCAGCACATTTTTTTTGCTGAAAAACCCCCACTCGACTTATACTCGAGTCACTGTCTGTATTATGGCAACTTACATTGCCATAATACAGACCAGGACCGCCGGGCTCATTACAAGCCCGGCGGTCGTGTTGGGGGCCGGCAGGAAGCGTTTACTTACCTTTCCATCATATAGTGCACAACAGAGTCTCAATAGATATACATATTCATCCTCCCTATAGGTGTATAAATTTATAACTTATCCTTCTATGTGTACATGTTTATTCTAGCTAGTCAGGATTTGGATCTACTCAGAGTAAGCTCCACTAGACTCCCTTTTTAATCGCTCACACACTTGCACTGTTTGTTTTACATTTGTGTGTGTTTTTTCACATTTTTTTCTTTTTTTGTTTTTTAATGTCCAATGACTTAATAAATTTTTTTACCTCTTTTGCCTAATTTTTGCGCTGCTTACTTTGTATGGGTAAAACCTGCATCTGTGCGCTGAAATTTGGGACCTGAGGTTTACTTTGGGTCCTTCTTCAGCTTACACAGATACGCAGGAATATTCTCCTTTTTCTTGCTATAATAGTACATGGGGTTACGCCCCTTTCTTTTACCGGATCAATAGTGTTTTGACCCCCTAGTCATTTTCTCTTTTGACACTTAATTCTATGTGAGAGCAGTGAGCATTCTATTAGCAGTGAGAGGAGTCCCAGTGGAATATTCAAAATCATTTGTAAGTTTAACCACTGATACTCTGCTTTGCTAATGGCTGATGCTTGAGCATTCAATTAAATATTAAAATGGGTAGGGGCAACTTCACAGGAGCTGGTTAGGATAGAACAGGTTAGACAGGCATGTCAATACCAGACTAAAATTAAAGTACAGATTAGGATTTGGCTAAAGTATAGGTCAATGATTTATTCTTGAATATGATGCGAATAGTCCAATAACAACAGTACTACTATCTGGAGAGCCTGCTGGGACAGAATTGTTATTATTTTATTATTTATATAGCGCCAGCAAATTCCGTAGCACTGTACAATGGGTGGACTAACAGACATGTAATTGTGACCAGACAACTGGACGTTTAGGAACAGAGAGGGTGGAGGGCCCTACTCAATGAGCTTACATTCTAGAGGGAGTGGGGTGTAGTGACACAAAGGGTAAAAGTAGGGGTAATGAACTAGGTTGCCAGAAAAGTATTCACTGAGAACTCAGTAGGTTATTTTTGACAGTTGCAGGAGAGGTGTCATCGGGGGGGAAGGGTGATGAAAACCCGCTAAAAGTTTAAATGATATGCTTTCCTGAAGAAGTGTGTTTGTAAAGATTTTTGGAAGGAGTGGAGACTGGGTGAAAGTCTAACGGAGAAGGGAAGGGAATTCCACAGACAAGGTGTAGCCCTGGAGAAGTCTTGGAGGCAAGCATCAGATGTGGGAGTACGGACAGATGATAGACATAGGTCTTCGGCAGAGTGCAGGGGCCTCGATGGGGACATACGTGTGTATTAGGGAGGATAGGTAGGTTGGAGCAGCATTATGTAGGGACTTGTAAGCAATCACCAGAATATTAAATTGAGCCCTATATCTAACTGGAAGCCAATGTAGGGACTAACAGAGGGGGCATGGGAGATGCGGGGCGGACAGGAAAATGAGCCTTGCCGCCGCATTCATTATAGATTGTAGCACTGCAATCTGGGAACACGTTAGACCATTGAGAAGGGGATTGCAGTAGTCAAGGTAATAAAGAACATAGGCATAGACCAGCACCTTAGCTGCGTCTGGTCTGAGAGTGCCTATGATTTTAAAGTAAGATTTTTGACATGACAATATTTTTACTATATAAAAACAGTGTAAACTACTGGATATTAAAAACTCACAAGTGAGTTAAAATTTTTTACTTCAAAATATTTTTTTTTCTTACTATGCAATAAATTAACAATTAATTGCACTTATTGAGCTATTTTCCCAAGAAAATGCTTACATATAAATTAAAACAAGACTTAAAGGGAAACTATAGTCACCAGAACAACAACAGCTTATTGTATTTGTTCTGATTAATATAATCATTCCCTTCAGGCTTTTTTTGGAAGTAAACACTGTCTTTTCAGCTTAGGGATAACTCCACTGGCCACTCCTCATATGGCTACTAGAGGTGCACCATCTGAATAAAGACACTGAACTTTCCTCATAGAGATGCATTGATTCAATGCATATTTATGAGGAGATGCTGATTGGCTTCTTGAGGAGATGCTGATTGTGTTTGACTTGTTCTGGCTCCGCCCCTTTGACATTCTCAGCCTATCCTGTGGAAAAGCATTGTTATTGTATTAGATCCCTACTTCTGATTATGTCAGCCAAGCAGGCAGATCAGGGGCTGTGGCAGCAGCTGCAGACTTTAATACAAGTAAGAATTTACTATATTTAGGGCGGCAAAAGGGGTGGAGGGGGATGGGCCTAAATATTGGTTTTAACACTATAGGGTCAGGAATACATGTCTGTGTAACTGACCCCATAGTGATTTTTGTTTTGTTTTATTTTTAAGAAATGAGGAGTCTATTCACTAAGCAGCAAGTTAAGAAATAACTTATTTATTTAGTTCAAACCAGATATCAAGTTATTGTATCATCATTTATAAGTACTATATGTGGACTAGACTTGGCAATTCATATTGGTAATAACTACAATTCATCCAAATTTGGGTCAATAGGGTAATTGTATGACTTTCCAAACAGTGAGCCAAAATGTAGCTGCAGTTCCAACTCCACGTAACTATTATGCGTAACTACACGTAAATGCTACCTGAGCTTGTATCCAGTATATGGTATGCATGCTTCTCCCCCCACCAAAATAGAATAAAATCATATTCCGATGTAAAATTCATATTTGAAAGTAAACCATGGCAAAATTGCTAAGTTGGACAAATAGTTCCAATATCATTCCAATGGAGAGCATTTTTGCTTTATATCTGTAATTTTAACATAATTTTTGTAGATTCTTTCTTAACTCACCTCAGCTTGCTGTCTAGTAAATAGACTCCTTATTTCTTAAATCTTATTTTAATTTATATTGAAGCATTTTCTTGGAATGCAGCCGTAATGTGTTACATATGAATATGTGCAATTTCATTTAAACGTAGTACACATCAAGTTTAAAAGCTATATGGGAATGGTGGTATGAGTTACCCGGCCTTTAAATACACAGACCTCACCTTCCTCTGGGCTGAGACTGCCTGGTTCAGTACAGAACCATCTACTTCCAGGTAGAAGGACATCAATACAAACTGCCTAAACTCCAAACAAGTTGGTCTGGCCTAGTGTGGGCCGTGCAAGTATTCAATTTACCTCACTCTAGTAAAAAACAGCCGCTTCCTTTAAAACTCATGGGGCAATGCCGCGTCTGTCCCAGCCGTGGCTTTTCCTGTTGCTGATTATGCCTTTATTACAACAAAACCGTAAGTTTGTTCATTCAGCCCGCGTTGGGCCACGCTGTCCCTGACATTCAACATGTATTCGCCCAATGTTCAGCCTTTTACTAAACAGGGAGTCATTTGCAGTTCAGTCCGTATTCTGCCCTCATTCGGATATGGCAATTTTCACAACTAATGCGAAATTGGACTATTATTGGCCTTTAATCATAATAGCATCATAGTAATACCTCAATTAGGTTCATGCATTCTGCTTACTGTATTCGGCCCTCATTTGGCCATATCAATTTTACATATGCAATTAATTTAGTCACCCTGCATTTTAATGTTTAATCAATGCTATGCCATATATTTCGTTTTTCAAATTTGCCGTCCCTTACGGCATATTTGTCGTCCCTTACGGCCTTGGTTATACTTGTCAGCTTTGAACAGATCAGCATTTGTTCACCCGGCCTCTTCCAGCCTTACTACCTACATGTATTCTATATGTCTGCCATCTGGGTATTCAGTCACTCATTGGGCCTACATTGTTTAATAATTTTATGACTAGATGTTGCTACTGACTTGCCCAAAATTTATGTCAGGCCTGTTAATAATCTTATTTCACTGTCCATCACTATTTACATTGCTTGAGCCCTTTCTGGGCTCCTCACAGGCCTGGTCAAGTGTATTGTAACATAATGTTGGTCATAATTATGTCTGTTATATGAACATATTCACGCCCCTCATCTAAATGTTATTTTTACAAATCAAATCAAGACATGACACAAACTAGGTCTGCCACTTGGGTGTCACTAATAACATACTAAATTGCAACCGGTCTACTCTAAGGCTCAACCTTTCATGCAAAAAAAGCACAACCTTTCATGACGAAAAAAAAAAGCACAACCTTTCATGAAGAAAAAAAAGGCACAACTTTTCATGAAAAAGGGCCCAACTTTTTGTGAAAAAAAGGTGAAATTATTAAGTACCAATGAGAGATCCAGGACATCACTCATATATGTTTATATTAGGCCCTCACTTGGCCTTCCACATCATACACAGTCCATTTCTACAACTTTGGTACAATTAACCTACATTTGGTCATGCCATAATCATTACTTACATACACCCTATTATACACGCGGCAGCTCGAGACTTACATTTGGTAATATTGGCCTTCCGCTGCAATACCTCTAAACGCGGCCCTCACTAGACCTTCACTCCATATATTACATACGGCCCTCTGTGGGCAATCCAATACGACACTATTTTTTCCCACACATTTGGGAAATTACATACAACATTTCCTGCTTTACAAGGGTCAACTACAACCCTGCCATAATATGGTTCACCATTCCTCTCAGCCTTGTTATGCCCATGCAATTCCTTCCTTTACGACCCTCTCTCTGCACTCCCCTCATTAAACATTTAACCATATTCAGGCCTCCTTGTTCTGTCACAGTTTTACCTAAGCCTTGTATAATTCACAACTCCTGTCACAGGCACTTACTAGATCTTACATATGTTACTTCCTGCTAGTCAACTAGAGATGTTCTGATCTTTCTCATACCTACTTCAGGTCCTTCTTGTCGAAGGTCACACAGTGGGAACTCATAATTAGACACAACACTACTATGTATCGCTTTCATATCCATATGGACAAATATAATTTCTATTATTTAGGTTCTTACTTATCATCCTGTTAACGTTTTAATCCTTAACCACAACACAGGTACTTTATACCCTTACCTCAATAAGCACTTACACCATACTGGACATATTTCCATTAACGTTCCTATTGTGTCCTTAGGTTCCTCTCTATGATATTCCTTTCTCAAGCTCAACCACAGACTAGTTGGCCAACATACTTTCTATTAATTCATTACGTTTCTATTCCCCTATTGTCACATCCCGTTCCTAGCTGCGGATCATTCTGACTATGGCTTCTGGTATCCAGTATTCTTTTTACAATTCTTGTTTTGTTTTTCTTGTTTTCTATTCTATGTCTGGTTTTCTTTATGCTGGGTTTTTCTGGGTTCATTCATATATTCCGTCCCTGGAATTCCCAGTCTCTTGGATTCATTTAAATGTTTGTTTTATGTTGCCACACCTGTTTGTTTTCCATCATTCCTTTTGTTTCAGAGTTCCTGAAGGCAGCTGCTCAAGCCTTCTGCCCTTTCTTGCAGGTAAGAACTATGTGTGATTTCTTTGGTTGCTTTAGCTTGCATTAGGCAGAATAGGACCTGCCAGAGATGGGGTACATTGGCGTTGTTGGTAGGTTTATGCAATGTATGATCATATAATGTGACTAAATCAACTGATTTTCATATGTAGTACTTAGTTATGTCTCCTCTTGTTTCACCTTGTATCTCTTGTCTTGTTTTATTTTTGTCTTGTATTCCCAGTTCATGTACAGTCCTGTCCTGCCCTGTTCTTGTTTTCCTCATGCCTTGTGTACATGTTCTGGGTTCTGCTTTCTGTCCTGCTCTGGTTCTGGGTTCTCCTAGTTTTGTCTTGTTTTCATGTTTGGTGCCTTTCCTAGTCTTGTCTTGTTTCTGTACTGGATACATTCTTGCTGCAGAGCCTCCCTATTTAGCTCCTGGGAGGTCTGCTTAATTTCTTCTCCTAGTTCCTGGGATCTGCTGTAGCTGCATCAGGGTTTTGGTATGTGGCTGCACAAACGCTGGTGCTCAACACCAGGGAGCATGCAGTTACCATGCACCAGACCCTGACCTATTCACTTTCACGCTAAAGACTCCCATTTATCATCAGGCATACTGAGTCCCGGTCCTCGCACCACCGCCCAGACAGTGTCTGGGTCCCGGGCACCGGACTGCCACCCTGACACCTACATTACTTAGGGATATATCAACTGGCTGTAAAGGGTATTGGTGTGTGCCACATAATTGTGTATTTGTAATTCAATCATGCAAGGCCCGTACTCATCCTCATGTGGAGGAATTCGTCCATCGGACCAACTCATAGCTAAAGCCTTGCTCCTACCTCTCTAGTTTTTAGATAGGGCCTCACATATCACGGCCACTCCTTTGAATCTCTTACTTGTCACCGAGAGGCCAACATTCCTGCCACATTGTTCAGTGGCCTCAGTCCCTTGGCCAATTCATAGCTACAGCCTCTCAGAGCCACTTGGCAATTAGTAGGGCCTCATTTTAATCATTTTTTTGCCATTCGGCACCATTCAAGCTGCCAGTTGTTATACTATCATCTACATGAATGACACATTTACTCTACATGTATATGTTGCACACCTCAAAACTAGTAAGTTATTTTAATACAGGCTCCCCTAGCAAAACCCTTCACCCCACCTAGACCATGCACTCCAGCCGTAACCCAGGATACCCCAACCCCAGTTGCAGGCGATCTTATACCATTTCATTTTTACCGCCAAGCTCCGACATAAAGGCGTGTCACTCCCTTCTTTGGCTCTGAAAACTGTGCTGAATAGACTTCGGTTTCTAGCTCTGGGCTCCCCTATCTTGTGTCGGCACCCAAGCTGGAAACACAGACAGCATGACAGGGATGTAGGCCATGATGGCTCCAATCCTTTCATCCTTAAAACAACTGTTGACACTAGTGATGTTTAGAATCTCCTGACTTTGGACATCTTACCCTCCCATGTAGTACCCAACATCATGCTCCTTACTTCCATTCCCTCAGTGTTATACCGCCAGTTGCCATCCAGCACGTTTCCTCGTCTGGAGTTATTTTCTGTACAGTAAGTTCCCCTGTCCTTTTGAAGGACATGGCTACGAGACTTGTCAGTAGTTCAAAGCTAGGGAACACAGACGGTACAATCTGACTGTTCCATATTCGTACTTGCCTTTTGTCACTAAGAGGCATCTCCCTTAATACTCACACTTGCCCTTCTCTGGTTGAATTTCTAATTACAGGTTTCACAGTAGGTTTCCGCACAGGTGTCATTTCACTTTAGTCAGGTATTAGGGTTTGTCCTAACCTCCAATCTGCTAGCTAAGACTCATTCAACTTAATTACTATTGGTGGGAGAATCAAGTATTGGTTTCTTGCTGGGGCCTTGCTGACAACATCTTTATTTGCGTGAGCACCTACCATATTAGCCTAGTTAATGGAAATCCACTGCTCAATTTTATTATCGGCTACTCGTTCTTTTAAGGTCCCAGCATTAGGCCATGGTATTTGGCCTATCTTAAGGGCAACAGAAGCAGCCTGACTAGGAAAATGCCATATTCCTCATTTTCAAGTTGCTCCCTGTGCATCGGTCCCAGTGCCATTTGCACGATTTTTAGTGAACTGAGCATTTTTATTTGCCATGTTTGGAGCGGAAAGAAACCCAAACTATTCAATATAGTTGCATAATCTTTTTGTAGGCTCATCTTGCATATCAGTACTGTCACTCAGTAATACATTCTCTACATGAGTGTGTCAGGAACGTTCGGGGATCCTACATGCAGAATGCAAATACTAGTAATGTATACTGGACCTTAGGATGGCCGGACTAACACTATACACACAAAGAATAGTCAAATAGCGAGCTGAGGTCAGGGAAACCAGAAATCAGGATCAACGACAATGCAAAAGCCGAGGTTAAAGGAACACAGAAGGAGGAACAGTCAAACGAAGCCAAAGTCAGAACACAAGAATACCAATACGGAATACATGCTCTTGAACCATAACAGGGCAATGAGTCTCTCCCTGGTTTCTCTTTAAATATCGTGTTCAATTAGGTAGGTAACCACGCCCCTAAAATGTTCTCGTTTGAACACCTTGGTGGACCGTGGCGTTAGCGTCATGACATCAGTGCTTATTAGCCGCGTCATAAAAGGGGGCAGGGTTATAGCGGCTGGCGTGAGAATCTCTGGGTACAAGCTGGTAGGAGTGTCCCCAATACCCTGCAATGTGACGCAAGCCTATGACATCCCCCTGATTTATACACAAGGTAACCTGACAGAGTGTGACGATTATGGAACCGAATGCCATACTCTAAAGCAGATGTGTCTTTTGTATCTGGTACATCCTTTGGAACTCTACACCAATGTTAATTTCTGGAAATACATTAGACTTGATTTCATTGCAGTTCAGCCTCTTCGCAGACTAATTCCAGCGTATCAGGGAAACTGAAAATCCTTTCTGGGCAACGATGCCTATTTTCCATATGGATCTCCAGTCTCTCCGTGGTCCTCTGAACTTTATCATGCACCTTACACAAGGAAGCTCATTCATTTACCATCCAGGCACCCTGCTCCAGGTTCATCTGTCAACAATAGCGCTGTTAGCTGTTACATTCGATGCATGCATGAGCTGTCATGTTAATGCCGCTAAACTTTCTATCCCACCAGAATAGGGAAACCATGTTCACTCCACAATTGTCCCCCATATCTGGGCTAAAACAGCCACCCACACTGGATGGCAGCCAATTTCATAGTTAACTTGGTCTGTGACACATTTCCCATAGTGAGACGGAACCTACCCTCTTTTAGTAAATCAGCAGCATGGGAATTGTTACCAGTTCGTCCCCCTCATCAACAATAAGGTTGATTAGGAAGAGATGTGTCTTGTAGCATCACAGAAATTCTACTTTGTTCACATACCCATACCAGGCTGTCACAACATAGCAACCAATGAGGTGACTCGATCACAATTTTTCGTATTCTTCCGAACTCTCCCCACGTCGGATAAATGAATTACCAAACCCCTACATTCCAGGATTTAATTGCTGGCACACGCAACACTCTCTGCCAATGCCACCTGTTCATCTGCTGGGTTCTGGCCATTTTCAATAAACTCACTTACGCATATCAAATCATTAAACCATACTCATTCGATTCCATGGCGGCGTTTACATATTTGCCACCTCAACCTTAAACTAGCTCACAACACTTAGTTACTCGAATACAACAGTTAACATTTTCAGGTCATTCTAAAAGAATATGCACTGCTCCTACTACCTCAAGCAATATCCCAGTACATATCATTTATCATTGGGACAGTAGAGTAATCTGCATATGCCAGATACATCGCTCAACCTGAGAGGGAATTGAGACATGCATTTAAGTATTGGTTATGTAATGTCAACACGTATTCAATGTTACACTGTTACACTTTATGCTCTCTTTTACAGGCCTATCCTAACGTCAGTTCCAGCACACAACAACCGACTTACACCACCATTACTATAACTCAGCTTATTGTATGAGACCACAAATGTGAACATTGCAATTGAGGGAGGAGTTATCTGGCCTATAAATATACAGACCTCCTCTACTTCTGGGCTGAGACTGCCTGGTTCAGCCCACACTCCACTCCCTTTATTAAGCCATTCATCTTGGTGGGCCCTCTTTTACAGGCCTACCTGTACGTTGGTTCCGGTACACCACAACCTACTTACACCACCATTACTATGACTTGGCTTATTGTATACGACCACAAATATAAATATATATATATATATATATATACATATATATATAAATCTTTATATATATATATATATATATCCATATATATATATATATATATAGAGAGAGAGAGAGAGAGAGAGAGAATATGATTCATTGCAACTTGTTAGATGGCAAGACATTTTATTATTTACCTGTAGTTGTGTTGGGTCTTGGCGATGAAGATAGTAGAATATCTGCCAGAACAAGCAAAATAATCCTTATTGTACATAATATTAGACTTGTTACATATATATCTTCTTGTTCAGTTTTTTAAGCTTCAATACATTTTCACAGCTGGACATGGATATCAACATTATATCTACCATAAACAGTGGGATGCCTTATCATTTATTTTATACCGAAGCAACAAAACTAATTATAATTCTATGTTTGTGACTTTTCCTATGTTAAATACATATCGTTCATGGCAATGGAAATTGTTAATATACTTCTATGAGTTGCAATGGTTTTCTAGAAAGAAAATAGATTTTCTGGTTTCCTGAAATTACTTGGCAAAACCTACTGCCGAACAGATTTACAGCAAAGTTTTTGTTTTTTTTGTTAAAGTTAGATAAAAAGAATGAAAGATGGAATGTAGTGCAGTGTGGATTTTATGAATATTGAGTAGTTTATGAATGTTATATAAAACCAGTAGTATAGTTAGGGTACAGGGTACCTTTATGCATAGGCCAGTGTTGGGATATTAAGCTCACCGATGATTGGTGGGTGTTAATTCAATCTTTCTACCTCTAGTGATGTGACAGGAGGAAAATTGGGCTTAGTTAATGAAAAAAAAAAAACTCTCAAACTATAAAAATGACATACATGATATACAGGGCCGGTGCAAGGATTTCTGCCACACTAGGCAAAGATCCATTTTGCTGCCTCCTTATGAAAGCAAATACAATCTCACAGAGGTTTATTCACTAAACTCTGAATTGCAGTGAGTTGAAAACCAAATCGCAAAGTATAAGCAAAAACAGCTGAAATGTGACTATAGCCGAACTGGAGTACTTCTAGATCAGCTATTTTGGCCAAAATTTTGCCATATGGTTTTCAGTTAAGTCTGCCTAATATTCATATACTGCCTAATACCTACATTCACACACACACACACACTGCCTAATACATGCATCCATACACACATACTGCCTAACGTGTACATCTATTAACACACACTGCTTAATGCGTACATCTATACCTGCACACTGCTTAATGCGTGCATCCATACACACATACTGCTTATTGTGTACATCCATACACACATACTGCTTAATGCGTACATCCATACACACATACTGCTTAATGCGTACATCCATACACACATACTGCCTAAAACATGCATCCATATGCACATACAGCTTGATACCTACATCCTTACACACATACTGTCTAATACCGTCTTATACATGGATCCATATACACATACTGCCTTATACATGCATCCATACGCACATACCGCTTAATGTGTACATCCATACACACATACTGCTTAATACCTACATCCATACATGCATTCAGCCTTATACATGCATCCATACACACAAACATCCATACACACATACTGTCTAAAACATGTATCCATACACACATACTGCCTAATACCTACATCCATAAACACACACTGCCTAATACATGCTTCCATACATACATCAATAGACATATGCCGCCTAAGACATGCAGCCATACACACTTACTTCCCAATAGCTACATCCATACACACATATTGTATAATACATACATTGTACATTGAAAACATAATATACAGGGAGTGCAGAATTATTAGGCAAATTAGTATTTTGACCTCATCATCCTCTTTATGCATGTTGTCTTACTCCAAGCTGTATAGGCTCGAAAGCCTACTACCAATTAAGCATATTAGGTGATGTGCATCTCTGTAATGAGAAGGGGTGTGGTCTAATGACATCAACACCCTATATCAGGTGTGCATAATTATTAGGCAACTTCCTTTCCTTTGGCAAAATGGGTCAAAAGAAGGACTTGACAGGCTCAGAAAAGTCAAAAATAGTGAGATATCTTGCAGAGGGATGCAGCACTCTTAAAATTGCAAAGCTTCTGAAGCGTGATCATCGAACAATCAAGCGTTTCATTCAAAATAGTCAACAGGGTCGCAAGAAGCTTGTGGAAAAACCAAGGCGCAAAATAACTGCCCATGAACTGAGAAAAGTCAAGCGTGCAGCTGCCACGATGCCACTTGCCACTAGTTTGGCCATATTTCAGAGCTGCAACATCACTGGAGTGCCCAAAAGCACAAGGTGTGCAATACTCAGAGACATGGCCAAGGTAAGAAAGGCTGAAAGACGACCACCACTGAACAAGACACACAAGCTGAAACGTCAAGACTGGGCCAAGAAATATCTCAAGACTGATTTTTCTAAGGTTTTATGGACTGATGAAATGAGAGTGAGTCTTGATGGGCCAGATGGATGGGCCCGTGGCTGGATTGGTAAAGGGCAGAGAGCTCCAGTCCGACTCAGACGCCAGCAAGGTGGAGGTGGAGTACTGGTTTGGGCTGGTATCATCAAAGATGAGCTTGTGGGGCCTTTTCGGGTTGAGGATGGAGTCAAGCTCAACTCCCAGTCCTACTGCCAGTTCCTGGAAGACACCTTCTTCAAGCAGTGGTACAGGAAGAAGTCTGCATCCTTCAAGAAAAACATGATTTTCATGCAGGACAATGCTCCATCACACGCGTCCAAGTACTCCACAGCGTGGCTGGCAAGAAAGGGTATAAAAGAAGAAAATCTAATGACATGGCCTCCTTGTTCACCTGATCTGAACCCCATTGAGAACCTGTGGTCCATCATCAAATGTGAGATTTACAAGGAGGGAAAACAGTACACCTCTCTGAACAGTGTCTGGGAGGCTGTGGTTGCTGCTGCACGCAATGTTGATGGTGAACAGATCAAAACACTGACAGAATCCATGGATGGCAGGCTTTTGAGTGTCCTTGCAAAGAAAGGTGGCTATATTGGTCACTGATTTGTTTTTGTTTTGTTTTTGAATGTCAGAAATGTATATTTGTGAATGTTGAGATGTTATATTGGTTTCACTGGTAATAATAAATAATTGAAATGGGTATATATTTGTTTTTTGTTAAGTTGCCTAATAATTATGCACAGTAATAGTCACCTGCACACACAGATATCCCCCTAACATAGCTAAAACTAAAAACAAACTAAAAATTACTTCCAAAAATATTCAGCTTTGATATTAATGAGTCTTTTGGGTTCATTGAGAACATGGTTGTTGTTCAATAATAAAATTAATCCTCAAAAATACAACTTGCCTAATAATTCTGCACTCCCTGTATTGCTGTAATAAATACATTTGGTGAATTTAATTTATAAAACTAGCACAGATGAGCACACACACTGACAGATGAGCACACACACTGACAGACGAACACACACTGACAGACAAGCACACACACTGACAGACACACACCCTGCAGACACACATACACTCACTCACTGACACACACACACAGACATACACTCACTCACTGACAGACACAAACAAACACACACACTCACTGACAGTCAAACACACACTCACTGACACACATACTTTTTTTAGGCAAATTCAGCCTCCCTACCTCCCTGGGGTCCAGTGTGTAGCAGCTTCTCATTTCTCCAGCACGCTGTTTAGTATTCCAGTGCCGGAATGACGTCATATGCCGGCTCCCGGAATCACAGAGGGCACGCGAGGGAGGAGTGAGAAACTGCAAGAACAGCCTCTCTTGCCGCCCACAATACAGCCGCCTCCCTCCTGTCCCCCTCTCCTCTGGCATTTCTCGGCAGAGCAGGCACCTGCCATCAAGGTCTGCCATTCATTCTCGGCACCTCCACTTTCAGACACCCGGAAGTCCCACCCTGCTCTCGGGATGGGGTGGCATTTCAAGAGCCGCTCGCCCAGTGCTGCGGCCTAAGACAGGGGGAGCCCACCAGGAAATACCCGATGGGCACTGCCAGCGCCCTAGGCGAATGCCTAGTTCGCCTAATGGTGGTGCCGGCCCTGGTGATATAAATGCAGAATTATATAAATTCCATGTTAGCATTGTATTTAGTGATGTTCAGCTAATTAAAGTGGTCTGGGTGCTGTGTCCTTTTGCATCTAGTGCTGCAATGTTAAATATTGCAATTTCAGAGAACTGCAATGTTTACATTGCAGCACTAAGTTTGCCCTCGGTGGTTGTCTACCAACCAGTCCTTGGAGGCGCTTCCAAAATCGTTACAGATTTTGGTCTGTTATACGCTGTTATGCTCTGCATGAGGATGTCCAGCGTCAGATTTTCCCCATAGGAAAACATTGATTTAATACTTTCCTATGGGGAGACAAAGGATGGGAAAAACTTTGACCCAGCGCCGAAGGACATCAGCACTGGGATAAGGTAAGTAAATAAAGGGTTCTTGAACCTTTATTTACTGGGGAGGGGGAACACGAGGCAGAGGGATTAGTAGTGCCAGGTATACAGCTTTGTATCCCTTTAATTGATGGTGGGTTATTTCTCTGCATCTATTCTGTAAAAGCTTCTTGGATTTTCCCATGCTATCAGTGCCATTCAGAACATAGACAACCTTTTACCAGCATAATACGGCCATTTCCACTTAGCGTTTTAACTGCTAAGGTTGGAAGGTTGTACTGAATACAGATTTAGATATATTCACTTTTATTTTAATTCTTGGCAAGGTCTGATTGTGTTGAAATTCATCATCGGTCTATAAGAACCAGACCACTAATGGTTCTCCTTGGCTACTTTGAGAAAAATTTGTTCAGAAGGTTGACATTAGTTTCTTACAAGTGCTCCTGGTAATAACCTTATCACAGTACAGTTTTATATTTATATTATATGATTCTTCGACAACCACACTAAAGCTAAGTAGGATCAGTTATTCATCTAACTCCTGCAGGCAAATCAAAGGCATCTACCATATTTCCCTAGTTTGCTGGGTTAATTTCTTGACCTCCAGCTATGCTCTGTTGATCCAAAATACTGTTAACAGCAGGGACTTTGAAGATACATTAAACTCTGTTTATCACTTTTGCATTAGGAAAAATGTTGAATTTGTACAGCATTGAACAGCGAAATTAAATCTTGATGGATAAATTAGTTTACCCTTAGCAAAATATGGATGAATATGACAACCTAGTTAGTCTTCTATTGAATGGAACAAATGAGTATAAGACAAACGCTATTTAAGGGCAAATTACAAAAAATGAGAAATTGATTTGTATGGAGATTGCATTAAATTTAGCATTTTGCTCTAGAAATCAAATTTTTGCACTGATAAATATGATCCTATGGGTCTTTCCAGTGAACTCCGACTTTAAACTGACATTTAAATTAACTTCATTTGAAAAAGATTTATTTGAGGTCAGTAACTATAACTGCTGGAATTGGGATATTATTGATGATTTGCTCATTCTAATTTAGAATAGGACAAATTACAAACTAAAACTATACTGAAAAATGTTTACTTGAGTGTTTTTGAAACACTTGAAATTAACTGCTAAGTAATGCACCTTCACAACTTACTTGAAATTGAGGGGTACACGTTTGACATTAAGAATAAATATGTCACAAATAAAGATCTTGCACTGGGCAAACCAAAATTAATAAAATTAAAGGGGCAGTTTAATCACTTTAACAATTTCATCTTTTTAAAGTTGCAATAGTGCATAGGATCCCATCTGTCCTTCCAACCAAAATTCAATATTAAACTAAATAGAAGACTTGGAAGCAGAGCTTAAAGACACCTCCAAACCCTCTGGATATGAGAGCCAGAAATCACAGTGATGTTACGGTTGGCCATAGAGAATTGTATTCAATGATTCTCTATGGAGGAATTGAAGGCACATCATGATGACCGCTGTGTATGCACCTTCATTTCCCAGTGCTTCATTCCCCCAACCCAAGGAGGTGGTCACATCGGCGCAGAGGAAGCCTCAGAGCTGGAAAAAAGGTGAGTTATATGTTTTTCTTATTTATTTATTGTTTTTTATTTTATTCAGTTAGTGGGACCTAAACTATCTAGGTACTTCATGACTGTAGCGTTAGGAATATAAATATGTAGTCCTAACGCTATGGCTTTTCTTTAAGTTAAAATAAAAAACAAAAAAACAAAAAACAAATCTGGAACCATCTCCTAAACTCAAGAAGTAACTGTGTATCTATTTGCCCTATCACAAGCACCTTGCTCAGATGTGTGGGTCAAAATATGAAAGTGGTTATTCTAATTTATATCGCATTGCAATGTGCTTGCATAAGGTGACAATATGTTTATATGGGAGGGTGTGTTTGTGTCATCTAACAGTGTTTGTATGTGCATTCAGTTCAACTGCGGTGAGCACTACTTCGTAAATTCTCTATTGCTCTCTCTGTTTTTCTTCCCTCCATCTTTGTAATATCCCCCTAACACCCCAACCACCACAAATATCCAGTTTTCATATTAAAAAAATTTAACATTTCCAAAATATATGTATTTCAATATCAATTCAATAAAATGTAATTATTACATAGGTAATTGAAATCCTCCTACCTCTATTGCTCTATATCACAGACAATTGTTTAATGCAGAATAAGCTGGTCTCTCTGCCCAACCTAAATCCAAAAACTCCACACATGGCTGAACAGTGTAGGAAAAGTCAGCAGGGACATGATGCGAATCAAATCTCTGCCTCCTCCAAACAGATCCCAGGAGCCTGAGGCTGCCACACCAGAGAGGAGATGGCAACTAAGGGGCTAAGGAAGGGAGAATGTGCTTTGCAGCAGGAGTCTGTGAAAAGTCATGCAAGCCTCTTAATGTGAGCAGGATAGTGGGGAGCTTTTTGAACTTTCCAGCTGAGCCAATTCATTCTGCACATCATGGGCAGGTGCCCATGAACCTTGGGGCCTTTGCCCATGACCAGTTTGCCCAAATTCTTAGTTCTCCCCTGCTTCTACAAACTAGTATTGCCAGCTTAGGTCTCAAATTAAAGTGGAACTGTCACCAACTAGATATTGGAAAATGTGCAAAGAACCCAGATGGTGACATCGACACTGTGACTGGGGGACATGCAAAGGAGAGTTTAACTTACCTCAACCTGGCTTCAGGAACCAATGCCACTGCTGTACTCTCCCACATGCATGATAGTACAGCTTTAAGGTCTATTGAGGGTTCTGTGACACCGTAGGATCCTCAATAGACAAAGCCAGTTCCCTGCAGTCGTTACTGGCTGGGGGGCTCTGGGATTGACACTTGTATATGGCAGTAGCTCAGTGTCTAGAAGTGACGGGTGTAGGAAAAACACTGAGACAATGTAGTCTCTACTTTGTTTCAGTATATCTTTTGACTAGGTTGAAATTTCAGTGAAATATGAGCATTTGATAAATAAGTTTTCTTTATGAAAAACTCATTTTGCAGAGGGGTCTGCTATAATAAGCTTTCTGAATGAATATTGTTAGAAAAACTTTAGAAATGGTGACTTGTGTAGATAAACAGTTTGAAAAGTTTTTTTCTAATAACATTTGAACAGCATATTAAACTTCTACCATTACAGAGGGGACTTGTCCATTTTTATGTCAATTATTTTCATATTAGATAAATCATATAAAACAAATATTTTGTTTTACAAATGGTTTATGGAATTTCAGCTATCTTAACTATTACATTGTTCGTATAATCTTAAACATTTTAACTGATGGTTTTGCATGATAAAAAGATAAGTACCTGTTGTGCTTGGTCTTGTTGTTGACTGAATAACATCTATCAGAGAAGTAAATATAATACACATTTAAAAAAAACATCAAAGGCTTTGGACATCAATTTCATAGTGTATTTATTGTTTTGGGTGTTTTAATATATTTTACAGAGAATATAGTTGGACATTGAAAAAAAAAGAACAAACTGCAAAACATTCAGTTTCTTAATCAAGAAATGGCATGTACAGATTGTGTAACTTTAATTGCAGAATTACTTATGTCAAATGACATATGTAGAATTAGTGCCCACACAATACTCTAGTCTTAATTTGTTTTACTGCAAATCAATGGAATGAATTTGATGCATTTGACTTTGCTTATGATTGTGACAAGTATAAATGTTAATTTATGTAAATCTATTAATATTTTTGAATATGCTCTTCACAAATATTTTGATTCATAATTGTGCAGCAGACATCAATTTCAAATTCAGCTTGGAATGTTTTACAAATTAAATGGTTTGTCACTTAAAATGATAAGCTTTGCACCAAAACATCCTAATGTGCCCATACATACGATGACGGATTTTGTGTCTACAACTGAAAAACCACTGAAAAATAAGTTGGGGCAGTCAAGGCTGTGAGTAATATGTTAACTGAATAACTTTAAACTCAATTGCTTTTATAAGAAAGTTGTGGGTGGTCTGGTACAAAACTGTATATACACAAGCCTCTCTGTCTATGAAGAGTTACATTTCAAGATAAAAGTAGTGTGAGTATAGGAGTTTTTGTTTTATCACAAACTCTAATATACATTTCTCAAAGACTTCCCAACCATTTATTATTTCAGCTTAATATATCCTCTCTGTTCCGCTTAAACCACTGATGTCAACAGAGGAACACTTATCATATACATACTCCTGTATGGCGTCTGCAATTATCTAGAGACACAAAAGGTGTCATTATTATTGGTGATTATAATGATAAACAAAGTTAGCACCTCAGAATAAATACTCTCACCATAGTCAAACATGTTTAATTTCATATTCGAACAGTTGGAAGAATTATCACACCACATACCATGAAATAAGTGCTAGTTTGGCCAAAAAGAAAACGGGATTCATCAGACCAGGCAACCTGCTTCCATTGCTCCATGGTCCACTTTTGATGCTTACGCCCCCATTAAAAGCAATTTCGCCATTGCACAGGGGTCAGCATGGGTATTCTGACCAGTCTGCGGTTACACACCTCTATACACATCAAACTACAATGTACTGTGTGATCTGACACCTTTCTATCATGGCCTGCATTAAGTTTTTCAGTAATTTGAGCTAAAGTAGCTCTTCTGTCTGATCAGACCATAAAGGGTATATTTTGCACGCCATTTGCATCAATAAGCCTTGGGCGCTCATGACCCTGATTTTGGTTCATCGGTTGTCCTTCTTTGCACCACTCTTACTAGCTACTAACCATTGTACCTTAGTGTACATCACACTACAAAGCAAAACCTGAAAATTAGAAACTGACCTCTTTTCCCACAGACAATATCTGAAATCAGACTTCTTGTTAAAATAATATAGACATGTCATTGTGGATTGCCCACATTCTTTCAAACAACAACACAAACATTTGCTCAGTAAAGCTTTGTGGCAAAAATAAAATATATCTTAAAACACACAGGAAGCTTATTGACATCCTAAGCCAACATACTTTGAAGTGTAATTTATTTTTATTTTTTTAAAGTAAGGATAATTCAAAGTGAATTTTAAATTCTTGGTAACAATAGCCAAATACAAAAAATACAAAAACAACAAATCAGTTAACGACCCTATCTAACACCTGATATGGCAAAGGTGCTTGTCCATGCTGCTGTCCTCTCTCGCCTTGAGTACTGTAATCTGCTTACGCTTCTCAGTGGTCTTACGTGTTCCTAACTTTCCCTGTCACAGTCTATAATGAATGTGGCGAGGCTCATCTTCCTGTCTGCCCGCACCTCCCATGCCTCCCTACTTTGTCAGTCCCTCCATTGGCTTCCTGTAAGATATAGGGCTCAATTTAAGATCCTGACACTTGCTTACAAATCTCTACACAATGCTGCTCCCACCTTCTTATCCTCCCTAATACACAAATATGTCCCGTCTAGGCCCCTACGTTCTGCCGGAGACCTAAGTCTAACCTCTGTTCGTACTCCTACCTCTAATGCTCACCTTAAAGACTTCTCTAGGGCTGCACCATTCCTATGGAATGCCCTTCCCCTCTCTGTTAGACTCTCACCCAATCTCCACTCCTTCAAAAAATCTTTGAAAATTTACTTCTTTAGGAAACATATCAATTAAACTGTGAACAGCTCTGCCTCCCCGCATCCTGATTCTTCTCCTGAAACTGTCATCAAAACACTAAGCCCTCAATGAATACTATCCTAGCAACCTACTTTTCTACCCTACCCTTAACTTTTGTGTCACTATACCCCACTCCCTCTAGCATGTAAGCTCATTGAGCAGGGCCTTCAGTCCTTCTGTTCCTGTGCGTCCAACTTGTCTGGTTACAAATATGTGTCTGTTAGTCCATAGCACTACGGAACTTGTTGGCGCTTTATAAATAATAATAATAATAATAACAAGGTTATTCACTAATGTCTGGATGGCCCCATACCAAATAGGGCAGAACTATCCGGCTTCCTACAGTGCCATTAGGACTGCAAAATGCAGATTTTTGATAGTATAATTGGTGCCCCACCCACCATCCATGGTGACACTAGGTCTGTTTTTCTAAATATTATAATTAGGGCCCCCACATACTGCCAATAGGTGGAGGCTAGGGGAGACACTAGTCATTCCTTCCTTATCTTCTAATGGCCCACAACCTTTTATTTAATTAAATAGCCCATATCCACTGGCCACAAGTGGGGGCTGTGGGTGGACAGTGATCTTTCCACCCCCATTGTTTATCTGGTGGGGGTATAGGGGATATGATTATGTTCCCCCTGTTACATAAAGGTTCTTATTGACCTCCATAGGGTTTTTATTTTATTTTTTATGAAATGATTGGCTAGTGCTTGCTATTCAACTTCCAACCTTGCATTGTCGAGATTTTGTAAACTATTTTCTCGCTGGCTGCTAGTGAGCAAATAACCCTTAAAATTATCATTCCATTTCAAAAATGCAATTGAATGATACTTTGAAAAAAAAGTGCATCTGGCCAAATGCATTCTGTTCCAAATTTTATTAAAAAACATTTACTTTGTGAATATTTCGAATCCTATAATTTGTAGCATTCTGATGCAAAATTACTGGTTTTTAACTGGGCATCCAATACTTTCAGGCGATTGCTGCAGATTTGCTTGGGACGACCTAATTCTTCCTGTATTTGACTTTAATAAATAATACAATTGCAATTGCAGATGGAATTTGGTTTAATGTGTGATTTTTTTTTATAGTGAATAACCCTGTATGTTTTGAGTTTCGATATATATGAGCCTAAAGTTAAAAATGTAAAACTGAATTTATGTTGCATTCACTTTGAACTCCCAGCAATTCACACTTTAATGAATAAGCTGCTTAGTTATGTGTGTTTGAAGTTACGAAGATATTTTATATAGGATCATTGCTGACTGCATCACATGTATCCATTGCATACAGCTTGAATTCTATTTCTAAAACATAGCAAATGCATCGCAGGACTCCAGTCAGCATGGTTTCCACTACATAATCAATAACAGGATATAAAATATTTAAACTCCGTATAGTCAAAGTATTTTCTCCCCTTCCACCCCCTACCCCCATAGCAATTTTCATCATAAAGAACCACAATCAATTGGAAGAATAAATGATTACAAGAAAAGATGTAAAAAATATATGAAAGCTGACAAGGTTAAAAGAAGATGCAATAAATGCATACTATATTCATACCTTCAATCAACACACTGCTTGTATCTATTAAAAATGTCTTTGTGAGCTGAGAATGATTTCCTTCAATACCATCAACAAGTTCATTCTGTATTTCTTCATTTGATATTATTTGTGTGAAGTGAAGAATGAACAGAACAATAACACTGCCATTTCTGAAATAAACAGAGAATTAGAAGAGTTGTTACAGTTGCCATGTAATATATACGCTGCACGCATTTTTTTTTTTTCTTAAAATGCTATGAAGTCTGTCAGAAAAAAATATAAATTTATCTCATGCATGTTTTTTATTTGATGTTTTACACTGGACGTTTTAAAATTTTAAAATTTCAAAATTTCTTTAACATCTTTGAGTTATAAGAACATTCTAAGCACCAACGCTACTGAAGCTTTTTGTTGCTGAAAATCTACTCCTACAACGTTAACCATAAAATCTATCACATATTCTTTGCATTCATTTAAAGAGAATGTAAACACTATAACCATTTCATCTCAATGCTTCCTCATTAGCTCAACGAGCACAGAGGAGATAATTTTTTTATCATTAAAACATAAAAACATTAAACACTGTTTAATGCTGAATGGAAGAATGGTGCCAGTTGGCTCCAGACAATATAACGACTTCAATGGGATAAAGCAGTTACAGTGCCTACAGTCTGTTTAGATATCTAGAACTCAGTCTTAGCTTGGGCCTCTGTGACACCCCCACACACACACACACTCACAGGCATGCAATCTCACCCTCCACCCCAGCACGGTGACGAACTAAAGTAGAGAGGACCCTGGTGCAAGAATTTATTTGGGTCTCCCCTATTCAATAGTGGCCAAAAGGTAGATCCCCTTCTGTTGTGCAGCTCCAACAATGCTTTGAAAGCTGGGGCTCTACCATTTTTCCATGCTTGCAGGGCTGTCTTTAGCACTGAGCAGTGTTTGTGTGTTAGAATGTAAGCATGTTTTTGTATGGAGCATGTTTATGTGAATGCAGGAGTGGTGTTTGTATGTGATGTTGGCATTTAAATACAAGCATGCATTCATGTTAGTTTTTAAATGCAAGGTTGTGTTTATATATAATTTGGTGTTTAGCACAGAGGTGTGTTTGTATGTAGGGATGACGTTTTAATTAAGGTGTGAGCTTGTATGTAGTCTTGAAGTTTGAATGCAGGGGTGTATTTGTGTGTAGTGATGGCATTTGAGTGCTGAGATATATGCACATATACACATACACTGTCACACAAACCCTGTGATACACACACAGGTGCAAACACACACACACACACACACACTCTCTGAAACACAGATACACAGATATACACACCGACCTACACACTGAAACACATGCAGATATACAGATATATATACACACATTGACACACATACAGACACAAACACCCAGATAACTGACAGATGCATACAAACAGATACACACACTGACACACATGCAGACACACCGATACGGAACCTGACACACATGCAAATACACAGACACACGGATACAAACACTGACACACATGCAGATACTCAGACACACATATACACACACTGATGAAATACAGATACACACACTGACACAAACACACACATATACACAAAATGACAACATACAGACACACACAATTACAACAAACAGATACACAGACACATGTACTGACAGACCAACTGACACACACACAAACATACTGACACACACACACACACACACATACACTGGCATACACACACAGGCTCATATTCTGACAGACATACTGACAAACTCAAAGACACATACACAAACATATATACTGACACACAGACACACACAGACACATATAATGAAAGACATACTGATACACACAGACATATTGACACACACACTGACATACACACACTGAAAGACACACACAGACATATATAATGCCAGACATACTGATACACACAGACACACACACTGACAGACATACTGACACAAAAACACTGGCAGATATACTGACACTTGCAGGCAGACATAAAGGCAGAAACACAGACAGAAATACTGACAGACACACATATGTAAAATTTGTACTCCAGTTTAATAAAGTCACCCTCCACTTTCTTACCTTTTGCAGGAGGGTGGCTTTCCTGGGATCCAGTGGCAGACTGAGGCAGTTGGGAGTTGTGCTGGCTCCCTCCTCACTGCCTTCCACCCTTCTGGCACTGCTCCAGTTTATCAGAGAGGAAGTTACTCATGGCTGTCACTTCCTCCCAGGCCGACAGACATACTGATACACACAGACACACACACTGACAGACATACTGACACATGCAGACAGACATACAGGCAGAAACAGAGACAAACATACTGACACACACACATGCAAATTCTTTACTTAGCCATCCTCCAGTTTCATAAAGTCACACTCCACTTTCTTAACTTTTGCAAGAGGGTGGTCCAGTGACAGACTGAGGCAGTCTGGAGTTGTGCTGCCTCCCTCCTCACTGCCTGCCACCCCTCTCGCCTTGCTCCAGTTTATCAAGGAGGAAGTTACTCATGGCTCTCACTTCCTTCCAGGCTGCAGAAAAGCATGGGGCCTGGTTGCGCTGCTAAAGGACCACAGCACCCTACTGGGCCCGTGCTGGGACATACCCACCTGGTGGAACTAAGTGCGTGGACCATCCGATGGGCTTCCGTAGTGTGCCGCCGCACAGGCGTGTTCATGGGGCAGCTTAAATAAATTGTGGCCAGCAGGGCCCACAGATAATCTACTTTGGGGCCCTCCAGAACTAACTGCTCCATTTGCCCTGTGTTAAAGACAGCCCTGGTTATATTGCATGTAGTGTTGGAGTTTGATTGCTGTATGCACTACCACATACATAAATGCTGTATGTACACTACCACATACATAAATACACACTTGCACAGATATGTATACACATTAGCACACACACAGATTCAATGACATACACACACACTGACAAATACACACACTGTCATATATAAACACACAGATACACACCCTACACACCCTAATACATACACATACTTATACATACACCCAGGGAAACACACTGATACTGACACAGAGATACTCACACTGACACACAGATACAAACGTAAAGATATGTGTGATTTCCCTCGAATCCTGCCATTGGCTGAGGCTAATGGGAGTGTGGGTTGGGAGCTGGCCCTCTCCTTACTCTCTGGACCTCTTCTCTCCATCCCTGCAGCCTGTCCTCTTCTCTCCTCCCTGTGCGTCTCTCTCTATGAAGCTGCCAATGTTACAGGTGCCCTGGCTGCCAATGCTACAGGTGCCTGGTGCACTGCTAAAGGGATGTGGTGCATGGTCAGGCCAGTGTTTAACCCTATTTTAGTGCATTGGCCACCTAATGGGCTCCCCCCAGTATAAGTGCCTAGGTCGGCCGCACGAGCTTCACCAGCGGTAGTTCGCCACTGCTCACAGATTATAAGCTCATTTAAGCAGGGCCTTCTTCCCCTCTTGTCTCCGTTAATATTGTATATGTTCATTACTTGTCAAATATCCCCATTCTATAATTGTAAACTGTATGTTGGAGCTCTACAAATGCTAATAAAAATATAATTTTGTTTTATTCACAGTAGTAAAGCAATGGAAGGCCATAGCACCAATAGTACTTTCTGTGACAGACCGCCAAATTTGCTTCCTATCAGGAACCGGGACACCCATAGCGCTTCAGCCCCTAGCCACCACAGCTTAGTTGGGGTCTATCCGAAGTTCCCCACCCTGGTACAGGGTCCTGTCTTACAGTTCCAAGTGATCACTCTCACCTGTAGAGTCTGTATAGCTGTTAACCCAAACACTAGTCGAGACTTAGTGAAGGAGAACTGATTTATATATGAGTAAACACAACAGGGGGTCATCACACGAAACAATACAAGTCAATCCTTGGTGTCTAGGACAGCATTAGGTCAAGAGTCCATAACTGAAGTACCTGCCTGACACCAAGACCCACTGCACAATAGCTGTGGTATTATAAACTAATTTCTTCCCCCATGTTTACCTTTTATACACACAGACTCACTAACACAATTATCTCCCACAGTAAAAGAAAACTCCTAAAACACATATAATAATATACAGCAGATGAAAGGGGTCTCTTGGACAATGGGACAACGCCCTACTGGGAAAACAACAAGGAAAGGGGGGAAGGAGAAAAACTAACATTACATACTCTGTACTTATAATGGGCACAGGGTGACTAAAATATAGGAGTAATCTGGGAACCTCCATAAAGTGTCCATCTGCAGCCTCCTGTGACGGTGACTGCTGTCACACTCTCAAATATGAGATAGTTATAAAGATGAGAGTCAATTATTATTACAGCTGGTCTTCATAGACATAAACTTTCTAAGATCTGCTAGCAGTATACATACAATTTATCTTTTGGATGGGTACTACATCTTACCACTACCCTTTGTTATAGATATCTGTACTGTGATTGGTTGATTTTTACCTATTTTGTCTACCATTTATTCGCTGCTGGTTGGTTTGAGTAAAGAAAGTAAAGCAAATATGAAGCCTCCTGTCTTTCCATAAAATTCAAGAATATCAAAGGTTCTGCAATTTCTATTACTATATTCTGCATTATGAAGGACCCCTCCATTGTGCACCACTGATTTTCCCTTATGGCAGGCTCTCCAAACTCTGGCCCTTTAGTTGTTACTGAACTACAACCAGTGGAGTCTCCAGGATTCATACTTATGAGGGGCAGATAAGGGGCCAGGGACAAAAGAAGGGGGGCAGTTATTAAACGTAACGTGTGTTTATATATATATATATATATATACAGGGAGTGCAGAATTATTAGGCAATTTGTATTTTTGAGGATTAATTTTATTATTGAACAACAACCATGTTCTCAATGAACCCAAAAAACTCATTAATATCAAAGCTGAATATTTTTGGAAGTAGTTTTTAGTTTGTTTTTAGTTATAGCTATGTTAGGGGGATATCTGTGTGTGCAGGTGACTATTACTGTGCATAATTATTAGGCAACTTAACAAAAAACAAATATATACCCATTTCAATTATTTATTATTACCAGTGAAACCAATATAACATCTCAACATTCACAAATATACATTTCTGACATTCAAAAACAAAACAAAAACAAATCAGTGACCAATATAGCCACCTTTCTTTGCAAGGACACTCAAAAGCCTGCCATCCATGGATTCTGTCAGTGTTTTGATCTGTTCACCATCAACATTGCGTGCAGCAGCAACCACAGCTTCCCAGACACTGTTCAGAGAGGTATACTGTTTTCCCTCCTTGTAAATCTCACATTTGATGATGGACCACAGGTTCTCAATGGGGTTCAGATCAGGTGAACAAGGAGCCAATGTCATTAGATTTTCTTCTTTTATACCCTTTCTTGCCAGCCACGCTGTGGAGTACTTGGACGCGTGTGATGGAGCATTGTCCTGCATGAAAATCATGTTTTTCTTGAAGGATGCAGACTTCTTCCTGTACCACTGCTTGAAGAAGGTGTCTTCCAGGAACTGGCAGTAGGACTGGGAGTTGAGCTTGACTCCATCCTCAACCCGAAAAGGCCCCACAAGCTCATCTTTGATGATACCAGCCCAAACCAGTACTCCACCTCCACCTTGCTGGCGTCTGAGTCGGACTGGAGCTCTCTGCCCTTTACCAATCCAGCCACGGGCCCATCCATCTGGCCCATCAAGACTCACTCTCATTTCATCAGTCCATAAAACCTTAGAAAAATCAGTCTTGAGATATTTCTTGGCCCAGTCTTGACGTTTCAGCTTGTGTGTCTTGTTCAGTGGTGGTCGTCTTTCAGCCTTTCTTACCTTGGCCATGTCTCTGAGTATTGCACACCTTGTGCTTTTGGGCACTCCAGTGATGTTGCAGCTCTGAAATATGGCCAAACTGGTGGCAAGTGGCATCGTGGCAGCTGCACGCTTGACTTTTCTCAGTTCATGGGCAGTTATTTTGCGCCTTGGTTTTTCCACACGCTTCTTGCGACCCTGTTGACTATTTTGAATGAAACGCTTGATTGTTCGATGATCACGCTTCAGAAGCTTTGCAATTTTAAGAGTGCTGCATCCCTCTGCAAGATATCTCACTATTTTTGACTTTTCTGAGCCTGTCAAGTCCTTCTTTTGACCCATTTTGCCAAAGGAAAGGAAGTTGCCTAATAATTATGCACACCTGATATAGGGTGTTGATGTCATTAGACCACACCCCTTCTCATTACAGAGATGCACATCACCTAATATGCTTAATTGGTAGTAGGCTTTCGAGCCTATACAGCTTGGAGTAAGACAACATGCATAAAGAGGATGATGTGGTCAAAATACTAATTTGCCTAATAATTCTGCACTCCCTGTATATATAAATTCCAGGTGCCAGGTGGACATGATGACTAGACATGTCGCCATGGCGCCTGGCATTTGTCAGCCCTTTGCTAAGTGGGGCAGGAAACATTACAGCCGGCCACCGCGGGTAGCATGGAGTCGATGCGTGAGGGAGCAGTCACCTTCCTGCAGTTCCTCTCTGCTCCCTTGCACGCTGTTTATTGACATGACGTCACTCCATTCCCAGCATCACTACAGAGAGCACGCATGTGTATTGGGGTTGCATTGTGAGCTTATCAAGGAGCTGTAGTTATATATATGTAACATATATATGTAATATATGTATGTATGTATGTATGTATGCATGCATGTGTGTGTGGGGTAAAGGTATGTCAGGAAGAAATTATATGTGTGAGGGGTGCACTGTGTATGTATGCAAAGCTGTACTCTGTGTTGGTGGGAGTGTACTGTATGTGGGGGATTCACTGTCTGTGAGGGTGTACTGTGTTTAATTGTTTAAAAAAAAAAAAAAAAGAATATTCCCCTTTCCCTCATTTTACCTTGCAGGGAGGGGGTGGCACAATCAGATCCATGGTGGTTGAGAAGGCTGCCTATCCATGGGGTACAGGGGAGGTCACAAGATGAGAGTTTTTTCTTGGAGCTCAAGCACTTACAGAGACTGACCCATACAAACCCACAGACTGACCCATACAAACCCACAGACTGACGCATACACAGACAGACCCATACACACACACACACACTCTGCCCCCCCACACAGACTGACCCATACATGCACACAGACAGCCTGATCCCCCACACACAGACTGACCCCCTACACACAGGGACTGACCCACCACTCACAGACTGACCTACACACACAGACTAACCCACCCTACACAGACTGACCCATGCACACACCAACACAAACTGGCCCCCCACACACAGACTGACCTCCACACACACAGAATAGCCCATACATACAAACTGACCCCCACCACACACAAACCGACCACCCCACATAGAATGACCCATACACACAAACTGACCCCCACACACAGACTGAACCTCCCCACCCCCACAGACTGACCTCCCCACACCCATACACACACAGACTGACCCACACACAATCTGACCCCCACACACAGACTGACCCTCCACCTCCACAGACTGACCCACCACACCCATACACACAGAGACTGACCCATACACACAAACTGAACCCCACAGACCCAGACTGAACCTCCACCTACACACACAGACTGATCCCCACACACCAATACACACACAGACTGACCACCCCACACACCAATACACACACAGACTGACCCCCCACACCAATACACACACAGACTGACCCCACACACACAGACTGACCCCCCACACAGACTAACCCCCACACACAGACTGATACCCCCCTCACACAGAGTGACACACACAGACTCTGATTAACACTTACCAGCAGCTGCCTGGATGCCTCTGTGCAGATCTCAGCCTTCTCTCCCTGTCTCAATCCTGCGCTACTCTCTATGATCCTGGAGGTAATCCTCCCAGCACAGCACCCCCTCTGGCAGCACAAGGACCACCAGTAACATTGCTGCTGCAGATTGTGAAGGGAGTCGCAGTGCTCCTGACTTCAATTTCAATTGGGGGGGCACAAGTGGAGGCACAGCATGAAGTAGGGGGGTCGTGGACCCCTCTGTCCCCCCCCCCCCCAGTGACGCCACTGACTACAACTCCCTTTGATTCTCTGGCTATCTATTTCAATCAAAGAATCATGGGTTGTAATTCTGCCACATCTGGAGGGCCAGAGTTTGGAGAACCTTGTCTTGTGAAATAAGTGTATGGATTCTACAGTGGTAACTGACTTTCTTACTTTTAAGTGTGATACCTATTGGTTATGAGTATGATATAACAATATAATAAATATATATAATATATTAAATATAAAGCAGACGCGTAAACACAAACATATATCTGCATGAGTGTGTGAGTGTGTATACATGGATGTGTCTGTGCGTGCAGGAATGTGTGCCAACATTATATTTATAATAGTCGGTTAACCTGTTTGACTTGTGTACCAGGTTTTACCATAGGAAAGTGAATATTCTTCAGCGGTACAATGTATTATTTTTAAACAAAGTATTAATTATAATGTTCTATATGTAGTTAAATATTATTTTCCAAGCACCTTCAGTGAGAAATCTCTTATCTTATCACCACATTTAGATTACAAAATATTCCAAATGATTGTAAAAGAATGGCCGCCAATTGATGAAATTAGAAATGCAATTAAATCTAGTCTGAATTAATTCAATTGTAATGAGAAATGGAAAAGAACATTACATTTCCAAATACAAGCAGCTTCTAATTTAGGAAAGTGAAGCAAATTACTTATGTATGTTAAATCCTGCAGTGCTTTTGCCCACTTAGAATAAATTGTTTGGTGCGATTCTGAATTTTCTGACTTTCTTTTAGTCCATTAGGACTCCACAGTGTAGATTATATGCTAAAGTTCTGAATAAAAATGGATGCAAAATAGTGAACATTTTTAACATTAAGCTAATTTCGTATTTGCTCTGCACAGCACAAAGATTTTATTTCATTTGAAAGAAATAACAAAAAAAACCTTTTTACTGTATTTTTCAAATGTACGTGGTGGCATTTAGCTAGCAATCTTGACAGCAATCTTGGTCATGCTGTGACTAATTTTGCTAGTTCATGAAAATGTGCGAAATATATATTTTTTAAATCTCTTTAAGTTTAATGTGTTAAATAATTGTATAACCTCTGCTGGATGGAATGTGACTACCCATTTAAGGCATTTGTTCTAGATGACATGACTGCAACCTTTTCTAGAGCAAAGATTTCAATTTATGCTGTATGCATATTACAGCCCACAATATGCTTTATGGAAAAAAAGATGATTGAATTTAGGGGACAGCCTCTACATGTTGATTTGATTCACAGTTCAGGTGAGAAGCGGCCAACAGAGGGAAAACAGGAGGGACAGTAAAAAAATGAATATATAATCGGGGTTATGGTTGCGTACTTGAAGGGTGAAGGAAATATACCAGTGAAAAGTGTGTGATTGAATATTTTAGTGATGGACATGAAAATTAGCCAAATAATGCATTATACAATATAAATATTATGTCTATATCTTGCAATGTAAATTATAACACTGCAAGGAAGCAAACCTAAGACAGGAGCTCATCATGGAAGAAAAAGGTTTAGTGGTTTTAAAAGAAGAAGCAACAGAGACCCTCAGGTCCTGTGATTAATGACCAGAGAGTCTGAAACATTTTAGTGTTGCTTCTTGTTTTTGAGCCCATAAAACTTTTTTTATTCACAGTTAGCACTTGTTGTAGGAATTACCCTCTGACAGGGAAGAGACTGGAGAAGAACTATTCATGGAAGAAACTAGGGTGGCTGTTACTACTTCTATCATCCAATCTGTAAAGAAGAAGATTTTTTTTGTAAATCTTTATTTATGCAAAAAAAATTTTACATTTTCAAAGAGAAGGAAATGTATAGAAAGATGCAGAGTAAGCTCGCAAACCACTCAACATGCTAAATAGATTGGAGTTCAATATGTATACTTGACACGAAACCTGACATGTACATGTTTCCAGCGTTGGCTGTTTCGTTACAGTGTTTAGGTACTTGTCAGTCGTATTTACGTAATGTAAACAATTTTTCCCAGAGAGAAGGATAGTGTAAGTAAGAATAGGTTGGACTCGCAGGCTGTTCATCAGGGGAGTGAGTGTAAAATTATATGTATATCTTTGTTTCGGCATATATCAGTTATCAGTTACCATTGTCTGTTGTCTTATAAGATTTTTTGTTTTTTTTACCGTTGTTGGTTGTTGGGATTGTTGAATATGTGTAGGGCCTATGATAAACTTCTAGGCGTTCATATTAGGATCGCCTGATTTCTTGGGGCTCCATAACCCCTCCTGAGTTTGTCATCTGCCTAATGCCAAAAACATAAGAGTGACCCCCTTAATGTAGAGGAGTGTCAGAAAGAGAAATAGAGTTGTAGGAGGAAGTAAGAAGAGAGAATGGCTCATGTCCGAGATACTGGGCCCCCCCAGTATCTACCTCCCACACATCATTCCACAGTATCTACTGATCATCTGCCCTAAACATGAACCATGGTTGCCATGCCTCTGCCTGCCTGCACCCCCTCCCCGCCAAGGAAGCTTGGAGTGCCTCCGCTGCCTGTATGTCCTCAACCCTGTGAATCCACTCCTCATGAGCAGGAATCTCAGACTGCTTTCAGTAAACCGGTATGAGGGATTTGGCCGCATTTAGTAAATGGCATAAGATTGACTTCTTGTAGTGGGAGATCGGCTGTGAGTATATGTGCAGTAAAGCCAATTCGGCCGACCATTCGGTTTCGTCTCATAGGATCATTCTCACGTCCGCTTTGATCTGTTCCCAATATGTCCCAGAACTCCCATCAGAGATGTATTAGCGTGCCCTTGTCATCTGCAGCAGGTTTTTCCCATTGTGACGGACCCAGCACTCCCACCAGAGATGTATTAGCATCCCCTTTTCCTCTTGGCAGCTCCAGCAGGTCAGGGGTACCAAGGGGAAGATTCTAAGGAGTAGGACTGTTGTCTTGTACCAGAGAGATATCAATTTACAGTTGACTTCTTGATAATGAGAGCTGATAGAACTTTTATGCTACCACAGAAGCGCTTTTTCCCATTGTGACGATGACAAGGATCTGCCCAGAAGTTCCTCCCATTGTCATTGCATTTGGAAGGTGTTGTTCACCAGATGGGGTCCCACCAGGAGGTATTGATGGAGCAATTTAAATGGAGTCCAAGAGAAATGGGATTATTTAAAAGTCGCACTACTGAAGGCAACAGAAAATTGCATTAGGCTTGTCAGTAAAAGCAAAAAATCCAAGAAACCACTGTGGTACTCCACAGATGTGGCCAAAATAGTTAAAAACAAAAAGTTAGCATTTAGTAATTATAAAAAAAAAAACAGAGTGAGGAAGACAAAATGATTTATAAGATTAGGCAGAAAGAGGCTAAGCAAGTTATAAGAGCTTTCAAATCACACACAGAAGAGAAAATAGCACAGTCAGTAAGAAAGGGGGACACAACTTTTTTTAGATACATAAATGAGAAAAGAAAAGTAAAACAAGGATTAGTTAGATTAAAAACAAAAGAAGGAAGGTATGTAGAAGAGGATAAAGATCTAGCTGACTGCCTCAATGAATATTTTTGTTCGGTATTTTCAGATGAAAATGAAGGAAAGGGAACTTAGTTAAGAAAAAGGATAAATGAGTCATTTATTACACGTGAGTTTACAGAGTAAGAGGTTCTATTTCAACTGTCAAAAGTAAAGACAAATAAGTCAATGAGACCTGAGGGAATACACCCAGAGCTATTAAAAGAGCTTAGTGGTGTACTAGCAAAACCATTAACAGATTTATTTAACCAATCCTTGTTAACAGGAGTAGTCCCAGAAGATTGGAAGTTAGCGAATGTTGTGCCCATTTACAAGAAAGGTAAAAGGGAGGAGTCGGGCAACTATAGACCAGTAAGCCTTACTTCAGTAGTGGAGAAAGTGATGGAAACCATGTTAAATGATAGGATTGTTGAACATCTAAAAACACATGGATTTCAAGATCAGAGACAACATGGGTTTACTTCAGGGAGATCATGCCAAACTAATCTTATTGATTTTTTTTATTGGGTAACTAAAATTATAGATCAGGGTGGTGCAGTAGACATTGCTTACCTAGATTTCAGTAAGGCTTTTGACACTGTTGCACATACAAAGGCTTATCAATAAACTGCAATCTTTAAGTTTGGATTCCAATATTGTTGAATGGGTAAGGCAGTGGCTGAGTGACAGGCAACAGAGGGTTGTAGTTAATGGAATATATTCGAAGCTTGGACTTGTCACGAGTGGGGTACCTCAGGGATCTGTACTTGGACCCATACTCTTTAATATTTTTATTAGTGATATTGCAGAAGGTCTTGATGGTAAGGTATATCTTTTTGCTGATGATACTAAGATATGTAACAGGGAGTGATGTTCCAGGAGGGATAAGCCAAATGGCAAATGATTTAGGTAAACTAGAAAAATGGTCAGAGTTGTGGCAACTGACATTTAATGTGGATAAGTGCAAGATAATGCATATTGGACATAAAAACCCAAGGGCAGAGTACAGAATATTTGATAGAGTCCTAACCTCAACATATGAGGAAAGGGATTTAGGGGTGATTATTTCTGATGACTTAAAGGTAGGCAGACAATGAAATAGAGCAACAGGAAATGCTAGCAGAATGCTTGGTTGTATAGGGAGAGGTATTACCAGTAGAAAGAGGGAAGTGCTCATGCCATTGTACAGAACACTGGTGAGACCTCACTTGGAGTATTGTACACAGTACTGGAGACCGTATCTTCAGAAGATATTGATACCTTAGAGAGGGTTCAGAGAAGGGCTACTAAACTGGTTCATGGGTTGCGGGATAAAACTTGCCAGGAAAGGTTAAAGGATCTTAACATGTATAGCTTGGAGGAAAGACGAGACAGGGGGGATATGATAGAAACATTTAAATACATAAAGGGAATCAACACAGTAAAGGAGGAGACTATATTTAAAAGAAGAGAAACTACAACAAGAGGACATAGTCTTAAATTAGAGGGACAAAGGTTTAAAAATAATATCAGGAAGCATTACTTTACTGAGAGGGTAGTGGATTCATGGAATAGCTTTCTAGCTGAAGTGGTAGAGGTTAACACAGTAAAGGAGTTTAAGCATGCGTGGGATAGGCATAAGGGATAGGCATAAGGTAACTATAAGATAAGGCCAGGGACTAATGAAAGTATTTAGAAAATTGGGCAGACTAGATGGGCCGAATGGTTCTTATCTGCCGTCACATTCTATGTTTCTATGTATTGAGACTGCCCTGTCAAGTGTGTTGCCCTGCACACAGAGGTCCTCAAACCATGTGAGATCCCTGTGTAACAGTTCTTGCGGGAGCGAGTTATAGTAATGTGTTAGCTGCATATATCGAAGAGACAGCAGGGGCATCCTTGGTCTACCCTCCAATAACGAGTCTAGTCCCTGTAGCGATCTCTCTCTCTCAGCACTTTGCAGATAGGGATATATTCTCCCTTCCCCAGAAATGACCAAACATTTGAGGGAAGTCCTCCCCCTTTGTTGCGATTGTTTGTTATTGGGAGTAAGGGGCTAGGGGTAGGTGAGATATGTGGCAGTTCTCTAATCGACTCCCACATTCTCAATGTTTGCGCTACCGGTTCTCCAGTGGCCCTATAGTTTCTCTCCCCCGATCCTCCCATCCATACCGCTGACTTCAAGCTCGCTCCGGCGCCCCCTCTATCTAGAGTTACCCATTGTTTTTGTGTGTCGCTCTTGTGCCATTCCAGGATACTCTACAATGCCGGGGCCGGATGATACTTTTTGAAGTCGGGTAGCACCATTCCTCCCCTGTTTTGGGGCATACATAACAGCTCGTGGTGTAACCGGGATCTCTCCTCTCGCCAAACGTATCAAATGATTGATGTTTTCAGTGTGGAAAAAATGGATGCCGGTAACGCTATTGGGATGGTCTGGAAAAGGTAGAGAACCCTTGGGAGCACATTAATTTTGAGCACTGCTATTCGGCTGTGCCATGTTACATGCAGTTACACCCATTTGTCCAGGTCCGCCAATATCCCGAGTATGTTTTCCTGGCACTATAGTGGTCCTTTAAATCCGGAGAGCCTACCGAATCTTTCGAACTCCAAAAGCAAGAAGGGCAATGTGACTCACAGATTAGAGACAAAGAACAGGAGATCATCCCCATATGCAGCGACCTTGTGTTCCACTCCCTGTCAGGAATAGCCTCGAACATCGGGCGAATCTCCTGGAGTAAAGGCTCCAGAGTCATAGCGGGTGGTAATCCAGGTGATGGCTTGTCATACAGGGTAGTAATCCAGGTGATGAATCTCTGTCCTAATCCCATCTTCCTCAGCGTGGTCTGATGCCTTCTCAGCATCTGTTGATAGCAGTATGAGGTGTTTCTGGAATTTCCTCGCATGGTTTTGCATGAAGAAGAGGCGCAATGTAGTATCCCATGCTTCACATCCAGGGATGAATCCCGTCTGATCTACGTGTACTAAAGTCAGCAGGACAAGTTGTAGTCTGGTTGCCAACACCTTCGTAAAACAGCTTGGTGTCCACTTTCAATAGGGAGATCGGGCGATAACGACTTCAGTGCACCGGGTCCTTCCCAGGTTTGAGTGCTTTCCTCAGCCATAGTATGATTATTGTGGGGAAGTGCTTGTAGTAACCCATGGAGAATCCATCGGGGGCCCATTGCCCTGCCAGCATTGGTTCTTTTTAGAGCTACAGCTAATTCCTCGGCATCAATCTGCGCATCCAACGTGGTCGCGGTTTAGTGGTTTATCCTTTTCCTTGACATTGGTATTTAAATTATCCGGAACTTGCGTAAGGTTAATCTGCTCTGAGGTATTTCCATCTGGTGTAATTAGGTTATAAAAATAACTATAATAACGTTGGAATTCCTCAGCAACATCCTTCGGGAATGATGAGGAAATCCCAGAGGATAAGCACAGTTTGCGAACCTGTGTACGCGGGGTGTTACCCTTCAAGAGGAAAGCCAGAAATTTGCCCCCTTTGTTTGTGTGAGCGTAAAAAAAACTCTTCTTGTATGGAGCGAAAATACCATCGCAAAAGGAGTTCTTTCATCCGTCATCTGGCCTCGATCAGTTCCCTATATATTTTGACTAATTTAGTTAGTTTGTGTTGGAGTTCCAATGTCGATATGGTCTTGTAAAGGTCCGTCATCTCCTCCTTTTTTTTTGCGTGAGGCAGTACGAATGAGTGTGCCCCCCTTGGGGTGTAGGGGGGGCTCCGTGCATCGGTGGCATCCCATTAGCTGAGTTAGAGGCATATTAAGTGCTTATTTGTGGACCGGTGAAGCAGAGTTTATGCGTCCATCCCGGTCTGAGCCAAAACCATGCCTCTCTGCTAAATTATGTTAAAACAATATATTACTAGTATATAACAATCACATGTACAGGTGAGTTGGTGCTCATTAATCTACTGCTCTACATAAATAATAGTAAGATGAACCCTGGAATTAACTAAATCTTTTCAAAAAGTACGTAAAATCGATAGTGAGAGTATATAGTTTGTACTTAAATGTTCACATTAGTGTGACCATAGCTATAACAGAACTAGCCAGAACAGTCCAGATGCCCCATTAGATCTTCTGATAGGTGGAGTTGGAGCATACAATATAGAAAAATCTGTTTACAGCTGCAGTCCTATGCCTTGTAGAAACATTGGTCTTCAACTATTGAAATGCCATTTGCTAATCGCAAGCTGCTATCATTAAAATCTGAGATAATTCACCACACTTATTTAAGTCCCATTTGATGATAATCACCAGAAAAAAAATGCTATTATGATTCTAGCTCTAGTGATCAAAGGCCTTTTGCCAATAACAGCACAATGGAAAAGCACCCCAGATGCACCAGATTTATCATTTGGCATTTTCTACTAATAACATGCATTTTTCTCTTGCCAGACTTACCGAAATTCCAAAATATTTGCTGTTTTATATTCATTGCTCAGCTGACCTGCTAAGTATATTTCAGAAATCTATAAAGGAAAAGAAAAAAGCATAATACTTTTACATTGTATAAAAAATGGAAAGAAACCCAAACACTAGATAGATAGATAGATAGATAGATACAGTTGTGCTCAAAAGTTTGCATACCAAGGCAGAAATTGTGACATTTTGGCATTGATTTTGAAAATATGGACTATATGTCGAAGTGGGAGAGAGTCAAGGAATGGCATGATTTTCTAATGTAATTGAATGGGATTACACAATGTATTAATCATTTTTAATCACATTTCAAATTATTTTCAGATGGTATTTAACTCCATCTAGACTGTTTAAAGTAAAATTGTCAAATACTAATGCATGTTGTAGGGAATGTGGTCAGGTAGGCACACTCCATCATATGTTTTGGTCCTGTCCCAAACTAGACAAATTTTGGAAGGATGTTCATCGACTGGTAATTTCTATAATTGATCATAATGTACCCCATCACTGGAACTGTGTATATTTAAGAAATTCACAGATTCCTTGTCAAAAAATAAGACTATTATGTTAGGCCACCTACTCATATCTGCCACCTCTGTAATCCCCCGAAACTGGAAGTCAACTACCATACCAACTATAAGCAAAGTTCTCAAATCAGTCTTTGAAAGCAAGAATTGTGAGCTAGCGCTCCACATATACTCTGATAATTTATCTCTTCTAAAAGAGAGGTGAGGTAGCTCAGTTGGGTTGGTAAACTCCCTGACTACAAAGCCTGTTCAAAAATGCAAGGTTCAAATCCCAGCAGGATCAACTCAACCCTTCATCCTTCCAAGGAGTACCATCAATTGGGTAATAATAACATCTATTACTATTCAGCTGCTGATTAGGTTAAAAGCGCTTTGAGTCCCACTGGGACAGAAAGGCATTATATAAATACTAGTTATTATTAAATATGAATGGGCTGTGTGGGAAGAGAACATTAGACATAAATATAGGCAAGCTCACTGATACACACATACAAGCTCAATCACTAGCAGGCACCCACACACACACGTTCACTCACTTGCAGGCACACACAAACAAGCTCACTCCACTAGCAGACACACACAAGCTCACTCACTATCAGGCACACACACACAAGCTAACTTACTCACAAGCTCACTTACTAGCAGGCACACACACTCAAAAGCTCACTCACTAGCAGGCACACACACACAAGCTCAGTTACTATCAGACACACACACACAAGCTCACTTACTAGCAGACACACACACAAGCTCACTCACTAGCAGGCACACACACAATCACTGTCATGGCTGAAGCTTACCTGGCACTGGTAGCTGAAGTTACCATTTTGTGGCCTCTTCATTCCAGCAACGACTTGCGTGGGGGCAGCGCTTGCATGTGGGAGGCGGGGCTTATGTGCGGGGGCAGGGAATACTGCCAAAATTGAGATACATTTTGAAGGGAGACTGACAGGTCTTCATCCGGCTGCCAGCAGCCTAATTGTGACTGCACCAGCCCCAGCTCCTCCCTCTTTACTCCCCTCGGACTGATACAGGCTTGCACAGTCCAAGGGGAAAATAATTTAAATTATAGTAGTCTGATGATTTGGGCTGTCTGCCTGGCCGCAGGTGCCGCGGCCCACCATGAAATGTCCCGGCGGTATAGATAGATAGATATAAAGAAGAATAAAGTAAGGGATTTACCATATCTTGGACATCATAAGCAAGGAGTTTAAAGTCCGATGAAGTTCTGTTTTGCAGGTCGACTGTATAAGTGGCTCCTGACACTATCTTAAATGTCCCACTCACATTATATGCATTGTTCGGTTCACATATGACATAGTCTATAAATAATAAAACAAGTCACACATTTATTTTTATACATGAAATATGCTCAGTTCAGTTAAAATCTGTTTTATTTATTAACTGGACAACACTGAGAGCGTAACCAAATCCCAAGTCCAATACATTTGCTTGTGTTGCAGCTTATATATTTTCCTATGTATGCATCATTATTATAAACTGAGGAGGTCTGACAACATTTGGCATGGGTCAAGTACAAATGAATGGCCTTTTTTGCACATTGAACTCAGAGATCTCAGCATGGATGTCCTTCTCTTGTGGAGCATGCAGCGGTTTGACAGAGAGGTTGCTGGAGTTGAGAAGTGTCAAATCAAATACCTCTGCAACCTCCATCAGTATGATCTGTGCAGCATGACAGGCTATTTAGAGAGGGCAGACCCGGTTTCTCACAACTCTATTGCCACCAATGGAAATCTATGTATAAAATGATTGTTTTGACCACTATATCATGTTACCTTGCAGTCTCATGCAAATACCTCAATTGACACCATAAATGGTCATCACAGTCTGACAGCCTGGTTTTACTCAGAACTGCAGTCTACTGTGAAATACCCTGGTAGGTCAGTCCAGGGTTGGAGAACAATGAATTTGGGAGCAATGAATCCATACAGAGATGACCAAAAAAGTCTGCAAGCTGCCTTTCTCTGAGATATTATTCAAATAGACATCTCAGGACGACTCTGACTATTTTAATAAGAAGAAAAGTGGTGTGAGACTTCAGCCCACAGCATTTTATTTAAGCAGCCCTGGGAGCATTCGCCCCCTGCCTCCCTTTCCAGCCCTCTACTGCATTACGGAGAAAGAGAGGAAATGATTACGAGGTAGATAGACCTTTTTTTTTTACATAACTCCGCTTTGTTCACTGGTAAGAGCATGCTCTAAAGGTTGGCTGGACATTTTTAGGAAATATAGTTCAATAATATCTGAACTGTATGCTACCTAAATTTCACTCTTTCCCTGTAATACAGAAAAAGAAAGAGCTACAAGCATAAAAATACATGTACATGGAAGGAAAGTACATTTTACTTTTACAAGAAGGAACTCTGGGTAAAAAACTATGGACTTTAGCACACTATAGATTAGATTACTCTCTATTCCTGTTTCTGTCAGCAACCTGATAAAACCTTATTTAAATAAACCATTCAGGCAATTAAAATGCAATGTGATATACATGTTTATAACCAACTTGAAGCTAGCTACTATCATGGAATAATGACTACATCTTGCCTCCCTCCACATAATTTCACCAATGCCGTGCCAGAGGTCAGACACATGCAGGAGCCAAGGTATTTTACTGAGTGCTTTACACATAGCCCCCCACATTCCAGGTCACCTCTGTGGCTTTGTACCTCTCCCTGTCAAGGTGCCTCATTCTGAAGTCCTGTTTAACATTTCTTCACAGAGAGTCCCAGGAGAAGGAATTTCCTAAGTGGATTTTTCTCATAAGAGCAGGCTTTAGATTGAAAGGATAAAACTTGCCAAAAATACATGGATGTTGTGGCAGGTGTATGCAACGTACAATCATAGATCTGCATTGTTTTTTTTTTTTGTTTTTTTTTTTGTTTTTAGCAAATACTGTGAGCGTTGAATGTGCTGTTTAGAGAGTGATTGAGTGTGCTTGATCTTGTGCAATCTTATATGCACAATTATGTCCACACATTTGCATACAATTCTGTATCTGAATATACTTCAGATTAATGCTATGGTCGTACACTTTTTTTCATTCGTAAACCACTTGACCCTCAATTTTGTGGTTTTAACCTCAAAATGGCATTATCTTTCCATAACACACACATGGTCATTAAGTAATTGAGCGCTCTTTGAACAGTACTTTTCATCCCATCATTATTTCTTAAATATCTTGTTACCAAAGCAGTATATAGTCCCTGCATTCTAGTGCACATGTATTTTATATCAGCTCTGATAACTGATATTTGCTTATTTATCTGTTTACTGTTACTTTGTATATATATGATTTCATTAAAATATTCTTACACCTCGATGCATGATTCCCTGTTTTTGTTTCTCTCAAACATATTTTATTCATATCTGAAAAGAGCTTCTGTGTTTTGTGTTTTTTAACAGTTTAGTTACAAGCCTGCTAGCCTTTATTTTCATTATGCAAAGCAGCAGAGCTTTAAGTGTCATTCAAAACAGTGTGGACATTTTGAAAAGGTTTCATGCCCCTTTAATTCTGAAACTGTTAGAAAGAAGTTGTTAACTGCAATAAATATTTCTCTAAAATATCAGTAAAATCATAGTAACCACCATTCTTTCAAAAAAATTACAAATAAAAATTCAAATTTTACAATCAGACAATATTTATTCACTAAATACAGAATTGCAGTGAATTGTAATTTTTTTTTTTTTTTTACTGTGATTATAATAACTGGATTGGAAAATATTTGCAAATCTGCTAATTTAGTCTAACTTTTGCTAGGTTTACTAGCATTTGGCGTTTATTGAATACATCCCTAAATGTATACATCATAAATTCATAAATATTTTGAAACATGTCACAGATTTATATTAATATATACTTATTTTCAAATTGTGCAATACAAAAGTAAATGCATGCTGTTTATTTCCCACTCCCACTAGAATGTAAGCTCTTTGGTCCTCCACCCCCTCTGTTCCAGTACGTCCAGTTGTCTGGTTACAATTACATGTCTGTTAGTCCACCCATTGTACAGCGCTACGGAATCTGATGGCGCTATATAGATAAAAAAATAATAATAATAATAATTTGTGTGGAAAATTAAAAAATAGTAAAATTTAATAGATGCACTAGCAACCATGTAATGCAAAGACCCGATAAAACACCCTCTGCTTCAATACATGCAAAATTATCATAGCCCACCTTAATTTTACACGGATATGCCTATATTCAACTACTTTTATTGTAAATATCTTACCTTCAGGACGGTCTTTTATGACAAGCCACGCAAACACTATTAATCCAACACAAATACATATGAACATAAGCAGAAGTGCAATAAACCAAACTTCTGAATTGCTCAGCGGTTCCCTCCTCTTGTTGCTTAGATTGTTTTCAGATTTCATTGTTTCAAAAAAATTCTTCACAATATCTTCTTTCTAAAAAGCAATGTGCAATGGATACAGTACCGTAAAGAATGATTATATATATATATGCAGACTTAATGGACTAATCACACCATTAATCTTGGCTAATTTATTCCCAAGGAAGCCACAGAAGTTATTTGAAACATATTAACTATGATTTACTAGATGGCATTATCTAGAAAGGTAAAATTGTTGTGCAAACAATAGTCTGTGGCCAGAAATATTGGTTGTAAAATTGAAAAAAAAATGACCTGTCTTAATGGATTGGAGATAATGAACATGAAGATAAATATTAACCCAGAACCTAGAGTTATTATTAATGTTCAATAGACACAGTTCAAGATAAGTCTTTAAAAGTCATTTTCAGTGCAGTGGCTCTGTCTTTAGAAAGAGTCTACACAACTTCATATGGCATGTATTATTGGACACTTTTATAAAAAGAAAAAAAAAACATTTCTGCAAAACCCAGGCAGTTTGGGTACACAGACTTGAGCTCCTCTGGAGGTGTCAAAATCTGATTGGCTCATGATATCACATGATCACTGCACCCTTGTTTCTTATAATTAACTGTCAATAAAAGTTTAAATATTGTGCTTGGCTCTTGGGTTGATCACTCTGATGGACAATCAAGCAGTGTTAATGGGCCGTCCCACTGTTAAGCAGTCCAATCATGGTATGTACCAGGACAGGAGACTGTCTGCAGACTGTCTACAGCAGTCCAACACTGTGAGAGTCTATTACAGCACATCCAAGGCATCCAAACACTGTGACAGAGTGCATCCAAGGCATCCAAACATGTGACAGCACATCCAAGGCATCCAAACAGCGTGACAGCCTGTGTCAGTGCATCCAATGCATCCAAACAGTGTGACAGCCTGTGTCAGTGCATCCAAGGCATCCAAACAGTGTGACAGCCTGTGTCAGTGCATCCAAGGCATCCAAACACTGTGACAGCCTGCCATAGTGCATCCAAGGCATCCAAACACTGTGAGAGCCTATTACAGCACATCCAAGGCATCCAAACAGCGTGACAGCCTGTGTCAGTGCATCCAATGCATCCAAACAGTGTGACAGCCTGTGTCAGTGCATCCAAGGCATCCAAACAGTGTGACAGCCTGTGTCAGTGCATCCAAGGCATCCAAACAGCGTGACAGCCTGTGTCAGTGCATCCAAGGCATCCAAACAGTGTGACAGCCTGTGTCAGTGCATCCAAGGCATCCAAACAGTGTGACAGCCTGTGTCAGTGCATCCAAACACTGTGACACCCTGCCATAATGCATCCAAGGCATCCAAACACTGTGACAGCCTGCCATAATGCATCCAAGGCATCCAAACAGTATGACAACCTGCCATAGTGCATCCAAGGCATCCAAACAGTGTGACAACCTGCCATAGTGCATCCAAGGCATCCAAACACTGTGACACCCTGCCATAGTGCATCCAAGGCATCCAAACACTGTGACAGCCTGCCATAATGCATCCAAGGCATCCAAACAGTATGACAACCTGCCATAGTGCATCCAAGGCATCCAAACAGTGTGAAAACCTGCCATAGTGCATCCAAGGCATCCAAACAGTGTGACAACCTGCCATAGTGCATCCAAGGCATCCAAACACTGTGACACCCTGCCATAGTGCATCCAAGGCATCCAAACACTGTGACACCCTGCCATAATGCATCCAAGGCATCCAAACAGTGTGACAGCCTGTCAAAGTGCATCCAAGGCATCCACACATTGTGACAGCCTGCCATAGTGCATCCAAGGCATCCAAACAGTGTGAAAGCCTGTCATCCAAGGCATCCAAGGCATCCCAAGACTGTGACATCCTGTCAAAAATCATCCAAGAAACTCTCCATGGTAATGGAAACAATGAGGGGGTCAGGCCGGGGCAGTCTGCTGCTAGCCCTAGACGTCGAAAAAGTGTTTGACCGCCTGGGTTGGACATTCCTCGAACAGACCCTTATAAAATTTGGCTTCCCTGCATCGTTCATAAAACAAGTCTTTGCGCTGTATTAGGGCCCCACGGTACAGGTGTTGCAGGCTGGATTCCTCTCGGACCGGTTCCCCCTATCGAATGGCACGAGACAGGGGTGCCCCCTGTCACCATTACTTTACGTACTGGCCTTGGAGCCTCTCCTATGCCAAATCAGACAAAATGCATATATCCATGGGATAACCCTCAATGACAGGGAAATCAAGGTTAGCGCTTTTTGCGGACAATATTCTTTTGTACAAATCCCGACCGATAGACTCCCTTCCCCACCTACTAGACCTAATCCAAAAATACGTCCTACTACTCCCTAAATACAGGCAAGACACAGGCGATGGGGATGCGGCTATCGCAACAGACATTATCTACACTTAAGAAGGATTATCCCTTTGAATAGAGAACCGATAGCATCAAATACCTAGGGATAACCTTCACAAAGCAGCAGTCAGATAGTTTTTCCGCAAACTACGTTAGGGTTTGGAAAGAATGCCAGTTACTGATGAAAAATGAAGCTCCTTATTTCTGACATGGATGTAAAGGGTGACAACAGTTAAAATGTCTGTACTCTACCAACTTCAATACCTGTTCCGAACTTTACCACTCCAGGTGCCCCTATCCTATTTCAAGGCCACACAAAAAGAAATAAACAGATTTGTCTGGGGAGGGGGCATGGCTAGGATACAGGGGACAATATTAAGAGCTCCGAATAAACAGGGGGGCTTCGCCCTCCCTGACATCAAAGCCTACTACCAGGCGGCGGTGTTGACGACTATACTGCCCCATCTTCTAGACATACAAACTCCACAGTGGGGAACAATAGAGAAACAATCATTGAAGCCATTCGATATACCCACAATGCTGTGGCTCCCCAAGAGGTTCCGACCACCCATGCCCCTTCTGCCAGAGCAAGTTAAACTCACTTTACGGGTATGGGACGCAACGAGATGCAACCTAGAAAGCCCTACCCCATTATCACTGGCTACCCCACTCCAAATCATAACATATTGTATACCAACGTTTAATGCCAAACCATGGATTGATAAGGGAGTCACAAACCTCTCCCCTATGACCACACGCCATAAACTGAGATCATTCCAAGACATGCAAGAGACACACCACATACCAAAAGCATTGCAATTCTCACATATACAATTAAGCTCCTTCATGGCTAAAGGGGATAATCAGCCCCCTCCCCTAGAGTGGACCAACTCCGAACTAGGGATGACAGGGTGGGAGCAAAGAGCAATTAGAGGCTCATTACCAAGGGGATGCAGACCTCTGTCCTGGTGTTACCGATTCCTCCAGTCATTCACACATTTTGCAGACTCCAAACAAGCGGCACAGTGGGCATTAGACTTACAGTGCACCACAACGAGAGAGCAATGGGAATCCATAGTAAGTACACCCGGAAAGGTGATAAAATCAGAAACACTGCTAGAGCAGCATAGGAAAACAGTGTACAAATGGTATATGGTCCCCACACGAATCCACAAGATCTATCCGAACTTGTCCCCAGAATGCTGGAGATGTGGGCAGCAGGCAGGTACAGTGCTACAAATATAGTGAAACTGCACTCTCATCTCTGGCTTCTGGGAAGCCATAATTAAACTAACATGGGACATTACTCACACACAGGTACCCCTGACACCGGAGATGTGCCTCCTGCTGCACATAACAGAAAAGTGCTGGTGCACATACATATGTATAGAACCCCTGAAGTGTTGAGAAGTATTTACAAACAGATGATACAGTGCAAGCAAGTGTGATCCCTTATAGGGTGTCTACAAGCCCAGGTGTATATGTGTGTATACTTATAGCCTGTTATACTGTACAAATGATATCTGTAATTAAGGAGACAAAAGTAGGGGGGGGGACAGAGAAAGCACTCCTAGTGCAATACAATTATTACAATTTAAACTAAGATAAACTGTCTCTTTAAGAATGCAACTCACAAATGTAGAGTGGTATGAGTCCCACTCTAAGCTATCTCGCCCAGGGAGGATCAGCCCTTTGGGTACGTGGGATCTGATAAATGCTCCTGCGACTCCAGTGTCAGGCAAAAAACATTTATTAAAAATAAAAACAACTGATAGTCAAATAGTAAAAAGCACAGTCCAGCTGCAGTTCACCACACCATGGGGAGTTTGATAAAAGTTCAGTGTAATCTCTCTCCTTCTGGGGCCGGTCCTGCTGGCTGGTGTGTATATTCAGTTCACTTCCTTGTATCCTGATCACCAGGTCACGTGACGCGTTTTGTCCCGCCTCCTGGGACTTTCTCAAACAACAACTATCAGTTGTTTTTAGACCACAGCATCGTCACTATTTTTGTTTTATGTAAATCAATGTTTATTGGGTTTTCAAAACACAAAAGAAAACAAACTCTAAAGGAAAGTGCAGTGCTATAGCAAAAACCAGGTTTCACATAACATCTTGGACAAAGAATAATATAAGTCTATAAAACTCGGAATGCACATAAAAGAAGAACCCCAAGAAACCATGTCTAAACAGGCTGGATGTCAGCCTGATCACCCAAAGGGTGTTTGAACCTCACTGCATGAGGGCATGGAAGTCTTCTGACTTTGTTGACAGGAGCCAATGAGTCCAGATATTAATGAATCCAGATATAAATCTGAGTGAGTCCACTGGAGTTGAACATAAGCTTTTCCATAGAGCAGAGCTCCTCTATGCTCTAAAACCATAAAGTAAGGGGGTGATAATCTTTTTCTAAAAATCGGACCTTCTCTCAGGATTCTGATTGTCATTGATTTCTTGTAAGGAGAGGAACTGGATTTCATATGATGCAGTAAGATTGAGTCAGGTTGGTGTGAGGGGCAGTAAATGTTATAGAGGGCATCATCACTGTTTAAATATCCTGCCAAGCTTTTCTTTAGGGCTCTCTTAAAAAGATACACTAAAAAAAAAACATGTGGATAAAAACATAATTTAGGATCTAGCTCAACCAAATTCTCAGTTTCAGACAGCAGTTACAAATCTTATGGGGTTATTCACTAAAGTGAAAATTGCTGTGAATTCAAAGTGAATGGAAAAGTGGACGCCATGTAACTGATTTACAGGGATCTTGAACGGAAATGATCATATGGTTAGATGGGAGTCCTTTGTGATAACCATTTAAATTTAATTTGTCATGACAGACTCACATCAAGCAATAACTCAAAAAACAGTACAGTTGTGCTCAAAAGTTCGCATACCCTGGCAGAAATTGTGAAATTCTGGCACTGATTATGAAAATATGACTGAGCATGCAAAAATATTTCCTTTATTGAAGAATAGTGATGATATGAAGCCATTTATTATCACATAGTTGTGAGTTTCCTTTTCAAATCATAATTATAACATAAATCACCCAATGGTCCAGAACAAACATTTACATGCCCTTGAATGTTTGGCCTTGTTACAGACATACAAGGTGACACACACAGGTTAAAATGGCAATTGAAGGTTAATTTCCCATACCTTTGGCTTTTTAAATTGCAATTAGTGTCTTTGTATAAATAGTCATTGAGTTTGTTAGCTCTCATGTGGGTACAGAGAAGGCTACATACTGAGCCATTTGGAGCAGAAATAAAATTGTCAAAAGAACGATGGAAAAGGACATAAAAAGATACCCAAAGCCTTGAAAATGCCAGTCAGTACTGTTCAATCACTTATTAAGAAGTGGAAAATTAGGGGATCTCTTGATACCAAGTCTAGGTAAAGTAGACCAAGAAAGATTTCAGCTACAACTGCCAAAAGAATTGTTCAGGTTACAAAGAAAAACCCACAGGTAACCTCAAGAGAAATACAGGCTTCTCTGGAAAAAGACTGTGTGACTGTTTCAAGGAGCACAATGCGACAATACTTGAACAAAAATGAGCTGCATGGTCAAGTTGCCAGAAAAAAGCCTTTACTGCTCCATTGCCACAAAAAAGCCTGGTTACAATATGCCCTACAACACTTTGGCAAGCCTCACAGCTTCTGGCACACTGAAATTTGGTGTGACTAGACAAAAAAGGAACTTAATGGGCACAAATGTAAGTGCTAAGTTTGGAGAAGGGTCAACAAAACCTACAGTGAAAAATTACCATCCCACTGTGAAGAATGGTGGTGGCTCACTGGTGTTTTGGGGGTTTGTGAGCTCTAAAGGCATGGGGAATATTGTGAAAACTGATACCAAGATGAATGCAGCATTTTATCAGAAAATACTGGCGGACAATTTGCATTCTTCCGCATGAAGACTGAGCATGGGACGCTCTTGATTCTGGAGTGGTGAAGTTTCTGAAATGGCCATCACAGTCTCCTGACCTTAATATCATCGAGCCACTCTGGGGAGATCTCAAACACGTGATTCATGCAAGACTACCAAAGACTTTGCATGACTTGGAGGCATTTTGCCAAGACGAATGGGCAGCTATACCACCTGCAAGAATTAGGGGCCTCATGGGCAACTATTACAAAAGACTGCACGCTGTCATTAATGCTAAAGATGGCAATACATAGTATCAAGAACTAAGGGTATGCAGACTTTTGAACAGGGGTCATTTAAATTTTTTTCTCTGTTGCAATGTTTTGTTTCATAATTGTGCCATTCTGTTATAACCTACAATTGAATATGAATACCATAACAAAGAAACACAATGTGTTTTGCCTGCTCACTCATGTTTTCTTTAAAAATGGTACATATATTACTAATTCTCCGAGGGTATGCAAACTTTTGAGCACAACTGTATATATATATATAATTCCATATAGATAAGCATACCTCTCAAGTGTCCCTATTTAATAAGGACAGTCCCTGTTTTGGTGCCAAATCTCTCTGTTCTCTTTTCTATCCTAAAATCCCTCTTTTCTGAGACCTGTATATTGTTGGTATGCCTGAGTGTATAACAGAGCTCTGCAGCAATAGTACTTACAGTAATGTGTCTTTAAACCACAATAAATGTGTTTAAAAATTAATATGTGTAAATAAGCTATGTTGTTCTTGACCTAAATTATATTTAAGTTTTATAAATTGTTAGTAAGTCACCTAAAATTTCTCAGAACAGACCAGCCCTTGCCACAGCGTCACTCACACCCATATAATGAAAGTGTCCCTTTTTGTCAATTTGAAATATTGGGAGGTTTGGATAAGTGATGTGCTTATTTGCTCTAGGAGATTCTAGGAGATATATTTGCTCTACATTGATGCAGCCCCACTTTCAGAGGTCAGTCGGTGTTACACTATTGTAACATCTGCTTCTATTCCCACCTTAAAGCTGCCCTTCTCTAACATGATAGGTCCTTCTTGGGGACACTTCCCCTTTCAGGGAAATCCTACCCAATGCCACCAAAATATTGGTTTTATTGCAGTGCATCAGAATGCAAATAAGTAAATATGGCATCAGTCACTCGGCTCCTACATTTCTCCAGCAAGCATGAGAAGCACTTATTGGGAGAACATATGTAACGGATAGACGGTTAGATGAAATTGTCTTTGGGAGCGTTTTTCTACTCTGTGGCATTGCATAGATTTGATGTTTTGGCATAGACGTCTGTGTCGAGAATATTTTGAGGGGAAGGAACAAATATTTACAGAACATTTCTTCTAGTACAATGCATTGATGAAATTGTATGCTATTTAATTTATACCAAATCTGTGGCTACCAGTATTAGTATAAGGAAAAAATTTTTATAAATAGACTCCTTTATTTTTTAAGACTTTTGTAACTTTCTGCTGGATGCTTTCCAGATCTGTGGTCATATAGATTTATAAATAGTACACTGGACAATGTATAGAATTCTGTGCTTATAAGCATAGCCGTCCTCTCCTCTTCTGAGTTTTAAAGGGTGTATGACTTTCAAACAGGTTTGCCTAACTTGTATCATTACAGAAATAAAGTAAATCCCATATGTACTTTGTAAGAGCATGCTACCATGCTTAAAGCAAGGGTAGCATTAAATGTCCAAATTAATTTCCTTTCCCCCTGAAAACCAGTAAAATCCAGTCGTGCATGCCTGTTTCTATAGGTCAACCAAGATTTACACATTCCCAGCTAATATCTCTAAGCGCAGGTGTCGCAATCGGAATTATCATTTATTCCTACAGAAACATCATATAATTATTTAAATGATCAGAAAGGTGACATAAAAGATTCTCAATAGAGAAAGAACAAAGTGGAGACATTAAAAGATAGGAATTTGGTTATACATTTAATTCTGAATATAGTTAAAATGAAAAGTTTTCCATCATAGAAGACTTTTCTGAAGCAATTAAATTGCAGATGTGTTAATGATCCGTTTTGGTTTGAATGCGATTTTAAAAAGGGGTATTATTAGGACAGATTTTAAATGGGTTTCCATTCATGGGTAGGATTCTGTTACAGGAGGTAAACTTTACTTTGTCTAATGAATAGCAGTTCTGACTAACATATATGAAAAAATGCTGCTCAATTGCTAAAGATATGCTTATCGTTTATTATAACTATAAAGTATAGTATATTTCAAAGCACTCTGATCTCCTTAAACCAGTTACTCAGTGGAGGCTAGTCCATAGGGTCACTTGGGGCAGTGAGTCACTAGTTTTTATGTCGAAAAAATAATAATATTGGTAGCACTTTACGACCACTAAGATTTGTTTCTAGGGGAGGGGAGAAATAGTAAAAAATAGATTAACATACCCCATTGCCTATTTATATGTCAAAATAATAATAATAATAACAAATAGGCGTATCTTTCATTCTGTAATATATTTCAATTCCGCAGAGCCGTCTGGATGATGGCTACATACCTACAGACATATCAAATAGACAAAGAAGGACATGTTCATTTTAGGGGTGTGAGTAGGGATGTGGCCAGGGGCAGGGCTATTCTGGGAAATTTTAGGTGACATACATAAAGAATTTAAACAACTGAAATGTAATTTAGACCAAGAACAACATATCCTATTTACACAGATTAATTTCTAAACACATTTATAGTAGTTCAAAGACATATTACAGTGAGTATTATTGCTGTGAAGCCTTTTTATAAACTCAGACACACAAACAATATGGAGCTCCTAGAAAAGTGGAACGATAGGATAGAACTAGGGACACAAGTATTTGGGCCCAAAATATGGACTGTCTGCCCTAAATAGGGACACTTTGAATGTGTGTCTGTATGGAGAAGCTATTAAAAAATGGGACAGATTTGAAATATGTCCTGTTACGGTAGGTGTTGCAGATGCCTAGTCTCATTTAAGAAAGAATTGCACGATTAAAATTGCTCTTTGGGTAGCAGAGACAGTTGCCCATGAGCAGATGCTATTCAGAGACCATCATTGACTCATATCACCAGTGGGTAATGTTAGAGTGCCCACATGAAAGAGAAGCGAGAGAGAGAAAGAAAGAGAGAGCACAGATGCAACAACAGAAGCAGAAGTTCCAGGCCCCTGCCCAATGTGAATGTATAATATAATCTTTATCTCCTCAATAGCCGTAGTATCTGCTTGGCTTTATATTTGACAGCCATGGGGAGTTAACAAGATTAATTTATAAAACTGCCAATTTCTATTGAAATTGAGATTTTTCTAAAGTGAAAAATGAAGACACATTCTTTACACATAAAACACTTTGGCAATTTAAAGTGCTTTATTTGTATGGAGTGTTCCTTTAACTCTGGTAACTAAATAACAGTTCTTTGATTGAAATCTATTAAAAAAAATGTAATCACCAAGAATATGAATTTTTGTAATAGAATCTGGCAAAGATTTTGAATTTTTTAGAATATATTAAGAAATATAATTTTTGATAAATCCTGATAAATGGTCCAAAGTCTGTCATTAATCATGTAATGAACATTTCAAAATGAGATGCTCTGTTGTGCTATATCATAGCATTAACCTTTTAATGTCTTTTACTTTTCTTGTCCATTGGCTTTATTTAAGTGAATTTGATAAAAAAGTGCATCTTTAAGCTGAATTTTAAACATGATCAATCAGTCATATGCTCTCTTTATGAAAAGTTGATCAAACATCTAATTCAATATCATAGTTGCCTTCAACCAAGCTCAAAATTGCCAGACCTACACTTAAAGCACTTATAGACAGGCTTCGAAGTTACTTGTCTCTGCAAGCTTTGAAGGTCAATGGCGAACTGACCAGGGGATCATTTTTATTTGTCATGGGCAGAATACAGTTATTCATTGGAACGTGCTTATGATTAATTCATCATCATTAACAATAGCTTCTTATAGTGATACAACTATAGATCACAATTTTTAGATGCCTTGTTGCAGCATGCCTTTAAGTAAAAGGCTCTTTCTTGTCATTAAATAAATTATGAGCAGATCACAAGATACATTCCTGTTATCTCCCATGATAAAATACCTTTTTTTTGTGTTTTAAAAACACTTGATACAGATTGGTAATTGGAATTCTTTCTTTTTTTATTGAGCAACTGTCATTGGCACCATTATTTACACATTGAAGGCCAAACAGCAAGTCTCCTTTAAGTATACATTGCACATTCCATTACACTTATAATGTAATAGATCACGGTGGAATGGTATTTCTTGACATTGGTTAACAATGCCACAGAACAACTGGACTAACTTCTTGGCAGACTTTATTATCTGAAACCACAGACTTTCAATGAGAAAGTAGCTACAACACACACGTAATCCATAGTAAGATTTGAAACGTAATATTACATAGATTGAAATTTGTGTTCTGTTTACCAAAGACTGTGCACTTGAGTTAACATTCAAAATTAAAAGAATGAATTATCATATATTTTTAGAAGGAAAATGGATTTATCTAGATATTGTGTTTCCGTATCTTATTCCCAGCTACGTACACTGCATTTACTTATTTTATAATGGGAGATTAAAAGATGAAATCCTTAGGGATGTCTAAAAACAAGCAAGATGAGTTACCGGGCTAATATTTGATATAACATCAGAAGGTCAACTAATTAAAATTAACTAATTAACATACAGTTAAGTTATTAAAACAGTTCATGTGTTTAATATACCAAGTGAAGTATTTTTTTCAAGTCTTGGGGTCTGCATGTTCTTTCCCCTCCATGGCTGGTTTTAGGTGATCGTTTTAGCGTTGGCTAAAAAATAAATAAAAAAAATCATAGGGTAATATTAACAATTATATATCAACTATTAATTGGGGAACTTTAACAGGTAATAAGCAGTGTGATATAAGGTGCAATTTGGAAAGAACTAATTGTATAGTAGTGTATCACAGTGCTGTTCAAAGGATAAACTAAACATACAACTTAATGCAATAAAAACAGGCTGTTTATTCAAAAACTAAAAGTAAAGAGGGCACAGCTCAAAGGGACACTCCAAGCATCATAACCACTACAGTCCACTGGTGGTTTCACAACTTACTTGGGTTCTTCCAGGTACTTGCAACTGGGTCAGGGTTATGGTGAGAGAAAGTTGGAGATCAGTGTGAGATATTAATTGGTTTCTTGGTATGTTTCCGAGTGCAGTCTTTTTTTAGGAATGTTCTAACGGTCTGGAGAACATGGGAATAGAATAAATAATAGAACAAATGCATTCTATAAAACTGTGTGAAGGTTTAAGAATATGTCTTTAGGACAGAGCTAGGGTGTGAGAGAGGGCAGACTAATGTCATTGCCAGTATGATGGTCTTTTCGATTTGTGATAATATGTAAGTGTTCTTTTTATTATTATTATTATTCTTGTATTTTTAATTATTATTATTTTTAACTCTTTGGCATTCTAGTAGACTATTGCATTGTACATTTGTTCATGCTGGTTCATCAGTAGCATTCAACTTCAAACTGATAAATTTATAGATAGAGAGAGAGAGAGAGAGAGAGAGGTGGGTGGTAGGGACAGACAGACAGACAGAAAGACAGATAGGGGACCCTCTGATTAAATGGATGTTTGTCCTTACGGAGCTCCGGAAATTGGAAATGAAAAACAGATACGTGTTCCATATCCAACTTAACTCATTTAATGACAAACAGTTATATTTATACATATTTCTTCAGAGCAAATGGAGGGAGGAAAGATGAATATATGGGCGTGTTAATGACGTAAATTGTTTTTCACATGTTATAAGCAGCTGATCAAAACCAGATGTTTACAAATACCAAAATCTTGGACAATTAACAAGAACATTGGGCATGTAGTAATGTCTTCCCGTAACTGTAATAATCACAATTTCTCTTCCGAGCATCGAAGATAACAAAATTCAAATTAACCCTTATATGAACAGCTAGGATAGATGGTAAAATGCATATTCGTATCCTACAATTAGGAGAACTGCTTTTTAACTAACAGTGCTATGTTTATCACTTGTCATAGAATCCAACCCTAAGAGCATGTCTTGTTTTACCTAAACATGGCAAAGCTTATTAGAGAAGAACACTCATGCTTTCACAAAATATATTAAAGACCTAAATGCACAGGAATAAAAGGTGAGAAATTATCTCCTGCCCAAATCAAATGGCATTCTACATCTCTTGTACCACTGAACAAACTATAATAGGCCTGACCCAGAGAAATATGTATCTATAAAAGGGAATAGAATAACAGAGTGCTGTGTATTTACGTGAATTATGTGATTATTTCCCTTGCACATAGAGTTGATTTGCCATATAGAAAATCTTTACAGATGCATCTCAGACTAGATATGTGTGGGTCATAAAGCATAATAAATGCTTATTCTAGGAATAGATTTATATAAAGCATGCCTTTTTATTCTCCGATGACCTAAAAAAAATAAAGAGAAAACTGTACTCCTAGAACAACTTGCTAATGTATTTCCATCATTATCTAATTCTCAGCTTTGTTTACTAAGCAAAAGCTGAGCAAAACAAGTTAATGTCCATGTAGCAATTCTGTAAATATACAACTTTTACTTTGATTTTACCTCCACAGCAGCAGCTTCCTTCTATTTGCAAGTTTTATGGGGCTGTCAATGCAACAGAACCACTACAGTGCACTTTAATAGTTGAGTTTCCCCCTGGACAAATGGGAAAGGGGGAGCATGACTGTCCAACAATGTTGCAAATAATGTAGGAGTTCAAATGGAGAGTAGGGGAGTGGACTTACCAGTCAGCAGGATCAGTGGAGGGACCCTGACTGAATTTCCCTCCCTCCCTCCCTCCCTGGAATTTGTGGTTGTCTTTATTGTCATAGCTGGCAGTTTTTCCCTGGACAACACAATGTAAGGAAGGAGTGTGACGCAGTGTCACCTTGGGAAGAATACAGTCGGCACAGGGCTGATGGCTAGTGATGGCTGTGTTGGGCTTTTGGAGAATAAGAATGGAGAACTGTCTGACAGGGTTTAAGAATATTATGTTATGGTTTAATAAAGCTGTGGCCGTTACCTTTATCAATTTAAAAAGGTGTCCATTGTGTTATTGGGGCAACGGTGGGTTGTATATGGGTCAGCCGTCATGGTGCCCGGAATTCCCTGATTTCATTCCAGAGTAAAAAGTCAAACCAGCTTTATAGGGTTTGACACTTACCTATGACTGACACTTACCTATGGCCCCTAACTTTCTCCTGTGTCCTCTTCTGAAATACCCAAAGCAGAAGACACCAATTCAGAAGTACAGACTTTAGTTTTAGTGATAGCTGAAGAGGGGCTAGACTGAAGGCACCCAGGGGACTAAGGTAAGTGTCCCTTTCCATTCAAAAGCAGTTTGACCACTCACTGTGGGATGGCATCATGATAGTCCTTGTACCATGACCACTACAGCATCTACTGACATTGAAAGGACTACTGATACATGTGTGTTAGAACAAAACATGTCTCTGCCATGATTATATCTGCAGTTGCAATTTTTCCCTTTAATGATGACTGGAGATGCTGCTGGTTTTGAACAGGGATAGGCAACTTGTCAAGATTAAGTGGTAAAACTCCAGAAATCAGGAGGGGGCAGTGGTCAACCATCTTTATATGTTACCAATTGTCATGAATTTTAGAAAAAAATTGCACTTCTGGGTATTTAGAGCCACTCATTGTCATGAGATGTCATGAAAACTTATTTACAACTTACAAGGAACATCACTTATCTGGAGATTAAACCATTTTATTAAACACTGAAAAACAAACTTTTTTTATTTTAGTTTTTATTGCATGCTTTTACAGCTTCATATATATACAATGGCATAATGTAACACAATATACGACAAACAAAGTAATGGATAATGAAGTTAAGTAATACCAAGTAGACCATGTAGTCATCAAGATCATGTTTTAGAGTAGCTGATGATAGCAATTACATTATACAATATATTTATTAACATAAGGGGGTAAAAGTATAATAAAGGTACCTGTACCTGTATAATAAAGGTACCTGTAGTCTACACCACAGTTTGGCTACACCACAGAAATGATAAAGCATCTGATAATGTGGAACAATGTATTGTATGAAACATACAGTCATATGTCTGTGAATGGGTACATCCCTGCATGGAGTGTCCCTCATTAAGAAGTTAGTACTCAGATGGGGCTGTAGTGCCAAAGTATATAAGTCTCATGTCTCATGTCAGACAATTATGTTTATTTTAATCTATCCTCTATCCATGTCAGATGTGTCAGGTGCGGACTTGTGTCCTTTTGATCTAAACTGGTTCCATGTATTCCAGGTTTGTAAGTATCTGGTACCTTGATCTGAGAGTGATCTGAGAGTGAATATTTAATTTCCACCACAGATCTGATGTATTATACCCTAGAAAACTATTAATGAGTGGGAGGTGGTGTATGTGTTCTCCAATATTTAAGTATAAGTTTTTTTGAAGTGTTAAGAAGATGACATTCTATGGAGTGTGCAATTGGTTTGGGTGAGAGGTGGATAAAAAAAATCCTAAAAACTGTTTTGTCTATGGATGTGAGCTATTTTGGTGAAACAGGTTAAGATAGTGTCCGGGAATTGTGTGATAAGATAATATGCCCACCAAATGTAAGTGAAAGTCCCCCTTTCCATCCGGCACCTCCAACATAGATCTGAGCTTTGTGTCATGGATCCAGTGAAGACTACTGGAGTTTAGTACCATCTAGCAATTCATTTGTAGTTGGTCTCAGTCATAGCTATATTTGTATTAGTTTTATGTGCAAAGTAAAATATTATATTTAATTCCCTGGAAAAGGGTAAGGTCATTTGACCATAAAGGTAGTAAATTTATGTAAGGAGGGAGATGCACCATCCTGCATAGAGGAATGAATCCAGAACAATTTTGTTTTAACAGGGAGAGAACATTGGTTCTTTTTATGTGATGCACGTTTTAGCTAGCATCTTTCAGAACAGTTTTGAATTTAGCGCAAATTTTAATTTAAATAAACAGGGGGTTATTTATAAGGAATAACTATAGAAGAAAGTACTACTGATTGCTAACTTTGAATTAACTATTACAATATACCACTACCTCTCAACGAACAGCGTACCCTTAAAGGGACAATCCACTGCCCAAATACAAAAATACAATTACTGTTTAATAGATATAACCCCATTAAAAGCATGCACGTTTCTCTTGGATTTTTTGTCTTAAGAATGTACTCTTTATTTAGACTCAAACAGGGTTTTATACATTTCTTTGTTTGTACAGTAAACACAAGTCAACCAATAACAGTATGGATAGCAACCAATCACAAGACATTAAAATTAATTTCAACCAGTGTGAATAAAGCACTGCGTTTACAAGGAAGGATGGGGACAGTCAATAACAAGGACAGTGGACCACATGGTAGACTTAAGGGAGTGGAAGGACAATTCATTTGAATTGGTCTGGAAGTCTCCCTGCAATAATGGGACAATTCCCTGATGGAAAAATAAAAAGACAGAAAGGGGGGTAGGAGGAGGAGGAATGGGAACATACCACATGGACCATCAGTACATTCAACTTAAATCCAATAATACAATATAGAAAATCCCCACCGTTTTAAAACAGACATTATTCATAAACCATTGAAAGGAATGTGTCTGGTACACAGCTCAATGAACAGGCTGGTGCTCTGAGAAATAACCTGCCTAGTGAAGTTTAGCTCCCCATAAGCTAAACAACAAGGAAGTAATAGGATATGTTGTCTAATTGACACCCGGGTAATAGGTTAATTTACAAAAGTGCCAAATACTATTGACATCAGCACTTTTTGTAAAATGTAAAAAAAGAGGACACACTCTCCATATATATAGACCTTCAGCAAGCTGAAGTGCTTTAGTGGTCTAGAGTGTCCCTTTAAGTGTTAGGATCCAAAATATAAAAATTAATCCATCTGTAAAACAGTATCTAAGGCTCTCTAAGGTATTTTAAACATTTCAGACATTCAGAATTTACCAAAATCTGGAAATACAGCATTACATTTTTTTCTGTACCATGACCTCTTTTAGTATTTCATGCATGACTTAATGAGCACTTCCACAAAATGTTTCTAAATAACAATTACACCATTATCTGCACATTGCATCTCCCCTAAATGACTCACTTTAGAAAGGCACATCAATGAACACTGCCAACATTGACTAGCAGAACATTACTGTTATTGTCAGTCCAAATGATATCACTGTGAATGACTGTCATGTAGTATTAAACTTAAATATTTATTATTTTATGATTTTTGTTTTTTTGTTTTTAACTATTGTTGCTCTAGCCTCCTCTTACTTTTATTCATGTTGCTACATGTCATAACATTTTAAATATGTAACCTATTCAATAGCAGTGTTGAAATTATGTTTTTCATAATGATATAAGGCTTTATATTTTTCTTTACTTCCTTTACTGTAACCCCATAGAAGCTATGACCACTAATAGAATAAACAACCAGTCAGAAACAAGGTTAAATGTCTCCCCACAGGAAGAACCTCCTTCATTTTATTTGCTGCTCCATACCAGGGGGACTCTCAGGGAGGAATTGGGAGAGGAGATCTGTGCAGGGGAGGCAGGGGAGAAGGGGATCTGTGTAGGGGAGAGGGACTGTCAGGGAGGCAGGAGTAGAGGGGATCTGTGCAGGGGAGGCCATGGGAGAGTATATATGTGCAGGGGATGAAGGGGGAGACAGGATCTGTGCAGGGGAGGGAGCGGGACTGTCAGGGAGTGAAGGGGAGAGTGGATCTGTGCAGGAAAGGGGGACTGTCAGGGAGGCAGGGGTAGAGGGGATCTGTGCAGGGGAGGCAGGGGGAGAGGGGATCTGTGCAGGAGAGGGAGGGACTGTCAGTGAGGCAGGGGAGAGTGGATCTATGCAGGGTGGGGACGTCAGGAGAGGGAGGGGATCTGTGCAAGGGAGGTAGAGAGAGAGGGGATCTGTGCAGGAGAGGGAGGGGGACTGTCAGTGAGGCAGGAGGAGAGTGGATCTATGCAGGGAGGGGGACTGTCAGGGAGGCAGGGGAGAGGGTATCAGTGCAGGGGAGGCAGGAGGAGAGGGGATCTGTGCAGGGAGGGAGTGGGACTTTCAGGGAGGGAGGGGGAGAGTGGATCTGTGCAGGGAGGGGGACTGTCAGGGAGGCAGAGAGAGAGTGGATCTATGCATGGAGGTGGACTGTCAGGGAGGCAGGGGGAGAGGAGATCTGTGCAGATGATGGAGGTGGACTGTCAGGGAGGCAGGAGGACAGTAGATCTGTGCATGCTGAGGGACTGTCAGGGGACCAGGGGGAGAATGGATATATGCAGGGAGACATGGGTAGAGGTGGTCTGTGCAGGGGAGGGAGGGGGACTGTCAGGGAGGCAGCGGGAGAGTAGATCTATGCTGGGAGGGGAACTGAAAGGGAGGCAGGGGGAGAGGGGACCTGTGCAGGAGAGGCAGATGGAGAGGGGATCTGTGCAGGGGAGGGAACGGGGCTGGTCAGAGAGACAGGGGGAGAGTGGATCTGTGCAGGAAGGGGGACTATCAGGGAGGCAAGGGGAGAGGGGATCTGTGCAGGGGAGGCAGGGGGAGAGGGGATCTGTACAGGGGATGGAACAGGACTGTCAAGGAGGTGAGGGGAGAGTGGATCTGTCCAGGGAGGGGGACTGTAAGGGAGGCAAAGAGAGATTGCAGGGGAGGAAGGGGGAGAGTGGATCTGTGCAGGGGAGGGAGGAAGAGGGCAGGGGCGTAACAAGAAACCTCAGGGCTTTGGTGCAAGAATCTGATAAGAGCCCCCTGCTATTGAGCGGAGGTTGCCAGTAGGTAGATCCTCAGCTGCTGTACATATCCTATGATGCTTTGCCAGCTGTCGATCTTCTATTTACCTATTTGTGCCGGGTTCTGTTTTTATTTTCTATTTAGTATGTAAGCATGTTTTTGTATGTAGCATGTTTGAATGTGTGAATGTTTGTGAATTTGGGTATAATGCTGATGTTTGAATGCAGTGGTCTGTTTGTGTATTTAGTGTTGGCATGTGAATGTGTAGTGTTGGTGTTTTTACAAGATTTTTATGCAGTGTGTGTATGAATGCAGGGCTGTGTTTGTCTGTAATGTTGGCATGTGAATGCAAAACTGCTTTTGTGTGCAGCGTTGGCATTTAAATGCAGGGGTGTGTTTGTGTGTAATATTGGTGCTTGCATGCAAATCTGCACACATGAGCGCATTGCCATATACAGAAACATATACAGAAACATGCATACACTGCCACACAAAGATGCCCACAGACACATATACACACAGATTCATTCTGCTGAGAGATATACAAACAGACTGACACATATACACAGTCATATTAATGTACATACATGCACAAATTATTATTATTATTATTTTATTATTTATATAGCGCCAACAAATTCCGTAGCGCTGTACAATGGGTGGACTAACAGACACATAATTGAGATCAGACCACTGATGTACAGGAACAGAGTGGGTTGAGGGCCCTGCTCGATGAGCTTACATGCTAGAGGGAGTGGGGTATAGTGACACAAAGGGTTAAAGTAGGGGAATTAAATAGTTTGTTACAGAAGGGTTTATTGAGTGCTTGGTAGGTCATTTTTGACAGGTGAAGGAACGGAGTCATGGGGTGGGGGATGAGAAACCTGCTGACCGTTTAATTGATACGCTTTAATAAAGAAGTGAGTTTTCAAAGATTTTTTGAAGGAATGGAGGATGGGTGAAAGTCTGATTGAGGAGGGAAGGGAGTTCCACAGAATAGGTGCAGCCCTGGAGAAGTCTTGAAGGAGAGCATCAGAGGTGGGGATCCGGGCAGAGGATAGGAGTAGGTCTTGGGCTGAGCGCAGGGGTCTCGTCGGGACATACTTGTGTATGAGGGAGGATAGGTATGTTGGAGCAGCATTATGTAGGGATTTGTAAGCAAGCGCCAGAATTTTGAATTGGGCCCTATATCTAACTGGAAGCCAATGCAGGGACTGACAGAGCGTGGAGGCGTGGGAGGTGCGACCGGACAGCAAAATAAGCCTCGCAGCCGTATTCATTATAGATTGCAGCGGTTCAAGCTGGGAACATGTAAGACCGGTGAGAAGGGGATTGCAATAGTCAAGGCGAGAGAGAACAACAGCATGAACCAGTACCTTAGCCGCGTCCGACGTTAGATATGGGCGGATGCGCGCTATGTTCTTGAGTTGGAAGCGATTCACACACAGATCTACTAATACATGTACAGATACATACACTGGAACATACAAACATTGACACACATAGATACAATTACACTCTCTGTCAGTCCAGGTCTCCCTTCTGTGGTCTAGCTTTTTAACTATCTCCACCTGGACCCAGGGGGTTTTCGCTCCAAATGAGCCTGTCTCCATCCTATGGCACTTCCTTCCCTTTTGGTCCAGTGGTCATATGTGATGCTCTGCAATGCACCACTTTAGGTAGTCATCTATCATATCCTCTCCATTGCATTTCCTGCTCCCTGGAGATACACGGCAGGTCCCCCACCCCAATTAAAGGAAGATCCTCTCCAACCTACCTGCTACCTGGAGAAACAGGGCAGAGAATGGCCCTTGCCATAGTAATTTGAGGAAGTCTTCCCCATCGACACACAGCTGGGCCTCCTCTTGGATCTGATCACAGGCACATTGTCTTCCACCATGGTGGTCCTAGGGTAGGCCTTTCTGATCTGAAATAAAAGCCCAGGGCCAGCAGTCCCACTAGGCAGGCTCCCAGGGCTCTGCGTGCATGTGGCAGTGGGCTGAGGCTAGTGAGGGCCACTGGCCTAGGATCAGCACGTTGTGCGTGAACCACAGAGTCTGGTAGAGGGTGAGGAGCTGCACACAGCCAGCCATGCAGCAGGAGCTTCCCCCCCCAGCAGGTCCACGGAGTAGCCGTATAGGGGCAACAGCCCCCCAGGTCCCCTGCAAAAGGGGGCCATCTAGCAGGTCAAGAAAAATCCCAGGGCAGCGGAAGTTGCGGAGTCGGCGCAGTGTGACCCATGGAAGGGGCAAGCTTCAGGGAGGTCATGTCAGTGACTTCCCAAGGAGCCATGCCCTAGGGCAAACTCATGTCCTTCAGGGGTCCCCGGGTGCCCCATGTTCCCTCCGAGCTCACACTTTTTCCTTCTAGTGGAACTTGCAGACCGCCTATCAGCCTGGGTTCCACACCTCCCCTGGCAATTGGTCTCATTTAGCAGGGGTCAACAGAGTGGCCGGGTCCCCTGGAGTTACGGGCCCGGTCGCAGCTGTGACCCCTGCGTCCATGGTAGTTCTGCCACTGGGAAAGGGGATCTGTGAGGGTGCAGTGAGGAGGGGGCTATGCAGGGAAGAGCCTACCTGGTGTTTCAGTCAGGCTACTCTTCCTCCTCACTCACAGGACAGGAGAGCAAAGTAAGTGACCTCACTTACCATGCCTCCTGCCCTGCCTCTTCCCCTCACTCAATGCACTGCACAGAGGAGACCTGGCAAGCAGAGCAGGATTGCTGCCAGGTCTCACTCAGAGGGTGGGAGGGAGTATGTGAATCAGCAGGGACCTTACCGCCCCCAAAAAGTGCAGCCCAGAGCGGACCGCCACACCTGCCCTCCCTTGCTACGCCACTGAGTCCCCTCTGTTTCCCTCTCTGCTACACTCTCCTGCAGTTCTTAAAGGGGTAGGCATTGTGAATATGATTGGGATGAGCCTCGCTGCAAGTCCCTTTGGCATATTTACAGCACATTGTTCTGTTGCTAATTGATTCTGATTGCTCTTTAAGGGTTTGTTTTTACCTTTAAACAACTGTCTTTGTGTCAGTGAGTGTTTTTAAGTATGTCAGTGTTTGTTTCAGTGATTTTACATGTATATATGATTGTGGTTGTGTGTGTGTCTGTGAGAGTGAGCATGTGTTAGTGTGTGTTTTTTCAAACAGATCCTTTGCTATACTTTAAACAGGGTGTACCTTATATTTAGTTATTCAGAAAACTCCTCTAATTGAATGTCCAAATTGTGCAATTTGGGCTAAAATAGCTGATTTGGGAATGTATTCCAACTCGGCATTAGCCACCGATTTGCTATGTTTGAATTAATTTACAATTTTCAATAACAATTCAATATTTAGTGAAGACCCCTGCCTTTCTCCCAGTCTCTGTGTCTCTAATATCAGCATTTTGTTTCACTTCTACTTTTCAATTGCTAATTGCTAGTTAGGGATAGGAAGCATTCAATAAATTGGACTTGGTGCATTAGAGAGGGTAAATCTGATCCTGTGTTTACCCTTAAAGGACCACTATAGTGCCAGGAAAACATACTCGTTTTCCTGGCACTAAAGTGCCCTGAGAATCCCCCCACCCTCAGGGACCCTCTCCAGCGCCGGGCGGGGAGCTCTCCTCCTCCTCTCTGCCTCCTCTCCTCCTCTTCGGCTGAATGTGCATGCGCGGCAGGAGCTGCGCGCGCATTCAGCCAGTCTCATAGGAAAGCATTCATAATGCTTTCCTATGGACGCTTGCGTCTTCTCACTGTGATTTTCACAGTGAGAAGCACACAAACGCCTCTAGTGGCTGTCAATGAGATAGCCACTAGAGGCTTTAGAGGCTGGATTAACCTATTTATAAACATAGCAGTTTCTATGAAACTGCTATGTTTATTAAAAAAAATGGGTTAACCCTAGCTGGACCAGGCACCCAGACCACTTAATAAAGCTGAAGTGGTCTGGGTGCCTAGAGTGGTCCTTTAAGATACAATTTTAAATCCGCTGAATAATCCTAAAACTAGTTAGGGTGAAAGCTCTGCCCCTATATCTGTTAACGGGGCATTGTATCTATAATTTCTATTCTTGACAGTGCAAGAAGTAGAATACAAACAATAATTCAAAATATAAATAAGCTTTTCTAATTAGGTTTCTTTGTCAGAATAAAGGTAGGTACCTATCAACAGGAATGATTCATATTTATTTTTACCATATCCTATTATTTTATGTTGTACAAAAACAAAACAAAACAAAAACCCACAAAAACACTGAATACTCAAATCACATGCTTATTATTTTTGGCATTTTCATGAGCCAGACATTTTCATTATTCATAGCTTTCTAATAACATCATTTGGACATTCTTAGCTACTTTAATCTAATCCTAGGACTAGGGAAATATAGATTCTGGAATATGTAATAATATCATGGGCATCAATAACACATTTCTCATTTTGTATTGTGAAAATAATAGATTTCCTACTTCCAACTGTCATAGATTATTTACTTTTTGCAACTATGAAAAATATTTGAGTGTAAACTTGCATTTATTTCTGGAAGGTCTATAATCTGACATTTCATCTGCCCTCCAAGGGAAAGCAACTTTAATATCTCTGATTTATTTCTTCCTGAACAATTCTAATTTTTATTTCTAAAACTTGCTAGAATTTACTAGTGTTCTTATTTTTTTAACGTTATTCTTTAACAGACCAGAGTTTCACAGTGCTGTACAATATGCTGAAGTTGCAGACATAATTACATACAGTGTCCACTAGACAAAAAAAATAAAATAATTTAAAACAATTTCTAAGAGCAGAAAAACAAAACAAAAACAAACTTTTGAAAAGAAAGTGATGCAAAATTAAAAATAACATGGGAACTTTTAGTGATAAAAATGAGTTTGTTTTTTTCTAATTGGTGAATCTTAAATTATGTTTTACAGCCACCGACGTATAGACAGTAGACGCAAGAATTTAAATATTAATGAATCAATTGATTAGTTTACCTTTAATAGACAGCTAAGTAAAACGTCAGCAATAAAATAAGTTTAACGTCACACAATACCTGATTATGTGCATAGTTTATTGATTTGATCTCATTAACCAGCATGTTGATATAATATTACTGATCCACATTCAGAAAGATACACACGTTTATCTTTTTTATTGCAGTCATTAAATCAAAAGACATTGCTATGCTCTGGTGCAAAGAACACTTTATAAATGATGAGGCCTAAGTACTGCAGAGTGGTGATATATTTTATATGGTTTCAAGCATTATTTTCAAGCTACATAGGACCAGATAGTAATTTCCTTGACAGGATGTCTACCTGTAGCAATGTAATCAATAGAAAGTGTTATAACAGCAAAAGCTGAGATGTTTGACCACAGTTTAGATTACACTCTACAGAGAGTGATGACTTTAAGATCAAAGATCAAGGTAGATGAACCTTGTGAAGTTTCCTTGGTTCCATCTTTAAGTGTATTTTGTAGTACATTAGATTTGTGGTAAACACAATAAACGAATTAAGATTTGTGCCTCACCTTCTATGTACCTCTCAGGTTGTGTGTCAGCAAATATAGCCTTTGAGCTCCAGATACGCTACTGCATTCCATCCAACAATTTCAAAGGCCAAAGTGAAACACTCTTTATTCACTGAAAGAAAGCTGACGTTATTCACTGACTATAACTCACAGACAGTTTAACCTCTTAATTGCAAAGTGGTTTGTGGGGGGTGAGGACACCAGCAGAATCCTTCAGGATTATTCTCTAAAGTAAGAATTCAAGATGAATGCAAAGTGAATTTCAAACTTAAGGTGAAAATAGCCAAAATGGAAGACCTACCTTAATCAGCTATGCTTTCTTTTCAGCTACTCAGACTTTCGATTGAAATTCAATGTATCTTTACTAAATAATACTAGGAATCATACACCAACTGTACACCAATCAGCAAAATAAATGTAATCTTTATTTGATACCATAATAATATTTGTTAAATCAGCGTATAATAATATTTCCTGCAAAGACAATCAAAGATAGTTCATCAATTTAAAGGACCACTATAGTGCCAGGAAAACATACTCGTTTTCCTGGCACTATAGTGCCCTGAGGGTGCCCCCACCCTCAGGGCCCCCTCCCGCCGGGCTCTGGAAGGGGGAAAGGGGTTTAAACTTACCTTTTTCCAGCGCTGGGCGGAGAGCTCTCCTCCTCCTCTCCGCCTCCGATCCTCCCCGCCGGCTGAATGCGCACGCGCGGCAAGAGCTGCGCGCGCATTCAGCCCGTCGCATAGGAAAGCATTTACAATGCTTTCCTATGGACGCTTGCGTGCTCTCACTGAAAATCACAGTGAGAAGCACGCAAGCGCCTCTAGTGGCTGTCAATGAGACAGCCACTAGAGGATTAGGGGGAAGGCTTAACCCATTCATAATTATAGCAGTTTCTCTGAAACTGCTATAATTATGAAAAAATGGGTTAAGCCTAGAAGGACCTGGCACCTAGACCACTTCATTAAGCTGAAGTGGTCTGGGTGCCTAGAGTGGTCCTTTAATATATGTACACAAACGTGTTGGAAAAATGTCAGAGCAAATATATAATATACAAAAGTTAAAAACAGTTCTGTTATAATACGTACTACACAACTATAATACGTATCCCAGGAAGTATTTGGGTGTCATGATAGCTAATGTTTTCATCAATTTTTTTCTTCATTTTAGTGTGTATAAATAGCACACTTTGTCATAGAAGCGTAAACAAAAAATTTGGTTGGACAGAAATTTTTTTTAAGAAATAAGTTACCAGTGTTGTAAATATATTACATTCCTGAATATGTAACATACATTTTCCCTACTTATTCTATAAACCTCTCAAATATATTATGTTATATGTCATGCCTCGTTCTTTCCAGATGGATTTTAGGTGCAACCCGCCATTCATAGTGAGTAGTCTCCAGGTTTTGATATCCAGTGTGTCCAGCTCTTTTTGGTCAGGTCATTATTTCTGCTGGGTTTGAGTGTATGGATCTTGTTCTTGTCATTGAGCTGGGACAGGACCTGTCTGACTCTCTGGTTGTACTTAAATGTTGCTGTCCTCCTGACCTCTTCCTTGTGGTTGCCATGTGTTTGTGGTGTCCCCAGGTATTTGGAGCACTTCTGTGCATCTCCTATTTGGCCTTCTGATACTTAAAATCCTTTAGTCCTGAACATCTCTTTTTTTGCTATCATCCACCCACACTGTAGGAACGAGATTCCGATGTCCTTGCCATATATTCTAGCTAGGTGAATAAGTGAGTCGATGTCCCACTAACTCTTGGCATACAGCTTGATACCATAAATGTAGAAGAGGTGGCTAATTGTAACTCTGCTATTGAAATAATAACCATAGATAATTAACTGGCCAAGGAGGTTGAGGACTTTTTAGAACAACACTGGAGTTAACTTCTGTATTTTTCATGGAATTTGCTTCTAGAATTGTTCTCCACTTTCCCATCAATTTCTTGATGAAGACACAACTCTCTTGCATCTACATGCATCACTCCATCTACCTCCACTTCCAACTTTTTCTTTCAGCACTGCTTGGAAAAATATCTTAAGTAGCTTTCTCCCATGGATCTTTGATGTGCTATCTTCAAATAAAATAAAAACAAATCTTTCAGTAGTCTTAAGTCTCTAAAATATGATTTCATCTATTTTCAGTCTATTCTATTGTCATCTATTGTCATCTCTTTTCAATAAAAAAAGACGCACCTATCATTGCTAATATGCAACTGAATTATATACATCTAATTTAGAATGTGTGGCATTATATTTGTTTAAAGGGACTCTCCAGTGCCAGGAAAATAATCTGTTTTCCTGGCCCTGCAGGTCCCCTCTCCCTTCCCACCTCCCATCCCCGATTGCTGAAGGGGTGAAAACCCCTTCAGTCACTTACCAGAGGCAGCAACATGTCCCACGTCACTGCTTCTTCATCCACCTGCGCTCCTCCTCTTAGTTACGTCAGCCGGCAGGGGAGACTGATCCTGCCCGCCGGCTGGGGAGACCCAATGCGCATGCATGGCAATGCCGTGCATGCGCATTAGACCTCTCCATAGGAAAGCATTTCCTATGCTTTTCAATGCTTTCCTATGGGGATTTTAGCGACGCTGGAGGCCCTCACACAACGTGAGGACGTCCAGCGATGCTATAGCAGAGACAGCCACTAGGGGAGGACTTAACCCTGCAAGGTAATTATTGCAGTTTATGAAAATGCATATCTAAAAATGGACTAAAAAAATGTAAGCACAAATTATATTTACCAGATGGCAAATGTCTGCTGCTATGCTAGAAGAACAGCTTCTAAATTGAGCAAAACCACCCATAGAAAACTATAGAAATGTCTGTAGTATCCGATATTTGTTAGATAGCATTGCAGTTTCCCAGATGTAAAGAATCATTTTCTTCCCTAAACTTTAGCCATTTCATATGAGACCAAGAAAAAAGGCTAATCTACACGTTGATCCCCTTATTAGCACAGCAGGTGGGGGATTAAAAAAACATGGTGGCAAGGCCGGTGCAATGATTTTTGCCGACCAAGGCAAAATAAAAAATTTCCGCCACCCCACTTGTGACATCAAAATGCCCCACCCATATGATCTGCCATATGAACTAACGCCAGTGCTGCACAGTGTGTGTTTACATTAAAAAGCCTGCAGGGACAGGCTATAGACACCAGAACCACTTCATTAAGCTGCAGGGGTTCTGGGGACTATAGTGTCCCTTTAATGTGAGGTAAATTAAAGATTAGTGTCACTAGATTGTCTACTTACAACCAGATGAAGATGGTGATGGGCTCTGGCTGTAGTTTGGCTCCACTGGTCTGGTGTAGAACAGGATCTCTGGAGACTGTTTGTAACTGTGGTCAGAAAATTTAATGTTAAGGGAGAATGGGAAGCAGCTCCATAAGGCCCACCCATAAGTCCATCTGTATGTTCCACCCATGAATTCGCTCACAGGGAGTGGAGTGTGTAGGGGATGTTATGTGTTATTGTAGAGGATCTAATGTGTGTGCTTATGGAATGTAGTGTATAGGGATACCAGTTTGTGTAGGTGATGCAGTGTGTTTGTGTGTAGTGGAAGCAGTGTGTTTTTGTGTATAAGGGATGTATTGTGTGTTTTTGGTTGTGTGTAAGGGATGCATTGTGCGTTTCTGTGTACGTGTGCAAAGGATGCATTGTCTTTATGTGTAAGGGTTGCATTGTGTGTGTGGATCCATCAATAAAAGTGCACCACTGGGACAAACATGCACTGGACTGGCTGCACTTTACATTCCAGAGCAGTATCTGACATCCAAAATCTGACTACAATTTATGTCCCCTCACCATTACTCTAATGTCTGGGGAGATCCTAAAGAGACTAAAACATGTTCTCTCCAACCAAATTACCTCTCCTGGCATATCAGTATGGAGAAAGAGACAAAATTAATTACATAAGTTGCAAAACACAGCCTGTACCTGAGAGTGGGCCTTGCATTGATCTCAGGCAACCCGAGATGTCTCCAGGACCTTGCAAGTTAATTGATTTCCCATAATATACACGTTACCATTATGCATTTCTGTCTCTCTTTCTCTCTCTATCTATGTACGTAATATGTACTTATATACAGTATATACACAAAAACTCACCCCAGATTGTTGTTTCAAGAACAAAAATGTCCTGAAACATTTATGTGTTAAATTGTATTAAATGTCTCTGCAACTAGCGACAAGTAATAAACTGTCTGGATTCATTCTTAACAGAGGATGCAATTTCCTGCATCAGAAATCACTGCTGAAGGAGAAATGTCATTATCTTCAAAATGAACAGAACCAAGTGACTGGAAACCTTACCTTTACATAAGAAAATAGCTATTGGTTGAACAAAGTCCTATCTGTAAGCTAGTTTAAGATTGATTTTGATAAAAATTCACGATAAGGAGAAGATTAGCAGACCAGAAACATATATATAATGAAACTGTCTTCTGTTTTTGTTTTTTTGCTGCTATAAGATGTCAAAATAAATAAATGAGTATATGAAGTAAATGAATAAAAAGGCATTATATAACTGAAATGTGTTTTCTGTCTTGTGAATGACTTGTCTTCCACTGAAGACAGACCTACTTTTCTATTTGACGATAGAACATTCTTCAATCAGGGAGCTGAAATGAAACTTTTTCAAACAAGCTATTTTATTTTAACACATACGGAATGCTGTTTGCCACTCTAACGGTATGTTATCATTGCATAATTGAAACACGAGGCTCAATTTCAAATTGATTTTACTTGGTGCTGATTCTGACCACCAACAATACTCTTTTCTCGAATGGTGTAAAAGTAACTTGGTCTTGAAATATACCGTATATAACATACAAAATTCCCTGAACACATTTAACTGAAAAACGTGAGTCGTTATAAAAAAAATCTGCATGTAAGGCATATTTCTGTAAAGTCAAAAAACTGTGTCAGAAAAGGAATGACCTTGGTGAGATGCATTGCAAAGCTAGTAAAATATCATGGGCATGGAAAATATTCAGGGGATTTAAATCTTGAAATAACTACAAAAACTGACACAGATTCAAATCAGGTGCGTGCATGCTTGCTCACATTTCATTCGTAAAACTTAGCTTGTAAATCTGAGCTGCTACGAGAAGCAAAAAATAAAAGAAATTGCACACTGTGCAAACTCTGCCCCAAGATGTTTAGGTGCAACCCACATTTAATCAAGAGCATGGCCAAATGCAGGACACTATTTCTTAATGGAAAATTCCCTTTAGCTCCGACCAAACAATATCATATTCTTTTAAAAAATATTGTCTTTGAAAAATTAGAATAATCGGTTATTAGAATTCACAGGTTCTTCAAAACACATGAAACTATAATGTTTTTGGATTTTCTTCTGCGGTTTTGCATTTAACCTCACTAGTTCATCAGAATTAGTCTTGGTACCATCATATTCTACAATCAGGGAAGAGATCTCTAACCTCTATTCCTCCCCTTCCAATAAATCACCCAACCCCACTCACTCTACTGTTCTATGCTCATTCGCACCTACAACGGAAGAGGTTTCTGCTCTGCTCCAGTCCTCCCACCCCACCACCAGTTCCCTCGATCCTATTCCCTCATATCTCAT
>OW240912.1:35689036-35707905 GCA_933207985.1 Pelobates cultripes | reverse complement strand
TCTATCAGTCCCTACATAGGCGTCCAGTTAGATATAGGGCTCAATTTAAGATTCTGGTGCATGCTTACAAGTTCCTACCTAATGCTGCTCCAACCTACCTATCCTCCCTAATATACAAGTATGTCCCATTGAGGCCCCTGCCCTCGAAGACCTACGTCTATCCTCTGTCCGTACTCCCACATCTGATGCTAACCTCTAAGACTTCTCCAGGGCTGCACCTTTTCTGTGGAACTCCCTTCCCTTCTCCGTTAAACTTTCACACAGTCTCCACTCCTTCAAAAAAATCTTTGAAAACACACTTCTTCAGGAAATCATATTATTTAAACTGTTAACAGGTTTTCATTCCCCTCCTCCTCTTCCCATGACTCCATTTTTGCAACTGTCAAAAATAACCTAAGTTCTCGGTGAATACTTTTCTAGCAACCTACTTCATTACCCCTACTTATACCTTTTGTGTCACTATACCCCACTCCCTCTAGCATGTAAGCTCATTGATCAGGGCCCTCAACCCCTCTGTTTCTGTGTGTCCATTTGTCTGGTTACAATTACGTGTCTGTTTATTTCCACCCATTGTACAGCACTACTGAATTTGCTGGTGCTATTTAAATAATAAAATAATAATAATATTGAATGTTTAAAACTACCAGTGCATTATATTAATTATTTTGTACAATTTAAAAAATAAAAGGAGAAAAACGGTAAAAAAAGTAAAATGCCGGTTTAAATTAGTCAATCAGTATACATTCCACTGTATGAACACCTCCACAACCAACTAAATGAAGACACCAAAAACAAGTGAAAAAGCAAATACATAATAATAATAATAATAATAATAATAATAATGTTTAATAGATTTAGAATATATTATATTACCTCATGGAATACCTAATGGAAGTTGTTAATCGTATTGCAACTGATGATAGAAAACAAAACAAACAATGAAAAAAATAGTGTGATCTGATGACTCAATAAGATTATAATATGTTCACTTTTGGTAAATTGCTCACTGTTTTATAAAAGCAAAAACATATTTAAGTATAAAGATATTCAGCTCTGAAAGAATCTCATGTTGAGGTTTCCTGAGATCTGATTCGCCTCTTCTAAAATCCCTTGAAACAGAAAGCGACTGGCGTTTTTCGGCCAATCCAAGGAATCACTTTTTTTGTGTGCTATGGGGGACGATGTTTGTAACTATGTTACAGCATGTGTGTATATATTTAGTTATTTAAGCAAGAGTGTACACAGGTGAAGTGTAGCCACTTATGAAATCTCAATCACTTGAGAAGAATAAAGTAGAACCAATCATACAAATGCAATCAAATGCACATACACATTCATTTTTTTCTTTTCATGAGAATGAGATGTCAACTACAGTTGTCAATGTTATACATACATGAGTGGACTAGGGTTTATGGAAAACATACAAATAGCCAGGTTTAGGCTAAGCTCTAAAATATACCACTTATTTTGACATGAAACATAAGATTGGAGCTAAACTACCTTTTTTTTTTTTTACTGCTACACAATCAGAATTTATTTTATTTTTATGAGGCCAGGTTTATAGTTGCTGCTCTGATGCCCAAGTTTAACCTTTAAGAACTCAATATATCCTTACATGTCAGCTGTGGTGACGTGCAGCATTGCCCTGCACAGAAATTGGTCTTTAGTCCTTGCATTTATAAAGTGGTCTACAAGGCATTTAAAAAGGGTGAATGGCTTCAAATGTACGTTCATTGTTCGTAACAGCATAAATTTGCTTGCAATATTCTGCAGCTGTCACTTGAAAAAATACATTAATCAATAGTGCATGAATTCTGTCCGTGCTGTGTTAGCTGTTTTTTTCCAAGATGTTCAGCAGTTTTTAAGAGATTTCTGCAATATACTAATGCTTGTATTGGCTGTCCCTTATGTTTCTGACATCATATTTCCAGATTACACCTGGCCATAATATTTCATTCCATACACCTGCACTCACCTGGATTTTCCTGTTTATTGTTTACTGTGTACATTTTAGAATGCATTATTATTATTACTATTATTGCTTTTTTAATAAATTCAATGTGACTTTGATCAATCGATTATTATTATTATTAAGGCTACAAATAATACTTTATATTCCATGAAATATAACATTTATTATTATTATTATCATTATTAATAATATTATTATTATTTGTAGTAGTATCATTAGTTTTATATAGGTGCCACCTGTGGCACAGAACATCTGATAGGGTTATTCATTAAGGTGAGAATGCAAAGTGAATTTCAAATTAAGGCAAGAGTAGCTGAGCTGAAAGCATAGCTAGCTTAGAGAATTGTTCCAGTTTAGCTATTCTGACCTCAAATTTCATATTTATTTATTTATCACTCTAGCGAATAACCCTTTGAGAAATCATGTTTCTACATCCATCCCAAAATCCCCAGTATGACATGCAAATAAGTGCAGTAGTAATTCACAAACGGAGGATATGGCGCTCACACTTAGGAATCCAGGTGCTTATCAGGGTCTCTCTGTAGGTCGAAACATTGCAGTTTTTGCTGCAATAAACTTGCCTTCCTGCAGCAATCCTGACTGCCTGGACCTAATTTGTTTTATATGCAAAACAATACAGACTTAAGACAGGCATTGTGTTTCAGACACCTTATCTAAAGGTACATTTATTTAATGTCTTCATAAAGGCCCCAGACAGCGAAACAGTCATATAGATTACAGTGTACAAGATAAGTGTCAATTTGAAAAAAGACATTAAATTAAATTAAATAGCACATCATGGACAAAGGAAAAATTAAGATTCATGTTAACAATTAAATATGTATAATATATTCTGCATTTGAGTTAAGAGTATCTAGGATGTAAAGTAAATTTCCTCTCTTTATTATGTCTATTACTGAAATATATGTATATGTTCACGTGAGAAGCACCTAGTCAAAAACTGTTTATGAATTCTCCGCTTGGCATAAAAATAAGCACAGACGGACATTGTATTTCAGATTCCAATGCAGCTGCATTGCTAAGAGTAGCTGTAGAAACACAAGATAAGGTCTGAAACACAAATTAGTCATTGATAGGAACAACAAGGTAAAGTATGTTTTATTGCTAATTTTGCTACGATTGTTACTGGTATCTACGATAACAAAATACATTTTTGACAATGTAACCTTAAGACATTGGATATAATAAATTGCTTTGTGCCTCGCTCATTACCTATCTTTTTGAAACCCTTTAAATTTATAGTTATTTAACCCCTTAAGGACTGGACTGTTTTTGCGATGTTGTACATTTGCGACCAGGCATATTTTTACACTTTTGTGGTGTTTGTGTTTGGCTGGAATTTTCCGCTCTCTCATTTACTGTTCCCATACAAATTATATATTGTTTTTTTCAGGACAAAAGGGGCTTTCTTTACATACCATTATTTATATAATCTCATGTATTTTAATTTAAAAAAAATAAAAAAATATGATGAAAAATTGAAAAAAATACATGTTTTTTGACTTTTACTTGAAAAATCTTTTACTCATCTACAAAAGCGAATTAAAAAAAACTGCTAAATAGATTCAAAATTTTGTCCTGAGTTTAAAAATACCCCGTGTTTACATGCTTTTTTGCATGTTATAGGGCTATAGGTACAAGTAGAATATTGCGGTTTCAAAACATAAATTTTTTAAATTTATCAATAGTGACATTGTAACACTATTATCTGTCATAAATCTCTGAATAACACCCCACATGTACATATTTTTTTTAAAGTAGACAACCCAGGGTATTCAATATGGGGTATGTCCAGTCTTTTTTAGTAGCCACTTAGTCGAAAACACTGGCCAAAGTAAGCATTCATATTTGTTTGTGTGTGAAAAAAGTAAAAAAACTAAATTGAACGCTAATTTTGGCCAGTGTTTGTGACCAAGTGGTTACTAAAAAAGACTGGACATACCCCATTTGCAATACCTTGGGTTGTCTTCTTTTGCAAATGGTATGCCATCATGGGGGTAATTCTCATTCCTGGGCTACCATACGCTCTCAAAGGCAACGTAACCAACCTGGCCATTTTCAATGTAAAAATATTTGACCCATATATTTGACCTTGTAACTTTCAAAAATGCTATAAAACCTGTACATGGGGGGTACTGTTTTACTCGGGAGACATCGCTGAACACAAATATTAGTGTTTAAAAACTGGAAAACGTATCACAACAATTATATCATCAGTAAAAGTGCTGTTTGTGTGTGAAAAATGCAAAAAAGTCACTTTCACTGACAATATCATCGCTGTGATATGTTTTACTGTTTTGAATCACTAATATTTGTGTTCAGCGAAGTCTCCCGAGTAAAACAGTACCCCCCATGTACAGGTTTTAGGGTGTCGTAGAACGTTACAGGGTAAAATACAGTGCTAGCAAATTCAATTCTCTGGAATTTCGGCCTGGGTTGGCAGGCAGGTCCCTTAAATTACTGAATTATGTAAAACTATTACATAAATACGCACGTAGAATTTAAATATATATGCATATTTATATATTTGAAGTCTACGTGTATATTTATATAATTATTTATGTAATTTTGTATATGGACATATGTATAATTCTCATTATTTTTATTTATTTTTATATACATAGATATATATACAAATTCATTCTAAGTGTATTTTGATATAAATATATATATATATTAATTTTAAAATACAGTTAGAATAAAATTTCATATAGATATATAATTTTTTTTAATTTTTTTAAATTTTTTTATTATTATTTTAAACATTTTTTATTTAATTTAAATTACTTATTATTTATATTTTATAATAATATATATATACAATATATATAGTTATTATATATATTATATATATACGTGTGTAATTTAATTATAAGTGTATTTTTATATTAATATAAGTACATATTAATATAAAAATACTTAGTATGACATTATATATATGATATATAGACATATATTATAGACATATAAATATAATATATGTCTATATATCATATATACACATATATAATTATTATTATTTTTTTTATTAACATTAACTTTATTTTTTTTTCTGATTTTACACTAGCAGGGAGACTGCCTGTCAGCACAGACAGTCCCCCTGCAGGCAGACACATGGACACCTATTGTGACCATGTGATCGCTGTGTTAAGCGATCACATGGCCACAGGGGTCCTAAATCAGTGTGGGGAGACTGTCTGGGCTGCAGGCAGTCTCCCCACAACCGGAGCCACGCTGATCGCCGCCGGGGGAACGACGGCGATCAGGTAAGTACCCCCAGACCGTTAGGACGGTTCAGGACCGTCATCGGTCCTCAAGGCAAAAATGCTGATGACGGTCCTGAACCGTCCTCGGTCGCTAAGGGGTTAAAATGTGAATTGTCAGGAATGCAAAGTGAATTCTATGTGAATTTCACATTTTAGACCACACTGGCCTCACTGATAAAACAATCTCTAAGTCAGCTATGTTTTGATAGACACTTTATATTTAATTTGAATTCCCAGCCATTCACTTTTTTATGGAATAACCATGTTAGTTACTTCATCATGATCGGTTTTGTCCTTTGCTTTGGTATTTTGATTGTGGTATGCTCTGAGTCCTTTAGAGGGAGCTGATGCTGTAATTCTTTTTTCTTAATTATGCCTTGTAGAGATTTTCAGTAACATATTTGAAAACAGTAATTTATGTTGAAAAATAGAACAGCATAAACACTGATAAAGCAGTTACACCAAACATATGGCATAGATATGCTGTACATTATCTGACAATGTATCAGTTTATCCAATAAGATTCCACTATATGCGATATGGTAGCCAAGTTGCATGTTGCTTGCCTTCTAATTAAAAATGTGAAGGTTTACTAGTCCAGCCAGAGAAGAGCTTTCAGTGGGACGTCACTAGAATGCAGGGTTTATGGGCTGCAGTCTCACAGCACAATCTTTCTGCTTACAAATTGCAGAGGGTTTAAAAAGTGCAGTCAGAGACAAATGGCAGGGAGTTGAGCAAGGCCAGTTGCCAGATTAGCAATGCATGGGTTAACTTTCTTGGATTAGTGGCCTTTGGTTGCATTTCCCGTTAGAATTTCCCATTAAGCAGAGTAAGCACCTACCTACCGTCACCTGTCTTGTACGGGGCATCTATTTGCAGCACTTGTAAAGTGCCATTTTGGAGCTTAGGTGGGCTGGTGAGGGGAGATCAGTTGGTCAGAGTCCCCTACAGTCCAGTCAGGCTACACTGCTTGACAGCACAGCTGAAGGAACAGTTATGGAGGGTGAAAAATTCAGTGCTGCACCAGCTCCTTCAGTGTTCGTGTATGGACAGGAAGTGGAAAGGTTTACTTCCCATGAGCTCACTAACAACCACTCACATAGGAAACGCTTCGCAAGAGCAATAGAGGAAGTTCTGAGTCATGCACACTGTATAACAGCTCCTCCAGCACTATCATATGAGGGCAAGTACTTAATGACTCTTCAAACTCCATATACCTGTACCCTAAACACCCTTTTCTCTTACGGTAAATGTAGCCCCTCCCAAAACCTAAACAAACTTCTTCCTTAGTCACAAATTTAAGAACTCAAAGCCAAAATCCTCGGTTTAACTTCACTTAAAATGATACAGCCATTAAAACAAAATCCCACATTTAACCACACTCTAACCCTAAACCCAATAATTCTAAACACCCCTTATACCACACCTAACCCATATAACTCTGATATTAACCTCGCTCTAACCGTTACCCTAACCATTGCATGTATTAACACAGCTGCATACACTCATCATACTAACAGATTATCATATATACATTTGCAGTTGTCACGTTTGAATGTATGTTTTTTTTTAACATTTATCTGCAAAATACACTTAAAGGACCACTATAGGCACCCAGACCACTTCAGCTTAATCAAGTGGTCTGGGTGCCTGGTCTATCTATGATTAACCCTTTCTGCTGTAAACATAGCAGTTTCAGAGAAACTGCTATGTTTACCTGTGGTTTAATCCAGCCTCTAGTGGCTGTCTCATTGACAGCTGCTAGAGGCGCTTCCACGCTTCTCACTGTGATTTTCACAGTGAGAAGACGCCAGCGTCCATAGGAAAGCATTGAGAATGGCTGAATGCGCTGAATGCGCGCGTGGCTCTTGCCGTGCATGCGTATTCAGCCGATGACGGGGAAAGGAGGTGGAGAGTCCCCACCGCAGAGGGAGCCCGGCGGTGGAGAAAAGGTATGTATTTAACCACTTCCTCACCCTAGAGCCCAGCGGGAGGGAGACCCTAAGGGCGGGGGGGACCTAGAGACCCTATAGTGCCAGGAAAATGAGTATGTTTTCCTGGCACTATAGTGGTCCTTTAATATATTAGTTAAACTCACTATTTATGCCTTTTTTTTTAGGTGGGGGCAGGGTGTGCCTTAGAATTCTCTGCCTACAGGCACCGGACATGTAAATCAGACGCAGGGTTTTAATATGCCAGTAATTGCAGAATGTGGGCTTGTTGGTTGAAAATAAAGTTGCCCCTGCAGATATTTAACCCTGGACTACTTGTTGACAGTTTTTCCTCCGTGACCAAACGATTAAAGTTAGTCATCCCCTGTATTCACTTAAAACAATTAATACTAACCTGAACAATTACAGTAGGTTTATCAACAATAATTACAATATATTATTCAAGGTTATTGATAGGAAGAAGGTTATTGAGCTTATTGTGTAAAAAGGGTTTCTGTCTGGAATTTGGTCCTGAACATCCAATGTGGATTGGATCAGTATCACTAAATTAATAACATTATTCTATTAGTAATCAAAAATTTTTTTGAGGACTCCAGATTAAAAAGGCTATTAAGCTAGCTTTAGTCTCTTTATTTCAGTTTGCGTCCTTCAGTTTGCACTTTTCTTTTTTTATCTAGCAAAAAAATAAGCGTTTCTTAGTTAATTGCTACTGTGACACGTCAGAATTTGGTCTCGGTATAAATCATTTGAATCAGCATCAGAAATCATTCCATTCTGTTGGAAAAAGTTTTTCAAATGATTTATCTACAAAAATCACCATTAAAGCCTAGGAATTTTTTTTTAGATGAATCATTTGAAAAGCTTATTCAACAATATTACATCAAGGCCATTATTTGAAAAACTTTTATTTTAAGAGATTGGAATAATTTTTTATGCTGGTTCAAATTAATTAAATTGAGGCCTTCATCAGGGATTGTTTTTTGAAATCCGGCTAATAAATGTATCTCCAAATTGCAAAATTTTAGTAAAGTTCATACATAAATTATTTAAATTCCCAGTTAAACATTAAGATGGTGCAATTGAGATTTGACACATATTTCCTAATTTGGTTGAATAATAATCTCTAATTTGGCTTACATAGGCCTCAATTTAAAGGTTTTTTTAAAGCTTTTTAAATGATTTCATAATTTTGACTAAACCTTTAAAATCATTTAACCCCTTAAGGACCGAGGACGGTTCAGGACCGTCATCTGCATTTTTGCATTGCCGACCGGTGACGGTCCTGAACCGTCCTAATGGTCTTATGTACTTACCCGATCGCCGTCGTTCCCCTGGCGGCAATCGGCGGTGCTCCCAGTGTGGGGAGACTGCCTGCTGCCCAGACAGTCTCCCTGTGGCGGATTAGGACCCCTGTGGCCATGTGATCACTCAACAGAGCGATCACATGGTCACAATAGGTGTCCATGTGTCTGCCTGCAGGGGGACTGTCTGTGCTGACAGGCAGTCTCCCTGCTAGTGTAAAATCCAAAAAATAAATAAAAGTTAATGTTAATTAAAAAAAAAAAATTATATATGTGTATATAAATATGATATATAGACATTTATTATATCTATATAATATACGTCTATATATCATATATATATATAATGTCATACTAAGTGTATTTTTATATTAATATGTACATATATTAATATAAAAATACACTTATAATTAAATTACACACGTATATATATAATTTATATAATAACTATATATATATTGTATATATATTAGTATAAAATACAAATAAGTAATTTAAATTAAATTAAAAAATGTAAAAATAATAATACAAATTTAAAAAAAAAATATATATCTATATGAAATTTTATTCTAACTGTATTTTGATATTAATATATATATATATATATATATATATATATATTTATATCAAAATACACTTAGAATTAAATTGTGTATATATATATATATATATATATATATATATATATATATATCTATGTATATATAAATAAATAAAAATAATACGAAATATACATATGTCCATATACAAAATTACATAAATAATTATATAAATATCCACGTAGACTTCAAATATATAAATATGCTTATATATTTAAATTCTAAATGCGTATTTATGTAATATTTTTACATAATTAACCCCTTAAAACCGCAGGACGTACAATTACGCCCTCTAATAGGCGGCTCTAAACGCCGCCGGGCGTAATTGTACGCCCTCCGGTTTTTGTTAACTTACCCGGTCGCCGGCGGTCCCACGCCGGCGATCGCGGTGGAGGGGACTCCCAGGGAGCCCCCCGCGGCACATCCGTCCTCGTTGAAGCCCCCCGGCCATGTGAGAGTGGGGTCCTAGCGAGGACCCCACAATCACATGGCCGGGTATAGCTGGCTTCTGTATTGCCGGCAGGGGGGCTGCCTGTAATTACAGGTGGTCCCCCTGCTGGCTGAAAATAAAATAAAAATAAGTTAATGGTGTAAAAAAAAATTATTATATATACTTAGATCATATATATATATTATATATATATGATCTAAGTATATATATACACATATACATACACACACATACACCGTCTAGGTGTATTTTACTATTAATATATATATAATTATATATATATATTAATATCAAATTACACGTAGACCGATACTGATTAAATATATATATAATTATTGTTATATATATATTTATATATAATATAAAAAATATTAAAATGTAAATACGTTAAAAAATAAAATTAAAAAATAATTAAAAATAAATAATTAAAAAATATATAGATGTGTGTTATTTCGTTCTAACTGTTTTGTGAAAATAATATATATATATATATATATCAAAATACACGTAGAACGAAATAATATATATATCTATATACATAAATATATACGTATATATCACTATATATATACCTATATATAAATAAAAATATTTAAAAAAAATTATAGATATATACATATATATACACATACGTATATATATACATATATTAATTCTACATATATATTTATGTAATATTTTTACATAATTGGGTATCTTAATTAATTACAATTAGCAGGACCTGCCTGACAACCCATGCCGAAAGTAAAGGGAATTTAATTTGCTAGCACTATATTTAACCCTATAACTTTCCAAGACACCATAAAACCTGTACATGGGGAATACTGTTCTACTCGGGAAACTTCGCTGAACACAAATATTAGTGTTTCAAAACAGTAAAATGTATTACAATGATGATATCGCCAGTAAAAGTGACGTTTTTTGCATTTTTCATGCACAAACAGCATTACACGGACAATATTATTGCTGTGATACTTTTTACTGTTTTGAAACACAAATATTTGTGTTCAGCGAAGTCTCCCGAGTACAACAGTACCCCTCATGTACAGGTTTTATGGTGTTTTCAAAAGTTACAGCGTCAAATATAAGTCTTGCGTTTCATTTTTTTCACATTAAAATTCGCCAGATTGGTTACGTTGCCTTTGAGACCCTATGGTAGCCCAAGAATGAAAATTACCCCTATGATGGCATACCATTTGCAATAGTAGACAACCCAAGGTATTGCAAACAGGGTATGTCCAGTCTTTTTTAGTAGCCGCTTAGTCACAAACACTGGCCAAAATTGGCGTTTTTTGCATTTTTCACACACAAACAAATACTAACGCTAACTTTGGCCAGTGTTTGTGACCAAATGGCTACTAAAAAAGACTGGACATACCCCATTTGCAATACCTTGGGTTGTCTACTATTGCAAATGGTATGGCATTATGGGTGTAAATTTAATTCCCGGGCTACTATACAGTCTCAAAGGCAACGTAACCAATCTGGCGAATTTCAATTTCAAATGTAACGTGCTATATTTGACCCTGTAACTTCCCAAAACGCCATAAAACCTGTACATAGGGGGTACTGTCTTACACGTGAGACTTTAATAAATACAAATATGTGTATTTTATTGCAGTAAAATCAAACAGTATTATGACACTGACCTTTAAAATGCAATTTAGAACTAAAAAAATCAAAAAAATCGTATTTTCTCCCATTTTTTTCATATTAATTTATGTTTCATAGCTAAATATTTGATATTAAATGAAAGCCCTGTTTCCCCTGAATAAAATGATATATAATAAGAGTGGGTGCATTTACTATGAAAGAGGTGTATTACGGTTGGACAGACATGTAGCGCAAATGCCAGGTTTTGTTTACATTTTGTTTTGTTCACAATGTGTACATTTGGCTCCGTCCTTAAGGGGTTAAGTAATTTTATTGATTGCAATTTGAGGGACCTGCCTGCCAACCAAGGCCGAAAGTCCAGAGAATTTAATTTACTAGCACTGTATTTTACCCTGTAACATTCTACGACACCCTAAAACCTGTGCATGGGGGGTACTGTTTTACTCGGGAGACTTCGTTGAACACAAATATTAGTGATTCAAAACTTTTTTTTTGCATTTTTCACACACAAACAGCACTTTTACTGATGATATAATTGTTGTGATACATTTTCCAGTTTTGAAACACTAATATTTGTGTTCAGCAAAGTCTCCCGAGTATAACAGTACCCCCCATGTACAGGTTTTATAGCGTTTTTGAAAGTTACAGGGTCAAGTATATGGGTCAAATATTTTTACATTGAAAATGGCCAGGTTGGTTACGTTGCCTTTGAGAGCGTATGGTAGCGCAGGAATGAGAATTACCCCCATGATGGCATACCATTTGCAAAAGAAGACAACCCAATGTATTCCAAATGGGGTATGTCCAGTCTTTTTTAGTAACCACTGAGTCACAAACACTGGCCAAAATTAGCGTTCAATTTAGTTTTTTACTTTTTTCACACACAACCATATATGAATGCTAACTTTGGCCAGTGTTTGCGACTAAGTGGCTACTAAAAAAGTCTGTACATACCCCATATTGAATACCCTGGGTTGTCTACTTTAAAAAAAAAATATGTACATGTGGGGTGTTATTCAAAGATTTATGACAGATCATAGTGTTACAATGTCACTATTGATAAATTTAAAAAATGTACGTTTTGAAACCACAATATCGTACTTGTACTTATAGCCCTATAACATGCAAAAAAATTGCAAAAAAGCACGTAAACACTGGGTATTTTTAAACTCAGGACAAAATTTTCTATTTAGCAGATTTTTTTCATTCGCTTTTGTAGATGAGTACAAGATTTTTCACGTAAAAGTAAAAAAACATGTATTTTTTTCAATATTTCATCATATTTTTCATTTTTTTTTTATTAAATGACATGAGATTATATAAGTAATGGTATGTAAAGAAAGCCCCTTTTGTCCTGAAAAAACACAAACACCACAAAAGTGTAAAAAGATGCCTGGTCGCAAATGTACAACACGCAAAAACAGTCCAGTCCCTAAGGGGTTAATATTTTAAAAAAAAATATATAATATTTTGTTATGTTTTGATATATTGCCATATTTTTTATATATGATACTTTATTTTTTGCTATTTAAAATTTAAAAAAAATATATAATATATATATATATATATATATATATATATCCAAAAATATTAAATAATTTGAAGAGCTTATATAATATTAAATCAAGGCCATAGTAACAAACTGTTCTTCAGATGTTATGCCAGACCTTGTACTTTGTTGAAAAATAAAGTCTGCTTAGACTAAAATCAGTCATAGACTTATGGAATGCAATATTTATAGAACATCTGCATCACAAACCACTGGCCTCCACCACCTATGAATTCCATATCACTTCCGGTTTTTTATTTGCCATTCCCCACCTCAAAAATTAGATCAAGCAGAATTTTCCAATAGAGTACCAAACATATTGAATAACCTACTGGAGAATATTAAATCAGCCACATTCTATAGCTCTTACAAACATGTGCAGTCATCTACATTCAATCAAATAGTAACAGCACTGATTACTAATTTATAGTTGTATTTCATAAGTTCTATGTTTAACAATGCATTTAGATTTGTTCTTTTTTTTTTGTTTTAAAGGGAAACAATGACTTCTCTGGAATTTCTACAATTGAGTTAAACATTGCAAATAATGTATAGCTTGTGCTAACCTTTTTTAATGAGATGTTCCTTTTTATTTTTTGTTTGTATTAAAAGAGCACTTTCTTCATTAGTTCTGCCACTGATAACAATTATTGACAGAAGATAGGGGCACCCAGTTGTGGCACAATGAGTTATCTCACAAAATTTATCTTTACTGTTCACACATCACACAGGGGATAAACAGATATAATATTAAAGATCTTAATAAGCAACAGTTCTTCCTTAATAAAATAAAGAGCATACCGCGTGCTTTAATGATGAAGTGCACCTTAAAAAAACAGGACTGTGTAAGAGGAATGTCATATCAGGACTCTGGCAGCAGATCTGGGGCGTGTGTGATGCACGCAGTAACAGTAAAACTAGCATCCTGGAAATATGACTATTCTACAGAATATAATCAAAAAGGCATAGAGACCTGGTGTGACAAAAACATGAATCATAAATAATTACAAAGATTCAATATGAACTCCGCAAATTAAGTATTTCTAATCTGCAGTGATTAGGGCAAACTTCATAAGAAATTCAGAATGCAGCACAGTTTCAATGACTAGTTACCTGGTAGTACAAAGCAAGTTACGTTGCTAAGTAAGCAATAATCAGAATGAGCAAAGCCAAATATGTCAGGGAGCAGGAACAACGATCTCTATATAGAAACATCCTAAAAGTGACAGGGGCATACTTGTAAATTCAAGGGCAAAGACTATGAACTTGTTACTGCCATGAAGATAAATAGATAATGTAAGCATGTATACCACTGTAGTTTACTACAAATCAAAATTAAATAGGAATCCATAAACCAAGTGTCTTAATGAAATACTGAGCAAGGTAACATTAATAATAAATATCTCAGAGACAGAAGTGGGGACAAAATGTACTTTATATTAGATCTAGCCAGTAATTGCCTTGGCTAGTTGCCTGTTGAGGTCACAGACTAATTTCCAGAAGTATGAGTAATATCACAATGTATATTTCCTATAGTCACAAAGCTAGTTAATGTGTAAATATACTAAATTCATGTTAGATGAATGACGTACAGAAGGTGAGGGCACTTTTTATCACCTCTGTAGGTTTACCAGTAGTCTGGCAGAGAGCTGTATAGCTTGAGATATTGTAAACAGTGTCAAGTCACATATCTAAATTAAAAGTAGATGTAAAAAACAGATACAATTCTTATCTTGTAATACCTTTTTTATTGGACTAACAGAATTTTTTAATGACAAGCTTTCGGGAGAACCTCCCTTTCTCAAGTCTGAAGCATTTCTGAGCAAGACGACACATAGAATTCAAAGTTGAGTTGTGATACAGGGGTTAAAGCAACATGAGTGTAGATAAGACACAGGTTTGTTAGAAAATAGACACCATCTTAGCAGAGGGTCATAAATATCTTGTTGAAGAGCAGAGTAGGGGGAGAGAGGGAAAAGAAAAACAAACAAGCAGACAGTGCACAGGATGATACACTTTATACATGCACACACACAGAAATATGTATATGTGAACGCATAAACACATGTACATATACATATACATAAACACATATACATACATACACATGAACTCATATACACAAATATAAATGCACAGTAATATATATAAGCATTCATGCATACGAGTATGGGAAAGCATAGGTCTACACATAGTACTTTGTATATAGATAGAATAAACATATAGGAATGCATTTTAAAGTGTTTGTACATATGACAGAATAGTAAGATAATGCTGGGAGAGTGTTCATGTAAAATGTTGGTAGTGGGACAGGAATCCCAAATCAATATTTAGTCCTCTATTCTTGCTGTTAAAACATTTAATCATTCTGGCTTCAAAGGCTTTTCTTTCCTGGGAATTTTTAAAAACCCCTTTCAGTACTTTGATTTTTAGGTCCTCAGTGAGTGGCCAGGCTGGGTAAAGTGGTGTCCCACAGGAGTGCAGTATGATTCTGTGCATATTCATTCTGCCATTTAATGGCTGGGTGGTTTCCCCAATGTAGCATCCTAGGTGGCATTTTATGCATTGAATCATGTATACCACATTGCTGCATGTACAGGAGTATGAACATGAATGGGCACGGATTACAAGAAACATTTTTAAAAACTGCAAAATTTTTGGCTTTTTGGCTTTTTTAAAAGGTGGTCACACTCGCTGATGATCAATTAATCGAGGGCATTTCATTAGCAGCACCTGTCTGATACTAAGCCTCTTAATTCCGATGGAAGGAGTAAGGGTGTACATAGTTTTTCACACATGGCTTCTCCATTTTGGCTTTATTTTTGTTAAATAAATCATGATACGTGTAACATGTCATGTGTTGTTGTTCATCCGATGTTGTATTTACCTAAATGTTAAAACCTGCTAAGGAACAGATGACTTATCATGTCCTGATATGGAAAACCATAGAATTCAAAGAAGGTGTACTTTTTTTATCCCATGACTGTATATGTCTATGTGGCTGAAAGTTCACACTCAACACAGCTAAAATTAAAAGTGAAAAGCAAAAAAATAAAAAAGAACAAGCACAACTCAAATGCAAATACACAATCGTACTATCACAATTAATTGACGTAAATGATGGAAAAGCAAATGTTTTACGTTATCCATCCTTGATCAATGCATTAAAGGACCACTATAGTGCCAGGAAAACATACTCGTTTTCCTGGCACTATAGTGCCCTGAGGGTGCCCCCACCCTCAGGGACCCCCTCCCGCCCGGCTCTGGAAGGGGAAAAGGGGTTTAAACTTACCTTTTTCCAGCGCTGGGCGGAGAGCTCTCCTCCTCCTCTCCGCCTCCGTTCCTCCTCACCGGCTGAATGCGCACGCGGCAAGACGCTTGGCACTTCAACGATGCATAGAAGCATTTACAGTACTTTCCCTATGGGGCGTCTCTCACTGTATGAAAATCACAGTAGAGAAACGCAAGCGCCTCTAGTGGCTGTCAATGAGACAGCCACTAGAGGATTAGGGGAAGGCTTAACCCATTCATAAACATAGCAGTTTCTCTGAAACTGCTATGTTTATAAAAAAAATGGGTTAACCCTAGAAGGACCTGGCACCCAGACCACTTCATTAAGCTGAAGTGGTCTGGGCGCCTAGAGTGGTCCTTTAATGATGATGATGGTCATGGTGTATTGAAGAAAGATGTTTAAATCGAAAAGTTTGCTTGTCTGTTATGTCCTTCAATATATTGCAGTAGCATTATTGTGCACTTGCACTCTAGTTGAGCTTGCTCCTTTTCCTTTTTTTGCTATTAGCAAAACATCACTGACTGAGCAACAGAGGTTTGTAATTTATAGCTGCACAGTTATGTTCTTAATTAATTCATTAATTTATTTATTTATGGTTGGTACTGCCCTATTCTAACCTCTCTCTCCTTTTTATTGCTCGGAATTATATGTGAGGTTTTCTTTTTCAGATATTAGTAATTTACCCAAATAAGTGTTGTTTATTTGCATACAGAGTAATTCACTAAAATGATAATTCAAAGCAAATTCAAAGTGACCTTAAATTTGAAATCCACTATTCATCTTCGCTTAACCCCTTAAGGACACAACTTCAGAAATAAAAAGGAATCATGACGGAATATTTCCGTCATATGTCCTTAAAGGGTTAAAGGACCACTATAGTGCCAGGAAAACATACTCGTTTTCCTGGCACTATAGTGCCTTGAGGGTGCCCCCACCCTCAGGGTCCCCCTCCCGCCTGGCTCTGGAAGGGGGAAAGGGGTAAAAACTTACCTTTTTCCAGTGCTGGGCGGGGAGCTCTCTTCCTCCGATCCTCCTCTTCTCCTCCCCGTCGACTGAATGCGTACGCGTGGCAAGAGCTGCGCGCGCATTCAGCCGGTCACATAGGAAAGCATTTACAATGCTTTCCTATGGACGCTGGCGTGCTCTCACTGTGAAAATCACAGTGAGAAGCACGCAAGCGCCTCTAGTGGCTGTCAATGAGACAGCCACTAGAGGATTAGGGGGAAGGCTTAACCTATTAATAAACATAGCAGTTTCTCTGAAACTGCTATGTTTATTAAAAAATGGGTTAATCCTAGCTGGACCTGGCACCCAGACCACTTCATTAAGCTGAAGTGGTCTGGGTGCCTAGAGTGGTCCTTTAAGTCAATAACCCTGGGAATGCATGAACTGCATAAGTCACCAGTGAATTGAATAGTAGTGCTTTGTTCACTTTTTTTTATTTTTCATTGTGATCTCTTTAACCATTGTATATGTTACAGTTGTATTTGTGATTTGTTACATGTTCTGGTTCTTGCTTTCAAATCTCTACATAATGCTGCTCCCACCTATCTATCCTCCCTTATACACAAGTATGTCCCGTCTAGGCCCTTACGATCTGCTGAAGACTTACGTCTATCTTCTGTCCATACTTCCACCTCTGATGCTCTCCTTCAAGATTTCCCGAGGGTGCACCGTTCCTGTGGAACTCGCTTCCCTCCTCCGTTAGATGCTCACTCAGTCTCCACTCCTTCAAAAAATCATTAAAAACCCACTTCTTTATAAAAGCGTATCAATTGAACTGTTAATAAATAGCTCCCGACTGATATCTCTTCTGCAACTGTCACTAGTGTAATACTATCCTTACCTTTTTGTGTCATTTTACCCCACTCCCTTTTGCATGTAAGGTCATTGAGCAGGGCCCTCAACCCCTCTGTTCCTGTGTGTCCAACTTGTCTGGTTACAACTACATGTCTGTTCGTCCACCCATGGCATGGTGCTATATAAATAACATAATAATAATAATAATTAGTAATACAATACCCACGAAATAGATGTGAAATTAAATGTTATATTGTGTTATGGTAAAATGAGCTGAGGTGCAGATCTAATATAAGGCAAGTGTTAACCAAAGATGGGTTGGAGCTCAGAGCAGCAGGAGTATTTAATCTGATACGTTTAGAAGAGCAACAATATTTTCACAAGTGGTTTAGTATTGTGTAGAGCCATTGTGAGGGCCAGCAATTGGAATAAACAATAAGGGATATGAAGCTTTTGCTGGGTCAAAGTGCAGTCTTAGCAATACCATTATATAAGTTCAAATCATAAACAATAAAAATACAGGCAAGCTGAATACCAGAAAATGGAAAGTAAGAAAGGCTGCAACATTTTCCACAGTGAACAACAGGAATATTAGTAATAGAGCTATTCCTTTATACAGCCAACATGGAAAAGTACACTGTGCAGGACACAGCAGACACAAGAGTAGTATTTTGCCTTAACAGTAGTGATGTCCCGAACGGTTCGCTGGAGAATAGTTCCTGGCGAACATTGCTTGTTCGCATTCGCCACGGACGGTGAACATATGCGCTGTTCGGTCCGCCCCCTATTCGTCATCATTGAGTAAACTTTGACCCTGTACCTCACAGTCAGCAGACACATTCCAGCCAATCAGCAGCAGACCCTCCCTCCCAGACCCTCCCACCTACTGGACAGCATCCATTTTACATTCATTGTGAAGAAGCATTCTTAGTGAGAGGAGGGACAGTGTAGCTGATGCTGATTTGATAGGGAAATTGATAGCTAGGCTAGTGTATTCAGTGTCCACTACAGTCCTGAAGGACTCATCTGCTCTCTCTGACCTCACTACCCCC
>OW240912.1:35648236-35688936 GCA_933207985.1 Pelobates cultripes | reverse complement strand
CCCCCCTCACTCTCACATTACCCTCCCTCACTCTCACATTACCATCACCCCCCACACCATCACCTCCCTGTCACCATCACCTCCTTGTCACCATCACCCGCCTCTCACCATCACCCGCCTCTCCTTCTCACCATCACCCCCCCATACACACAACACACTTCAAGCAGCTACCCCATACACATAGGGTCACAGGTAAACTGTGCATCAATGTGTATATGTGACACTTTTTTGTTAGTGGGGCCTCATGTCTAGAGCCACCTCTGGGTGTCCCAATAGCTTGCATTTAAAAAAAACAACAACAACTTTTTTGACTGTAATATAATATTGGTCAGTTTCCTTCACGAGTGTGCGTTTCAGGGCCTGCCCAGTGCCACCACTCACTCACTGGTGTCCCAATAGCTTGCATTTAAAAAAAACAAAACTTTTTGGACTGTAATATAATAGCAGTCAGTTTCCTTCACGACTGTGCGTTTCAGGGCCTGCCCAGTGCCACTACTCACTCACTGGTGTCCCAATAGCTTGCATTTAAAAAAAAAAAAAAAAAATTGTTTTTGACTGTAATATAATAGCAGTCAGTTTCCTTCACAAGTGTACGTTTCAGGGTCTGCCCAGTGACACCACTCACTCACTGGTGTCACAATAGCTTGCATTTAAAAAAAACAAAACTTTTTGGACTGTAATATAATAGCAGTCAGTTTCCTTCACGCATGTGCGTTTCAGGACCTGCCAGGGCACAGTGTCACACCAGTGCAACTCATATCTGGTTTAACAGTAGTGTACATTTAAAAAAAAAATATATACAATTTTGACTGTAATAGATTGAATAGCAGTTAGTTATCTGCCAGCGTGTGTGTCAGGCTCACAGCGTATACTGTGCCCACTTGCCCAGTGCCACCACTCGTATCCGGTGTCACAATAGCTTGCATTTAACAAAAAAAAAAACTTTTTGGACTGTAATATAATAGCAGTCAGTTTCCTTCACACATGTGTGTTTCAGGGACTGCCAGGGCACACGGTCACACCAGTGCAACTCATATCTGGTGTAACAGTAGTGTACATTTAAAAAAAAACAAAAAAACTGGACTGTAATAGATTGAATAGCAGTTAGTTGTCTGCAAGCGTGTGTGTCAGGCCTACAGCGTCTACTCTGCCAACTTCTGCCACTGCACAGTGCCACTCATATCTGTTGTCACAGTAGCTTGCACGCATAGTACCACTAATCGAATTAAAGTCTAGGGCAGTTCGCCCGGTTCGCCCGTTCGCGAACATTTGCGGAAGTTCGCGTTTGCCGTTCGCAAACCGAAAATTTTATGTTCGCGACATCACTACTTAACAGCTGTGTTATGGTTGAGAAATCATGTTATTTAACCAGTGGGCCACTGCAATTAGAGTTTTTGTGGAATCTGTATATTAGGAGATATACCATAAGGTAACCAGGTTTAAGAACATAGACAAAGTACTCGAGGAGCAAGAACTGAAGTACAGGAAGGCATCAACCACTTCGGGGACCATTAGGAAGAGAGCCAGAGAAGGCCACAAAGATATTGTATGATAGTTATTGCTATGACAAAGATGGAACAAAGTCCATGGTTTCTATTGCATGTTGAGTAGAGAATTATAGACAACTGAGAAAAACAAATAACTGTCTCTTTTTGGTGATGGAAAATGTGATTTTGAATGTACAGAAAAAGGGTAGGGGCCACCACAACAGAGAAACAGGTTATATCATGTTCTATGGATCATGCAGGGCTTTGGAATTTCCAAAACATGGAATTGTGGAAAAATAAGTGGATATACATTCATCCCAGATAGGGATAATAACAATGTGTAGACACATGCAGGGGTTCTGTGACACATGTCTACTAGTGAAGGGTTACAAGTTACAAAGAGCAGGGTGACATGCCAGATGGCCACCCAATAATATAAGCCCAGCAGTTGGCAATGATTTCATCAACATTCATAGGTTTAAAACTTCAAGGTGAAGGTAGTCCTGGCCCCACAATGACATACTGATATCTTATAGTATTTCTTTCTCACAGCAATCCACTGGAATTCTTGAACACTGGGACTGTATATATATATCATTTGGATATCAAGGTGTTATGCAATTGTATATCAAGTAAATAATATTAGCATCTTAAGATTTAATTAATTGCATACTCAATAGCTGGGTTTTATAGATTTTTGATTGCTTGTAATTATTTAGGAGCTTGGTTAAGGTCAATGAAGTTCTGACTGTGGTGACAAATTGGAAATTCTTCTTACCCTTTGTCTTTTCTCTGTAACTCTTGGCCATTCACATTGTCATATACTTTGTGCACCGCTCAAGAACCCAAACATCCTACTGTCTTACAGTATCCTTCTGTTCCTGCCACCTTAAATTACAAATAACATTTATAACAACCCTCCCTCTCATTTAAAATCCTATTAAGATTTGCCTTGATCATATGTATAGATAATGCCTTGCAAATATATTCAGTTTCTTGACTAATTCACTTATGTGACTGAATTATAAGTGGTACACTGGAATCTTGTAATCTTCATTGTTACAAACTGAAACAAAAAATCAATTACATTAAATTATATTATGTGCATGTTTGAATGGTTTATATGAAAAAAAAGTATAATGCTTATTTAATTTGCAACCGCTTTTCTGCTGTAGGACCTCCTTGATTTCATAGATTAATTGGATTTCCTTAACACAATAGCCTGATTAGTGGTCATCATTAGAGTTGGGCGAACCCGGATTGTAAAGTTCATTAGGTTTTTTGGACCCCGGACCTAATATCACTGTATGTTCGGGTTGGAGTTTGGTGTTCGGCGATTTAATGGCGCATTTTCAAAGGCTGCAGGGCAGCCAATCAACAAGCGTTTGACTCGTGCGCCCTTAGAAGCCATCACAGCCATGCCTACTAATGGCATGGCTGTGATTGGCCAGTGCAGCATGTGACCCAGCCTCTATATATAAGCTGGAGTCGCGTAGCGCCGCATGCACATGAGGTCTTATTAGTGTAGGGAGAGGATGCTGCCGCTGATAGGGACAGCTTAGGAAATAATTCTGCAAACTAGTACAATAGTGGGGTGGGGTGCACTTCATATATGAGAGTCAAATAGAAGCTTCAAATGCCGCGGTTACATCAGAGTTTTAAAAAGTCTTTTTTTTTGGTGCTAAATAGTACATTAGTGGGATAGTACATTAGTGGGGTGCACTTCATATCTGAGAGTCAACTAGAATCGTCAAATACAGCTGTCACATTGCAGTTTTAAAACTTAAAATTATTTATAAACTGCTAAATAGTATTTTAGTGGGGTGCACTTCATATCTGAGAGTCAAATCGAAGCGTCTTATAGTGTGATTACAGCGCAGTTGTAAAAATTCTAATTGTTTTGCTGCTAATCTGCTAAATAGTACATTTGCGGCCTGCGGTGCAGTTTATATCTGAGAGTTAAATCAAAGCGTCTAATAGTGTGCTTACAGCGCAGTGGTAAAAATTCAAATTTTCTGGGTGCTAATCTACTAAATAGTAGATTTTGGGGCGTGCACTTCATATCTGAGAGTCAAATTGCAACGTCTAATAGTGTGCTTACAGTGCAGTGGTAAAAATTCAAATTTTCTAGGTGCTAATCTGCTAAATGGTACATTTTGGGGCGTGCACTTCATATCTGAGAGTCAAATAGAGGCGTCTAATAGTGTGCTTACAGCGCAGTTGTAAAAATGATAATTTTCTGGCTGCTAATCTGCTAAATAGTACATTTTGGGGCCTGCGGTGCACTTGATATCTGAGAGTCAAATAGAAGCATCAAATTGTGCGCTTACTGCACAGTTGTAAACATTCTAATTGTTTTGCTGCTAATCTGCTAAAGAGTACATTTTGGGGCCTGCGGTGCACTTCATATCTGAGAGTCAAATAGAAGCCTCTAATAGTGTGCTTACAGCGCAGTAGTAAAAATTTGAATTTTCTAGGTGCTAATCTGCTAAATAGTACATTTTGGGGCGTGCACTTCATATCTGAGAGTCAAATCGAAGCGTCTTATAGTGTGCTTACAGCGCTGTTGTAAGAATTCTAATTGTTTTGCTGCTAATCTGCTAAATAGTACATTTTGGGGCCTGCGGTGCACTTCATATCTGAGAGTCAAATCGAGGCTTCTAATAGTGTGCTTACAGTGCAGTTGTAAAAATTCAAATTTTATGGGTGCTAATCTGCTAAATAGTAAATTTTGGGGCCTACGGTGCACTTCATATCTGAGAGTCAAACAGAAGCGTCAAATAGTGCGCTTACTGCGCAGTTGTAAACATTCTAATTGTTTTGCTGCTAATCTGCTGCTTACATTGGAGTTTTAAAAAGTATACTTGGGGTGTTCACTTCATATCTGAGAGTCAAATCGAAGCGTCTAATAGTGTGCTTACAGCGCAGTTGTAAAAATTCTAATTGTTTTGCTACTAACCTGCAAAATAGTACATTTTGGGGCCTGCGGTGCACTTCATAAATGAGAGTCAAGTAGAAGCGGCAAATAGTGTGTTTACAGCGCAGTTGTAAAAATTCTAATTTTCTGAGTACTAATCTGCTAAATAGTACGTTTTGGGGCATGCACTTCATATCTGATTGTCAAATAGAAGCGTCTAATAGAGTGCTTACAGCGCAGTGGTAAAAGTTCAAATTTTCTGGGTGCTAATCTGCTAAATAGTACATTTTGGGGCGTGCACTTCATATCTGAGAGTCAAATAGAAGCGTCTAATAGTGTGCTTACAGCGCAGTTGTAAAAATTCTAATTATTTTGCTGCTAATCTGCTAAATAGTACATTTTGGGTCCTGAGGTGCACTTCATATCTGAGAGTCAAATAAAAGCGTCTAATAGTGTGCTTACAGCGCAGTGGTAAAAGTTCAAATTTTCTGGGTGCTAATCTGCTAAATAGTACATTTTGGGGCGTGCACTTCATATCTGAGAGTCAAATAGAAGCGTCTAATAGTGTGCTTACAGCGCAGTTGTAAAAATTCTAATTATTTTGCTGCTAATCTGCTAAATAGTACATTTTGGGTCCTGAGGTGCACTTCATATCTGAGAGTCAAATAAAAGCGTCTAATAGTGTGCTTTCAGCGCAGTGGTAAACATTCTTATTTTCTGGGTGCTAATCTGCTAAATAGTACATTTTGGGGCCTGCTCTTCATATCTACAAGTCATGCTACAACAAAATTAAACAAGTTTTAAAATATGTATGGGCTAACCAGTGGCTGTAAAAAAAAAGTATTACTGGTTACATTCATGACTACACACTCTAGTGAACATGACCTTCATGTAGTGTGTTCTTTTTTTAAAAATCATACAGCATCCTTTTATGTGCTTTTCAGATGACATATTGTGAATTACCAATTTTTGTGTAGCCTGATTTTTTTTTAAAAAGTGAAAAATAAGTGTTATTGTGATCGCTTCATATACAGAAGCATTAATATACATTTTTATATTGTGTAAAGACACAACTAAAAAGTTAAAAACCAAACACCAAAACCACGTGCCAGACAATCTACCTGTGTATGGCTAGTGTGATACAATAAGTCTGCATCTTAAAAACACAATAACCCACTGAAAATGGGCGAGAATTGTTTTTGCAAATGGAACTTTGATTCGAATTTACTACATCAGTCACTTGTAATATTGTTTCACACCCACAACACTTGTTACACAGATCTAAGTGATAGAAAACAGATTGATATTTTCTACACTAGAAACTACCAGATAACAAGCTGCTATATTTAAACCAGTTATCAATAGCTACTTCAGAGGTACTTCAATAATATTGTAATTCTGGGGCAATACCCTCACAAGTCAAACTGAGAGGTCAGTTTATAGGGAAAACTGTTGCCTGGATACAATTCTAAAACAATTTCCATATGTCCCTTGCAGACTTTACATGCTGGAAAAACACAGGTGCCAACTGCTGTGGCTTTCTGCAGTGTGCATACCGGCAAGGAGGGCAGGGTTGAGGAGTGAGTGGAAGATGATGTGGAGGATGATGAGGTCCTAGATCCCACATGGAATCAAGGTCATGCGAGTGACGTGTGCAGGTTGGAGGAAGAGGCGCTGGTCGCACAGAGGCACCAGCACAGCATAAGAGGGAGCAGGGTGCAAAAGCGGACCGGACGTCCACTAGCGCTCGTCGGCATGTATTAGCTTGAGAATTACCAGTTATCCAAGTAATACATGTAGCGATCAAAGGATACATAATAGAGCTGAGCGAATCCGAACTGCAAAGTTCGAGTTCGAACCAGATTTAACGATCCATTCGTAGTTTTACAGTCAGGTAGGCAGTCCGGTGACCAGGACCCAGACACTGTCTGGGTGGGTGGCGGTCGGATGACCGGGACCCAGTATGCCTGATGTTGAAGTTAGGAGTCACAGTGTGGAATGGATTAGCAGGGTCTGGTGCAGGGTAACCACACGCCCCCTGGTGTTGAGCACCAGCGTTAGTGCGGCAACATACCAGGACCCTGATGCAGCTTCAGTAAAAAGAGTACTGGATACCAGAAGCCATCACCAGAGTGATCCGCAACTTGGAACAGGATGTGACATTCACTGTAGTGGCTGTGCGTGCTTTTGGCGTTGTCACCCTGCTGCTGCTCAACTGTCTGCGCTGCAGCGTAACTTCGGCCTTCCCGCTCACCACCTCATGAGTATAGGAGAAAAAGGAGGAAACCGCGCCTTACATAAATTATATATACATACACTTGATGTCTCTTGGTAGTTTCGGATAATTTATCCTCAAAAAGAAAACAGAAAGAGTATATACAATAGTGTAGTATGCTAAATAATATTGGAAAAAAGTGATAAATAAAACGGAGGTATTTTTCACTCACATTTGGTAGAGCTACTGTGGGAGCTCTACCATAATTGGCTTGGACGGTACAATCCCCGTCTTAGGATAAGAAGTCCAACGTCTTAGGTACTCCAATGGTGTAGTAATGCAGATAAAAATGGAAAACAAGAAACTCCAATAGTGTAATAGTTCCAACTCCAAATATAAATGGATAAATAGAAATATATATACTCACATTTACTAGAGCAGAAAACTTGCTCTAGTTTATAAGGCTTGCAGTGGTATAATCCCCACTGTAGGATATACAGGCCAGGAAGTAAGATGGTGCAAATAAAATATAATAAAGTGGAATATAGCTTTAAAAGATATATATTTAATAATGTAACAAACAGAATAAAATAAAAGCTATATTATAAAAATTTTTATATAGCTTTTATTTTATTCTGTTTGTTACATTATTAAATATATATCTTTTAAAGCTATATTCCACTTTATTATATTTTATTTGCACCATCTTACTTCCTGGCCTGTATATCCTACAGTGGGGATTATACCACTGCAAGCCTTATAAACTAGAGCAAGTTTTCTGCTCTAGTAAATGTGAGTATATATATTTCTATTTATCCATTTATACTTGGAGTTGGAACTATTACACTATTGGAGTTTCTTGTTTTCCATTTTTATCTGCATTACTACACCATTGGAGTACCTAAGACGTTGGACTTCTTATCCTAAGACGGGGATTGTACCGTCCAAGCCAATTATGGTAGAGCTCCCACAGTAGCTCTACCAAATGTGAGTGAAAAATACCTCCGTTTTATTTATCACTTTTTTCCAATATTATTTAACATACTACACTATTGTATATACTCTTTCTGTTTTCTTTTTGAGGATAAATTATCCGAAACTACCAAGAGACATCAAGTGTATGTATATATAATTTATGTAAGGCGCGGTTTCCTCCTTTTTCTCCTATACTACTGTTCTAACAAGGCTGGGAATCCTTGTATTTGTTACTGCTGCCTATCTTACTGTTTATTTTTTGGAGTGAGCACCTGACACATCTCTTCTTTTTCACCACCTCATGAGACTGTGTGAGCAGCAGCAGGCAATAGTGGAGTTTCAGCTGCAGCACACACGGGTCAGTGGCTCTGCACCAGACTTCCCTCCAATTGATCAGAGTTAAAGGATTTCAAGTGGACTCATTACAATTACAGGGCCTCTAAAGAGTCCTGTATTGTTATTTGTTCTCACTACCTTCCCGCGTCAGGAGTGGGTCATTTGCGCACCTATTGCCTTCCTTGCATGTGGTAGCCATTTCTCAGGGTCCCTGTACGGAATGGAACCCTGATTCCCTGTTACTCGTGGTCACCATGGTAGGTGCAGAAACTGGCATCGAAAGTTGATATGGATGACATCCAAATGCAAAGTCGCAGTCACAGGAATGTGCGATTGGACCGAGGTTCTCTACAGTCAACAAAATGTTTCTTTTTTTGTATGTTCCAATATTTTGTGGGCTACCACAATAAAAAAAAAAAAACATAAAAAGCTGTGTTGGCTACTTCATCCTCCTCCACCACCACGGTCACCGCCTCCTCAACCTATGGGTCACTTAGTATTAACTAGGTACACATTAGCAGAGGCTTGTGAAGGCCTTTTCTCCATGCATCAGGAGTTGAGCATTTCTCCATGCATCAGGACTGCAAGAAATGCACCGCAGGACGCAAATGTTTCTTTTTTTGTATGTCCCAACATTTTGGGGGCTACCCCAATTAAAATAAAAAATAGATATATATAAAAAGTGTTGGCTACCTCCTCCTCCTCCACCGCCACTTCCACTTACACCACCACGGTCACCGCCTCCTTAACCTATGGGTCACGTAGTATAAACTATGTACACAATAGCAGAGGCTTGTGAAGGCCTTTTCTCTATGCATCAGGAGTTGAGCTCAGTTTGAAAAATGAAAGAGAATGCCCTGCACTCCAACCTCTCTCAAATGGATAATTCTGGTGATCCTCCTTACAGCCATGCTTTAGATTTTGATTTATGTTCTTCCAAAGCTAAAATCAAAGATTCCATCTAGTGCTATTTTATGGCTCAGCTGTATTTTTCATGTTATTTTAAGTGATTTCCCCATCCACATTTGTTTGCATGGCACTTTTACCCCCATTGTACTTGCTTTTGCAGCTCTCTAGCTCTTTCCAGGAGTTTTTTAGAGGCATTTTTGTGGCCAAAAGTTTGGGTCCCGATTGAGGTTGGGGTTCGGGGTCAAGTTTGAGCCCGAACCCGGACTTTTTTTCAAAGTTCGGCCGAACCCGCCGGACCCAAACATCTAGGTGTCCGCTCAACTCTAGTCACCATCACTGAACCACAGAAAACTCCTTTGTCTACAGTTATAATGTTTATTCTAAATGATGGAAAATAGGTCACTTTAAAAGAGCAAGTGATCATTTATTTTATAGGAATAAAATGTAAAAATCTAATTCCACAATATTTGTTTACATCTGCATTTTAAAGTGTAGCACAATTTGTCCATAGCAGCATCATATAAATCTAACATCCTTGATATTGAGCTTCAATGCATGGCAGGTGGATCAGAACATGATATATCATGTTTCTCTGTTGGGGCACTGACTGAGTGAGCCACTTATGGTGCCCCCTACCATTTTTCTGTACATTCAAAATCACATTTTCCATCACCAAAAAGAGACAGCAATTTGTTTTTCTCAGCTATTATTCTCTATTCTACATGCAGTAGAAACCATCTTTGTCATAGCAATAACTATCATACAATATCTTTGTGGCCTTCTCTGGCTCTCTTCCTAATGATCCCCAAAGCGGTTGATGCCTTCCTGTACTTCAGTTCTTGCTCCTCGCGTACTTTGTCTAAGTTCTTAAACCTGGTTACCTTATGGTATATCTCCTAATATACAGATTCAACAAAAACTCTAATTGCAGTGGCCCACTGGTTAAATAACGTGATTTCTCACGTCATAAACATAAAATAGCTGTTAAAGGCAAAATACTACTCTTGTGTCTGCGTCCAAACTGCACAGTATTTTGTTAGTGTCACCTCTCCCACGTATCACAGTTACAGCTCATCGCAGTGTTTTGCTGCCACATTCTACCACAGTATTCTGTTATATTGTTCTGATATAATGTCCTACCATGGTATCCTGAATAAGCAGTGTTATGTCTCTAAGTCAACAGTGGGATAATGTTTTGCTGAATCTTTAAGTGCTTCACCTACCCCTTAACCCATTTGCCTGAATAAACTAGCTGTAATCTGTTTGAGATGTGTTTTACAAATTAGGTTTAAAATAAATAAAGACAATGAGTGGGCAGAGTCCTCATATACTTATTGTTCCTTTATATGTATATATAATGATATATGTATCATTTTGTAATTGTCTCATTTATTGCCAAATTCCCCCCATTCATAAAATTGCAAAGCGTTGCGGAATAACTTGGCGCTATATAAATGCCAATAATAACAATAATAATAATAATAACAACGAGTGGAAGAGTAAGGAGGATTAATAAAATGTATCACGATGCTGAGTAAAACACTCTATATTACCTCTATATATGCAAAAACCTAAAAGTATCAATATGTACGTAATATATATATATGTATATGTAAAATGACATGATCTTCTGTAAGGTGCTTTGATACCCACTAGGAGAAACATACATTCTCCTGATTATCTTATAACTCTTAAAAAGTCTTATTTGAAACAGCTACATAAATGATTAGATGAAATTACCACTTTTATTCAAATAAGTTGCCCTGAACTATTTCTATAAACGATGCAAAATGTTTTATGTACTTTAAAAGGAATATATATGTAGAAGTCTGTAACAAAACTTTGCTAGATGAAACTATTAGAATATATATGAATTTAATGAAAATCACTTGAAAATAAATTCCAATTTTCTGTGCAACAACTGGTAAACAATGCTGATTTACAGACATTTATAATTTATTATGCACATTTTAAGTAGTAAAAAATTTAAAACACAGCAGCATAAGATTGCTTTGTACTTATGGTAAAACATTGAACCTTATATGCATAACATTTACATATATTTCAGACCTGTAAACTATGAAAAACAATTCAAACAGGTTGTGAAATACAAGAAAAAAAACAAAAGAAACATTGCTTAGAAAAACAAATGAATGTGTTTTCTGTGACAGGAAGCTAAGCTGAAAATGCATTTATTTGTCAGTATCAGCTCAGTTATTTATAAGTACCTCTTAAAAAATAGCAACAGACCAATAGGTTATGTGAAGTCCATTTAGAATAAATATAATTATCACACAAAACCTTGCTGAGCAATTATGAAGGAGAAAAGTTTTCAAGGCTAACTTAGAGTACCAATATAATTAAAGTTCTAAATTCTGACATTATTAATACTTAATAATTGCAATTGCAATAGTGATAGAGTTCTCTTTTTAGCTAAGACTAAAACACTTTATGAAGCCCTGCTCATGTTTTTGTGGAAAATGTATCTTCTTAAAGGGACACCACAGGCACAATTACGACCTATGCTTCATATTTAAGGTATGGTATAAGAAGGTCTCCACTGTCATTGTTCTAACATAAAATGTCATCATCAGTAACTTGCTAAATTTGTGGCTGCTGCAAGGTTAAACCTCTCATCCAGAAATATCACAAGAGGATGCAATATTCAAGAACTTGTACTGCTTGTGATCGCTACATGCTATATCACTGATGGCGAACCTTTTTGAGCCCGAGTGCCCAAACCGCAATACATGCCAACTTTTTTTTCCAACACGACAATTAAACCTGAATACTGAGGTTTAAGTTTAGAAAAAACAACTTGTAAAGTTGTCCGAACTAATTAACATCTTTGGTTTTAAAAGAAGAACACAACAGAGAGTTCAATTATACAAATTTTAAATAATGGTATAAATAGATAAAATTAAGGTTATATTTATTAGTATCTCGAACAAATGCAATACATGCACACAGACTGCTGAATACATTCACACACCGACTGCTTAATACATACACACACCGACACACAGACTGGCTGCTAAATACACACAAACAGACAGACTGCAAAATTCATACACACAGTCTGCTGAATACACACACACTGCTGAATACACACACACACAGTCTGCTGAATACACACACACGGCTAAATACACTTACACTGCTGAATACACACACACACACACACACACACACACACTGCTGAATACATACACACACACTGCTGAATACATACACACACTGCTGAGTAGACACAGACTGCTGAGTACATACACACAGTCTGCTGAATACACACACAGTCTGCTGAATACATGCACACTGCTGAATACATAAAGACTGCTGAATGCACACACATACTGCATTGAGGGGTGCAGTGTATGTGTTTGTGTGTAAGGGGGTGGAGTGTGTGTGGAGTGCTGTGTGTGAGGGGTGTGTGTGTGTGAGGTGCTGTTTGTGTGAGGTGCTGTGTGTGTGTGTGTGTGTGTGTGTGTGGGGGGGTGCTGTGTGTGTGTGTGAGGGGTGCTGTGTGTGTGGGGAGGGGTGCTGTGTGTGGGGGGAGTAGGGGTGTTGTGTGATGGGAAGTAGGGATGCTGTGTGTGGGGGAGTGGGGGTGCTGTGTGTGTAGAGTGTGGGGGTGCTGTGTGGGGATTAGGGTTGTTGTGTGTAGGGGTGCTGTGTGGGGGTAGGGGTGCTGTGTGTGGGGGGTTAGTAGTGCTGTGTGTGGGGGGTTAGGGGTGCTCTGTGGGGGGTAGGGATGCTGTGTGTGAGGGGTAGGGGTGCTTTGTGTGTGGCTGTAGTGGTGCTGTGTGTGTGGGGCTAGGGTGCTGGGTGTGGGGTTAGGGGTGCTGAGTGGGAGGGTAGTGTGCTGTGTGAGGGTTAGGGTGCTGTGTGTGGGAAGTAGGGGGTAGGGGTGCTGTGTGTTTGGGGTAGGGGTTCTGTGTGTGGGGGGTAGGGGTGCTGTGTGTAGGAGGGTAGGGGTGCTGTGTGTGGGGGGGGGTGGGGAAGGTACATAAAAAAAAGTATATTAAATCTATATCTCCCACCCTCCCTTCTTATTACATTTGGTGAAAGAGGGGGGACACAGCCATCCCTGATGGTGGTCCGTGGTGGTAAGTATGTGACAGGGAAGCAGCTCTCCTGTCCTCCCGCGTGATGCTGTGTGGAGCGTTGCCATGGTAATTGCTTGTGTGAGGACAGGAGAGCTGCTTCCGAGATCCATCCCCCCTGCTTCCGGTCCTCCCGACACGAAAGCAGAGTAGGCACCTGCCGTTTTGTGGCACGCATGCCATAGGTTCGCCATCACTGTGCTATATATGTCCTTAACTCGATAGCTTTCTGCGAAGGAACTAGAGCCATCATTGCATCTATAGATAAAATTACTGGCAAGTGCTGATCCACATATCTCATAAGCCTCTGCTGAGAATAGATTTTGTACGACACCCACAGAAGAACAATGGAAAGGCTATCATTGACTGACAGTCCCTATACTTGGCAGACAGAGACGGATTACAAGGCAGATCAAAATTAAGAAAATCTCTTTTTTTCTCCCCATACCCTTTCTTTTGCTCTTACATGTAATACATCTTCTACTTTGGTCCCTTCTTCTTTTCAGCCATGTCACCTTTCTTCATGTCAATTTCTTTCTTTATGCATATAACCTCTCTCCATGTGCCGTTTTCTCCCTATTAGTCTCTTTCTTCTCTGAGGTGTGATATGTGGTTGTATTTATCAAACCACTACTTTTCAGAACACTGAACAATCCCCTTCAGAGCAATACACATACACACAGTCATACAGACACACACACAGACATAAGCAGTAATAAAGGCAAAGTTATACAGATACAGTCTCCTACACAGTCATACAGACACAGTCATACAAACACACATAAACACACACTCAAATAGACATGCATGCTAAGTCATACAGGCACAAATACACACTTATACAAACACTTTGAGTGGGAGATAGTAGTTTGCTATTTTTTAAAATGTGCTTCTTTGCCACTGCTTCTGCTTTGAAAGTTGTAAGCTTCTTCTCTCAGTAATATACAAAGTGAGTAGATGTAGTTTACTGCATAAGTGAGCCCTGCATACATAGAGTGTGGCAAGTCTTTGTTTTAACGCTATCTAGAAAAAAATATTCTAAAATATAGAGGTCCTGATGGTCATTTCCTTGTTCTCCCACCTAAAATAAATAAATACTATTTACCACATATCTAGATTCAGACTGGATGTGCAGGAAATCTTTGTTCTTGTCAGGGTCAAAAGAGGTGAGTGGATGACCCACTGAATTTTTCCTTTTATTTTTGGATAAATCCCTTTTTTTCAACTTATAATGACTCTCACTCCCCATCTTTCAATAATATATGGTAGCAAAAAAAAAAAAAGTAATCAATAATTATGAAATTATTTTAAAGTTTTCTCACTTCCTATTTTTTAATCCAGATATATGAGAATTTTATTTTGCCAACTCCAAAATGGCTGATATTACGTAGCCATTGGGCCAGGTGATACTGCAGCAATTTTTGCATGCCTGCACATTATAGGCACAATTTTTGCTGCTGTTCTGGCTGTCCAAAGGGCTTTCTTGAATTTGTTTTCTGTACCAAAATTCAGTGGAACTAAACAGCGGCATGACCAAAAAAAGTCTTCCAAATCTAATTGTTTGTTACGTTGCAGATTCTGTACATATTTTCCCGCCCAGTTAGCATGCTATCCACATATGTAACTACTATGTGAACTCACTCTAACCATCATAATCCCCCCTTTAGTTACATTTAACTAGTCATGTATCCTGTCACATTCTTCCAACCTCTTATATACCCTCACCCAACCTCATTCCCTGTCACATGCCCTCATCCATTCACATACAGTTATTTTTCTGTGATAAAGTGCATGGTGTGATCAGTGAAGGAGTCTATATTTCCCCTAGATTTCTAGAGAAGCATATGACATTTAAGTATTTGTGGTATGCAAGATAAAATAATGTTTAGAGATGGGCCCCTGGGGTGGAGCATTTGGAGAGTAGGGCGTGCCGGTGTCTCACTCCTCAGTTTACAAGCAACTGGGAGACATAAGGTCCAGGCCAGGAATTCGGGTTGTATCCAACCCATTGCTCAGCTGCAATAAATGAGCTGCAGCAGTGGGAATAAACTCCTCACTGCTAGGCAGGTAAGGGAGATTATTGGTTTCTCCTTTGGAGGTTGGAAGCAGCAGGCTGGCTTGGAGCACTAGAGTGCAGAAAGTTTACAGTCAAGGTGACTGAGTACTGGAGTGCAGAAACGAGACAGAAAGCAAGGTTGGTGGAACCTGTGTTTTGTTAAGTTTAACCCTTGTTAGATAGGGACTTAAATGTCAGTAAGTGCTCAGACGAGCTAGGATTTAATTTGCAGGGAATTCAGTTATTGTTTCTTTTGTATTGCTGCTGTCTCTTGAGCAGATTGCGCAATAAATTGCCTGGAGTTATATTAAGACCAAAAGACTATGCATGTTTTATAACCTAGAGGACCGTGCTAATTGCAATACAGGATCACATGCCTTATTAAATTAATCCATCCAACTCCAGTCAAACTCATCTACTACTTCTTTCTGTTATGTGCATTTCTTGGGAAATGTGAACCACAAACATCTGCAGTGTTATGGTTAACCATCATTACTAGTGACTACATCTCCCTCGATTTTTGATGTACTAGGGGTGAGTTAGGAAGAGATAACTGTGAATAAGCTAGGAAGCATTAACAGGGGACTAGAAAGTTATGACTGGGGGAATATTAAACGGTTTGTGATATACAATTCTCACAATGCTTAACCAACTTGTAATCATGGGAATTGAACTTTACAAACATATGGAGAGCGTGGTCTTTTAAAATGTTGTGAATTCTACTCCTACAGTGTTCAGTTAACCATTGAGGATAGCTTATCATCACAGGAAGTGCTTTTCACAGTTGCGTTTTAGATTATTCATGGGGGTTCATGACCTAAATTTGGCATTACTTTACAAATACGGGAACACTGATATACATACATATTGACATTTTACATGGAAACATTAATGTACATATTTACTAACATTGTAAGTATACAAGAAAACAAACATACACACTTACTGAAATTGTACACATAGGAATACCAACTTTCCGACATTGCACACACACAGGAATACCAGTCCACATCCATAATCAATATTGCACAAATAATTAGAGCATGCACACACACAAAACATGGACATTGCAATATATTATTTTGAGGAGCTGTGACTTAATCTTTTGTTTAATGAAATTATTAGTCTTACAAATAATGTTACAAACAACACTTGTTTATTTATTTAGCATATGCAAAGCAGAGAGAATTGTCTTTCACAAAAAAAATGTTAGCCATGATGATAACATTTAATGAAACACTGCTAAACCTGTGAAACACTTTATGGACCACCCGATATTTTTCTTTCCACAAAACAACCCACTTTAGCCTCAGTTACCATGACATCCATTCATCAGCAGCAATTGTATTGTACAATAACATAATTAGTCGATTTGGCACAAGTCAACATGCAAACATGTAACACGGAAAATAAATATCTAGAATAGCAAACTAAAATATACCATGCATTATGAAAAGAAAGAGGACACAGAGTGAATGTAGTGTTCTGACATTAATGCCATTCTTTCTTTTTTTAATATTGCATTGATAGAGGTTGAACGTGTGTATGTGTGTGTGTGTATTACTAAATTACAATAGACAGCATAATTCACAAATATCAATATAGTAAAAATCTAGCACTTACACTTAAAGTGTACACCAACCAAAACAACATATTTTTTTTTTTAAATAAAACACTTTTCATTAGAATAACCCTTTATATACTGGTTGCCCAGTACCTCAATTTCTCATGGCATTCCTTCTCCACTGATATCATTCCTTCTTTTTGAATCAGTCTCCCAGTTCTTTGGGGTCCTGCTTTCCCCTGGACAAGATGGTGGGTCTTTCCACTTGTCTGAGCTTCTTGGGGATTGAGATTGATTCGATTCTTGGGGAATGTCGTTTGCTGGAGGATAAGGTTTTGGACCTGCGTTGCTTGGTCTCTGCCGCCGGGTCTCTCAAGAAGATTCAGTTGCGAGAACTGCAGGCGCTCCTGGGTAAGCTGCAATTTGCGTGCCGGATTATTCCTATGGGAAGGGTGGAACGCCTTCATCATTATGTGCATATCACTCACCCATTGCACGAGGATCTGGCGGTTTAGTCCGCCTGGGGCCATCTTTGGAGCCCACTGGTGTGCCGAATCTTGGCCGGAATCCTGGCATTCGGCGGGGTTGACTAAGAACTTGGATTTCTTGGATCTTTTCCATATAGTGGTGGTGGTGGAGATCTGGGGTGATCACCTCAAGGATCGTAGAGTAGTCTTCCACTGTGATAATATGGGGGTGGTGCTGGTCATCAACAATTTGTCTGTTTCTTCCCCTCCAGAGCTGTTTGCTCCTGAATGTATATTGTAGGGCTGTGCATGAACCCATGGTTGCTAATGTTACAGCAGATGCTCTGGCATTTTCAGTGGTGGGAATTCAGGATGGTGGCGCCCGAGGCAGACGAGGTGGTGTAAGCCTCCGACCACTTACCTTATCAGTCTGACGATCTGCCGACATCGGGATCCGTCAGACCACCGCTCCCACGCCAGAAAAGGTTGCCTCAGGGATGTTCACCCCTTTTAAGGACATGGCGGATGCATACTGGCTCCATGAGGTCAGAAGAGCGACTATGGAGAAGCATATATTTGAATAGTGTGCAAAATTGGTTGCCGAAACCAATAAGCTCAAGGCACAGGTGCCTTTTGGGGGCGTGGTTATGATAATCACGCCCCCAATCATGTAAAAGCCCAGTCTGCCCCTAAAACAGTGCCCTGTTTTGGTTCCAAGTGTGCCTTGTCTCTAGTGTTCCCTCAGCGTGTTCCTGTATCCTTTTGATAGTTTGATTTTGACCTGGCTTGCTCTTGACTATTCTGATTTCTGGTTTCCCTAGCTCTGCTTTGTTTCTCACTATTGTTTATTTCTGGCTTTTCTTGACCTTGGCTTGTTTCTTGTAGTTTCTATTTTATTCGGTTATTCTAAGGACCGGCTTAGGGACTTTCTTTCTGTCTCTATTATACTGGTGGTTTTCACTCTGTGTATTGGGTAAAAACATAACATTTGTGGGGCCTTGGGCTGACCGAATAATATCTTGGATCCGGGGTTTGGTCTCTGAAAATACTTGGCAGCGTTATGGTAAGGCATGGAGCGAGTGGGTAGAATTTAAGAGGCAGATCAGTGATTTTTGATCAGTTGGTGAGTGTGTGCAAGGTTTGTTACAGCTTATTTGGTTTTTCGAAGCCTCGTGCTGTTCCTCCTCGGCTCTGTCTGGTAAGTTGTCTGGGTTGAACTTTTGGTTTAAGCTCACCAGGGTTTCAGATATCACAAAGGATGTTCTAGTTTCATTAGTTATGAGGGGATGGCCCAAGCTTTCTGATTCTCTGAGTTGCTCTTATAGTGGGCTTGGTCACTGTTCTGCCGCAAGGTTGTTTCTCCCCATTCTAAGTGGTGTTTCGGTTAGCATTCTCTTTTGGGGCCATGCGGGTGGGCGAGCTTGTGAGCCCATGCAAAACAGTCCATGGGTGTTTGTTATTTGGGGATGGTTTTAGCAAAGCGGAGCATATGGGTCACTTTACTAAGGATCCCTAGCTCTATGGTCTGTTCTTTGACATGTCTTTGTGCTTTCTGTGAGGTTCGCCCAATGGACGCGGGTCCTTTGTTGGTTCACGGGGATGCCAGTTTCCTATCCAATTTATCAGGGTATTCCGCATGGCTCTGGAAGTTTTGGAGCTGCCTAGTGCAGTGTATGGGGGGCACTCCTTTCGGATACGGGCTGCTACTGAGGCATCTTGCCTGAAGAAGTTATCCAGAGGATTGGGAGATGGGAATCTGGAAGGTTCCAATCATATGTTCGACCAAGTGGACTGTTTTCATTTTCCCTTTTGTCATTGTAGGTGCCGGAAAGCGAGTATATGTCATCGGCTATTCTTATATACAGTGGGCTGAAGTTCGCCCCGGGGGACTACAACTGGGCCTGTCAACAGTGGTGTCAGAAGTCCATGGGTTTGGTACCCAGGGGATGCGGTGGGAGAGCCTGTTGCCTGAATTGGTCCATTTGTCTGGCCTACTCAGTGTTCCTGATATTATCTTGATACATGCTGGGGGGTAACGATCTTGGCACAATTCCAGTGTGGGATCTGGGGGAGATGATCCAGAAGGATGTGACTGAGCTGTGTCTCAGATTCCCGAGGGTGTGTCTAGTGTGGTTCGAGGTGCTATCTCAGAACTATTGGAGGGGGGCAAGAGACCCCAGGGCTCTTGAACGAAGCAGAAATAAACTTAATAAGTGGGTTTCGAGGTTTGTGAAGGGAATGGGGGGCTCACGGTGCGTCACCGCATCTTTGAGCATAACACAGCAATTTATTTTAGGAGCGATTGGGTCCACCTGATGGAGGTAGGGCTGTATCTATTTAATTTGGCATTGCAGAATGCCCAGGAGGAGGCCATGGCTTTGGTGTTGGGACAACCCTGCTGATTTAGGGGGTAAAGCAATGGGTCTTGTGGCGGTATATGGCCTTTTTCAACAGGGTTGGACATGGAAAGTGGATGGGTAGGCCTGTTCCTCTCCTAACCTCAGGTATAGTTATGGATAATGGACTTGCCCACTGAGCCAATAAGCAGCTAGTGGTTAGCATTCTGAAGGCCAAAGAAAAGGCCTTGTGCTGGTTAGAACGAGGAGCGAGCAGCAGCTGCCTAAATTATATTTGGTTGGCAAGGTGGTACTCAGTGACATATCTATTTACTGAGTAATTATTTATATAGTGTTTTATGTTATAGAGTTAAAGTTTAAACAATTTATATTTTAATAAAGCTGTGGCCAAGTTTAATCCAAAGCAAGTCTGTTGTGGTTCATTTTGGGAATGTTTGAGGTTGGGGTGGTTTATCAATGGTGAAGGTTTATGCCCACACACAGTTACCTTCTACCTACACACTTGTTCTATCATCCCGATATTACTCTTTGCCATTTTGCTATTGAGTAATCATATATTTAACAAGTTGAAATGGCTCATGGCTGTCATCTTAGTATTTGTTTGAATAATAATGGTAAAGGACGTACTGTAGACAAGAGTGCCATAACTTGTGCTGATCTTCAAAACTAGATGTTTCAAGAGTTTTCCACACTCCTACATGTTTTACAAACCATGTGACCAATCATTGTCTCTTGAATGATCGTGTATCTAGGTTACAACATAACCTGGCATATGAAGTTGTAGAATTATGGAATATGCCATTTTGGAAAATAAAATGTGTTTGATATCATACTAAAATTGCTGTCAGACCATGCAACCTAGGTGGTCTAGCACAAAAACCCAGTCACAGCACATGCACAGATATTACAGATATCATAGATAAAGCATAAATTACTCTTAAACTAGACCAGATCATAACTACACCATTAATTTGTACAACTGTAGATTAAGCGACTATGGAGACGCATGTTTGAATAGTGTGCAAAATTGGTTGCCGAAACCAAGAGCATGTGACCTATGACCTTTACGTTGCCAGGAAACAGTGTAGCATAGTGGACTATCAGACACCTTCTTATCCTAGCTGTTAATACTAGCTGTACGTTATGGTTATTTTTGCAATGAAATCAAATTAGGTAGCTAAGGAAACTGGTGTAGAAGACTATTTAACTATCCTTGATGGATGGGTGAAATATGTTGTACAAAATATTTGTATAGACAACAAATTAAAATAAGTTCAATATAGGAAAAGCTTATATGGATAAATGTACAAATGACTAGTTAAATTTACCACTCAATTAAATCTTAGAGATTACTAAACCACTAATATAATAGCTTTAAGCATGACCAATGAGATTATAGTCATACAATTGTAATTGAGTACTATTCAATATTGGTCTTATAATGAAGTTTTAAATGGATTGTTCTGCCTATAATGCAGATTAAATCTGTATTGTATTTTTACTTTTCATGAACACGTATCCATCCAGACTTTTATTGGACTCATTCAAGTGCTTGTATAAAACAATGTTGTGCCGTGCAATAAAAAACAATTTATATATGTATACACAAACATATTCTCCCTTGTTCTTCAACATCACCTTAGCAACACATTGCAGTACAAGGCATTTTCAGTTTGATCCTAAACCCACCAGTGCTGGCTTAGGAGACCAAGTGTGCCTGGTGCTTATGATTATGAAGGTTCTAATTATTTAGAAAGCACAAAAACAGCCATACCTTCCAAGTGTCTTGTGTCTGGTGGTGAAAAATCGACCCCTAAGCTTGATTTAAGTTACAAGTTATGTACTCAATCCCAGTGACCCATTGATAATGTCCATTAGACTTGGAGATTTGTTTCAGACTGAACTGCAATTCAGACATACAATCTCAGGCTGATTGGATAATCAAACAAAATTTGGATTCTGAGAGGCCACGCAAGAGAACTTCTGGTGATCCGACGTGTGCAACGCCAGACATGTTCGATTCTTGATTCAGAGTCCCATTATTGGCACCGGTAAAAAATGTGGAATTGAGTAGAGGCTGTTTTTTGTAGACAAATAAGCAGCTTAGTTTCTCATGATTAAGGCCATTGTTTTTGTCTGTTGATTGGATCTCCTGTGCAATCAAGAGATGGGGGGGGGGGGTGAAATGACCAATGGTTAGATAACAGCCACTAAATGTTGATTTTAATGTTGATTTTATTCACAGATCAAGTGAATTGACAAATAAGGGGGCCAAAAAGGAGAAGCAATAAAACATGCAGGATTCTTCAAGATGCCTTGATTTGAGCTACTGAGAGAGGAAGACCAACAGTGGCTCTGTGTGGTTACCCTTGCTTTGTTTATCTGTTTACCATGTGGTGTCAGCTTGAAAAAGACCTTTACGGTCGAAACATTGTGTTGCATTCTGTTACAATAAAACTGCCTGCGGCTTGAATTCGGAGTGCCTGTGAGTCTTTCTTCTTTGTACTGAACAATGGATGACATCATGCTATAAAGAACACATTGAATGGTGTGAATGACACTATATAATGCGGGGGCCTCTAATATCAGTGCAATGCCAGGACATACGTGCCACATTCTTGTAAAAAAAAATTATGAACAGCAAGAGCAAAGCAAAGGCGAGAGTGTCATTATATCAGTAATGTTTTGACTGGTATTATAATGCAATTTCCAATTATTTTTACATCGTGATTGTTAATGAGTAATATTGATCATTACATCCACTTAATATAACCCACTAAATATTCTATTCTACCGGTACAACATACTTAAACACACGAGTTATGTGTTGAATTTAGTCAAATAAGAATTGCATAGATATGAGGCCTTCATTTTCTGTTAGTTAACCAATACCTTACTTCTAGTTAGATTCCAAGTTCTAAAGACAAGTTGTTCCATTTTCGACAAATTTCTCCAATGTCACTAACTGCTTTGTGTTCTTATTCTGATCGTAAAATACATGGTAATAAACAACCATTCATTTTGTATTCAAAGTTACAGAACAAATGTTAGTGTTCAATATGCCTTTCTAAATAGAGAAAGTTAAATAAATTACTTGCCAAATGATTGCATATATATATATATATATTTATATATATATATATTGGTTTCATTTATAATATATATATAGTAACGAATAGAAAACGATTCAGGTGTATATATATATGCCGGAATCCTTTTCTATTCATTACAATGTTCATTACTGGTAAGGCATGGAATTATCTCCATACAACTCCGCACTTTTATGTATATAAAATCCCAGCAGCAATTAGCCTATTGCAACTGTTTGGAGAGATTATATTCTTTTCAGGCTTTAGCTGGGAAAGGTATTGATACTGAGAACTTTTGATGTCAAGTAGAAATAGAAAGCTTCAAGACTGTAGAAACATAAAAGGTAATATAATACTAAAGACATAAAAGATAATTAGCCCAAAATCAATTTATACTTTGACTGTATGAAGACAGGTTTTATAAACTGCTAATGTGAATACATTATGTAACCATGGCACATTGATTTACATTGAAATTTCCATGTGAAATATGTGTTTGTGGATTACAATTTTTTACAAGTGTCTTTATTTTGTTGCTGAGTGTATATAATACCATGACAACCAAATTACAATAAACTGAATCGTCATTGACCTTGGTGTGCAAGGTAATAAAGTGGAGGAAAACAAACCTATTCCTTTGTTACCACTTTATGGAGTCAGTGACCTAGATTTATCAAGGGGGGGGTGCGAGGGGAAACGTATGTCTAGTCTTCTGTAAAGAGTGCTTACCTAATAATCTCCTAGTTTTGCATATTTATAAATTAATGAATGAGCATAATTACTGAGCTCCATAGTTAAGCAGTATATGTGTGTTCTCATTAATGAAGAGATACTTTGAAGACGGAATGATATATATCACTTGATCCATTCGATTTCTTGCGGAGGCATTTTTGTAATGTCTCCTAATAGTGGATTCCAGTAATCAATATTTTTGACATTGAGAACGGGGCTATATTCAATGTACAAGATATAATGTACCAGTTGTCAATATATATGGTGCATTCGAACAAAGGAGTATGTTATCATACATATATATGTTTATGGTGTATGTGTGTGTGTGTGTGTGTGTGTGTGAAGGGCCGCCATCATTTCTACATATGCATTTCTACATATGCAGTTGTCAAGTATGAATATATATGTTTTTAGGCTTGTATTGTCTAGTTAATAAATTCATTATACCCACTTTACCTGAATTATTTTGGGGTACAGTGGGCACCTTAAAATTGTTATGCTGGCACCTGACTTGTAAATTTGGCCCTGGATGCAGTTGGCATTTGGCTACTGGATAAAGTAGGATACCCACTGGAAACCAACTCCTCTTCCCCCTGTCTGACATCATATTGATACTTACTAACTACATCCAGCTGTGACATCACGATTGCTATGATCTGCTTGCCATAAGTCTGTACTTCAACTTATCATGTTTAACGAACCACCATATTGATGTTTGAGTTACCTTACTGATTTAATAAAGCGTTTTAATGTAAATGACAAGGTGCATGCAGTGCTTCCGATTGTGTAGACTTTGATGGCTCTGAATGACATAAAATTAAAATGTTGTATGAATATTTAAAACCATAACTATCTGCATAAAAATTACACTAGGCCGAAATAAAAAAACATTCAATCTAAATTAACTTTTCAGGACACCCCTTTCTCTGTCTTTTTTACCTCCATGTCCTTCCCCTTAACGCCTTTGACCATGTACTTTGCAAAGACTTACAGTCTTTCTTTTCATATATTTTTATAATAATACCCTTGTACTTCCAGTGACTCTATAAAACCCCATTCTCCATCCTATCCATCATGCCTTTTCTACTCTACCTGTCCCTCATTATTAATACATCTCTCTATGCAATATGTTTATCTATCCCCAGTCTCCATCCATGTATAACACATTTTCTTCCCACCACTCCTAGTCATTTTCCTTCTCCCACCAATAGTCCATGTAACTCTCATATCTAATCTCATTTGCTGTCACTCCCTATGCCCTACTACTTATTTGTTCTGTTCGCATGTTATACTTTTCCTTTTCTTTGTTCCCCATTCAACCCCCTTCTTTCTACTTTTTTTTTCTGTATACATGGAATTGTTCCTAGTTTTCCCTCATTATACATATTTTGTGTATGAGAAGGGATATCTTATTGGGGGGTCAAGTGGAGGAAGAAACCTGCACTTATGTGGTCTTTTGCGATCTTTTGCAGTCCTTTGCAGCTAAACAAAATAGAACATTATTTCAGATTCTTGTGCATTCCTTTAATACAAGTGGAGTTAGCAGAGTACAGGCTGAGAATACAGAGGAACAGCTGCTCTATTCCTAACTGATCAACATGCTGGTCTTTTCAGCTAGGTACTGGCATTTCACAATGCCCATTGAAATCCTACTATTCTAAGGAACAGGGTTGTTACACAATAACCAGAGACACCTGATTAACCAAATACCCTCTTCTTCTCCCTTTAATAGCCACTTATTGCCAGTGGTAATAGAAAACCTACAAGAACATTCTCTTTAAAAGAAATTAGAAATATAACGTCAAATTTATTTAAAAGTAAAATAAAATAATTATAGACTTTTGTAGTATACTGAAAACAGTTTTGCTGATTGTATGACAAGTAGCTTGGTAACAAAGTCATCATCCAATATTAAATATATTTTTATTTGTTCCAACTCACACAGGAGCCTGTTTTTTTTAGCAGAGTACATAAAATAAATAATGACATGCATATGTTCCATCTGATAAAAACATATATCTGTTATAACATAAAATTAATATACAAAATCTCGTATGAATAGATGTATATTATATTGATATATAAACTCACAAGACCTTATCTAGTAAAATATAAGATTGAAACCTATAATCTGTATCAAGTATAATTTAATCAGAACTTCAATTTCTAAATGAAAATATTTTGTTCATGAATGTGCATTCAAACTGGAGTCATTCTTCCACAATACAATAAATAATTCACTTTCTTCATTCTTTGCTTGTATAAATATATGAGCTCTTTCCTTTTCTTCACTCACAAACTTATTTAAAGGTTGATAAGTGCAGAACATTGCACCGTATACAGTCCAAAACTCAATATCAGAGTTACAGGATCAATTACTCTTACTGAAGTGTGATGCATCTCCCTAAGAGGTGTTATCTGCCTTTACCATCATTTGCCCTAGAATACTGTTGTCTGTTTCATCAAATCAAATGTTTGAAAGAGAAAACTGTGTTCTAGGTCTTAACACTTAACATCTTACAAATGGCTGGTAGATTCTATTTATCATTCATTTAAATTGGTTGTTTTTTTTCCCCATCATAGGAATTGTTCTGCTACATGAACTATACATTTTCAGAAGAAGGAAAGTGCAACTGCTTCAGCTCTTAAAATAAAATACAGTATTTAAATAACATTCATTAAACAATATTTTTGTTACAGATTAATCGAAACATATAGAAACATATTACAAATGCTCGAGAGCAATAAATAGTGATACAGTAATAAAAATAAAGTCAAGAGGAAAATTTAAACTGAGGCATAAGATGTTATTTTAATATCTATCTGTTATAGTGAAAATGGTGCATTCGTGCTCTCTCTCTCTCTCTCTCTCTCTCTCTCGATTTCTATGCCTAGCTGCACTGGAGAAATGCGAGCAAAGTCTTTTTACTTTTTTATTCCAGTGTCAGATATCACTAAGAGGCTCCTCCTCTTTCACCTGATGCCAAAGCTTCACAAGCAGTTCCCCTTCATTTGGTCGTCACCGAATGTTGACACACTGCTTTCCTGCCTTCAGGTGATGTCAAATGCTAGCGCACACTTGTTGGACAGCTGCACATGCTTTGCTTCCTCTCTATTTATGCCCACAGTGAAGTCTAAACACATGTAGGCAAACACCTTATACCAATAAATATACAACTAGCTCATTATCTCTTGATCTCATCTTCACCAATCTCTGGACCACCTCTAATCTCTCATCTGCTGATCTTTTATGTTGGCATACACTGTACCCATATCACATCACCCTCGGTACATCAGTCTCATAGAAACTTCCACTGCCTTGACCTACATCAATTCTCCACCAACCTCTAAACCCTCCTTCTTAAGTATCACCTACTGTAGCTCTGCAACCTCCCTCTACAACTTCACCCTCTCCTCTGAACTAGTTATCATGGCATCTCCCATATTAAACTTTGTAAGCGACAACCCAGTAACAACCCTGGCACACTAAGCTGACCTGTTACCTCCAAAAATGCTCCTGCTGAACACTGCTGGAGAAAGTCTTATTCTGTTATTTAAACACCCTCATAACGATGCTCTCCCAAGAACACAAACACCTCTTTCACACTGTTAACTCTCTTCTGCCCTAATGCTGCTCCTCCTACTAACAGGGACTAAAAACTTTGCAACAGACTTCATTGAGAAGATTTCTGTTATGAGGAAAGAGATCTCTTATCTCTCTCATACCCCTGTCACTACGTCTCCCAACCGTGCACCCTCCTCTGTTTTATGCTCACTTGCTTCCCCACACCAACATAGGTTTCTCTTCTGCTTTGGTCCTCCACTTGTGCCCTTGATCCCATTGTGCCATCATATCTCACTCATGCTTTTTCTACTTCTCTTGTTCTGGCCCTTACTAAAATATTCAATCTAATTCTCTTTTCTGCTAGATTTCCTTCACCATTGAAGCATGTAACCATCACCCCAATTCTGAAAAAGCCAAAGCTTGGCTGCAACTCCCATCCAACTACCGCCCTGTCTCAATACTACTGTTTGCCTCCAAGATCCTTAAGAGAGTTGTGTGCACCAGATTGACTTACTTCCTTAAATGCAACTCTCTGCTCAAACCGCTTTAGTTCAGATTCCACACTGATCACTCTGCCCTGACCATATTATCCAACAACTTAATTGCTGCTAAATCCAGTGGTCTCCACTCTCTCTTAATTCTCCTTGACCTTTTCGGCTGCTTTCAACATTGTTCTAGTCGTCCTCAGTACCTCAGTCTATGAGACTCTTCACGTTCCTGGTTCTCCTTCTAGCTCTCCCAATTCTCATTCATGGTTGATTTCTCTCCTCTGCAACCCCTCTCTGTCAGCATTCCCCAATGATCTGTACTTGGTCTCCTACTGTTATACTTTTCTTAAAGTTGCTGCCATGCAGCAATAACGCTACATTGTATACTTCTATCTACATGTCCGGTGAGTGCTTTCTTCTTTCCAATAATACACACAATTTTTTTTTTGTTTTTACTGGAAGGTTCCTTAAACTCTTTAAAATACTGTCCACTTATTTGCAACAAAGAAATAACAGTTAAAAGCTATTCAACACATATTCCTACTCCAGGTGTCTCCTTCCAGCAACAAATCCTACTCTGGTGATGCCATCATCACTGCTTCATTGTGTCCAATGAGATATTTCTTATAGAAAAGCACTGGAACACATTGAGCACTAGCAGCAATCATCATGATCACCACTTCAATGCTTCTTTTATAAAAAAAAAATATTTTTTTCTTGTAGGCAGCAAATACTAGAGAGTGCCTTAGCACTGAGAGAGGCTCAGTGACCATTTATGTGAAAATAGCCCTAATACAGAAAGCAATGCATCCCTTCACATGTCAAACATCCAAATTACTCAAATGAAAAGGATAATGAAGACGAGTGAGGATGGTTAACTCCTAAACAGGAAGAAAAACCAGCCGCACAAGAATTACCTCATTAAAATTCAAGACAATACCAGACAAAAAAGGTGCTAGTGGGGCGGAGCTAGCAGCCGAGCCTGCAAGACGCATGAAACCCAAGCTCCGACAGTACAGCAGCAAACTAGCCACGGATTCCGTAAAATACACCTCCAAAAGCTGGGAAAAGGCTGCAAGAGACTTAGCACAATATGGGGAAACACTCACGAAAACCCCGAGGGCCGTCCGCGGGACATACCCAGGACATCGGGCAACTCCTGTCCCAGGCCTGCAGGCCCAAAATGGCGGACGTCTTTCACACCATGGGGATGGAGTCACTCTCTGCCTCAGAGGATGAATACTTGAGTGATATGCCGACCCCGACACCCCAAAGGAAGCAACAAACAGCGCCACCAAGGCAGTCAGAACCGCCACTAGCCACTAAGGCTGACCTAACAGGCATGGTGACTGATCTTAAGGCATTCTTCACGGCTGAATTGGCAGGCCTCAAGACGGAGCTGAGCACATTTACAGGCCGCATGAGAGCCACGGAAGACGCAGTCCAGGACCTGAGAGTCCAACAAGATGCCACGACAAAGAAAACGCTCGAGCTCACAACCTCATGCTCCCAGCTAAACGCCTGAGTAGGGCAACTCGAAGATTTGGCGCGACAGAGAAATGTCAAGGTGAGGGGGATACCAGACACTGTGACGGCAGATGAACTGCCATCCCTCATAAAGAGACTGTTACAAACCGCCCTACCACCCAAACAGGCCAAAGGACTGACCCTAGATAGCCTATTCCGCATACCAGGGCGTCCAAACAACGTCTCCGCAAGGGATGTCATAATGAGCTTCAAATCCCGCTCAGACAAAGACGGATTCCTCCGTGCGGTCAGGAGCCAGACCCCGTACATTTTCGAAGACATTACCTTACACTTCTACCAGGACCTGAGCCGCCAGACGCTGCAGTGGCGGGCAACACTGAAAGAAACCACAACTCAATTGAGGGCGGCGGACATTCCATGTAAATGGGGCTACCCCCGCACGCTAATTGCCACACAAGACGGACAAAACCACAAGCTGACAGCGCCAGAAGAAGCACCGCGATTTTTACAAGCTCTAGGCATTCGTCCAGTGGCAGGCGCCAAGAGGAGTACGACACACCGATGGGATGTCGCCAATATAACCCCGTTCACCCCATCGGAGTCGACAGCCCCAGCGGGAAGCAGTGCTATGCACCCATCCGGCTCTTAATATGGGAAAAGTCTCCCGTCAAACGGAACTCATGGATGTACCGGCTAGTTCTAGTTCTATTTTGGTTGGACTTACTTATGTTTATGCTACACTGTCATGTGCAATGTCCTTCACCGGTTGCGTACAGCTTTACATACATTTTGTTTTTTGGCTAGGCATTTCTGCGCCTACTGCCGCGCCAGGAGTAGGCCACACGGTCAGTAGACTGCTCGCACCTAACACACGATCCGCACGACACCCAATCCATACAGGTCCTCCAACCTGACACAATCCACAGGACACAGGGGTGACGCATTAATGCGGCAGCTACAGATAGCACATACTTACACGACGAAACCACCCCCCCCCCCCTCCAGACTCCAGGGTTAAGGAGCCTTAATATATATACAGGCCTTTTAATGCCTCTGGCCGTTAATCAGGGGACCCAGAACCAGGAACCCAGACCCAAGCTCACCTCAGCCTGACACTAACATATCCTGAGCCTGTATAATAGGGAGCTGAATTTAGGAGCTGTGGCCTTTAAACACATACTTATCCTGCTATGGTCTAACGCTCTTAGACCCTGAGGCAAATCCACTCACTTGTTCACTACCACACTGCTAACAAGTCACCACAGGGAGCTTTGCCTGTCTTTATCATCTGAGAACTGTGCAATCACTTGTTTGCTATCTTGTAAATGTATTACTTTCTTTTTAAAAACTGAGTGACACATATATTGCCATTGTTAAACCTAGCAATCCTACTTAAAGTACTCTCAGGCGATTATAATATTATATTGGCTACTCACAACAACAAACAGCATAATCCTGTTTTATCATACTTAACCTATAACAAATGTATACTGTATATGTAACCTCATGGCCTGATTCTTGTTTAAAAACAAAACAAAAAATGTGCAGTACTATCGTATGCCACAAAATGACATTCCTCTTGAAATGCCTGTTTTTATTGAGTGGTATGAGAAGACTGTCTGTTTAACTTGTGCACACAAAAATAAAGAATTAAAAAAAAAAAAAAAGGTGCTAGTGCAACCTAAATGTGATCTAAAAAAAAAGGGGCTATAGAGTGATAATAAAAAGACTACTAAATCTGTAGCACAGACACTCACTCTATGGATGTAAACTCCACAAGCTATAAATGTAGCATTTAGATGAAAATAGTTAGACAAATTTGACACAAAGTAGCAAACTTTTCTGTAGTGTCCTGTGATAAGAGTGTAGTATATACAGGATTAACTATGCAAGCTATTTTCTGTAGAGTCCTGTGTATAATGTATAAAACATATGAAACAGTGGATACTCATATAGGGAGTCTGTTCCAAAGCTCGTATAGTTTAGATAGATAGTTTGTACTAAGGGAAGGGGCATGTAAAGGGTAGAGCGAAGCAATTCCCTATGTAAACCCTGAAGCTGTCTAAACTTCCCCCCTGCTACTCCAAGACAGCTCCCCTATATAGAAGTTACTGAAAGTATATATGCAACAAGGGTAGAACGAATAGGGGAGAGCATGCATACAGGTTGTCGAATAAATCTCTGGTACTCTGCTTGTGCAGAATACCCCCTGCTGCTTTGAGGCAGCCCCCCCTAAACTAAAGAGTTCAAAATCTATCAGGTATCGTAGTCATATCACAGTCAACTATCAAAGTGAAAATAAAAACAAAGTATATGCATCAGCAGTCCGGCGTGCTTTTCGTCGATAACACCGCCTTTCTCAAGAGCTGAAAAGGCAACCACAAAGGGTCTGCTTTTTGAAGGTGAGTAGACCTATAGCGAAAATAGGCCTATCGCGTGAGTTCTCATATTAAAGTGGGTGGAATTCACTTCCGAAGAGAGGTGACACAACTCGTCTCAGTGCGCTTGCGCAATTGCCGTGTGAGTTCCAAGGATTCAACAACCTGTTTCTATTGTTTCCCTTAAAGGTGGTGGTGGGTGGTTAGTCTAATTGTGCACGCCCACAAAATACCAAGGGTAGTAGTTGTAATTATAGAAGATCATATATTAAAACGCTAAAGATGACATTTCTATGGTAACCCACTAAGTTATATAACGATGAATCAGAGCACCCAAGGTAAATTGCTGAAAGGTTATATTAGTCCTAACAGACACCAATGTTTATCCAGTCTTAGGTAAATGCTCCCCCCAGATATTTTTTCCTGTTTAAGAGTTAACCATCCTCAATAGTCTTCATTATTCGTTTATAAGGGTCAAGCCCTATTTACCTCTGTAACCTTCTTCAAACTCTTCGAGTAGGGTTTCTCCCCTATCCTTTTGTAGTTTTTTTTCTTCTAATAGTTAAATTTAAGGTTTCAATACCTGGGTTACTGAGCAGAATCCTTCCTACACACGATGGTGGGGTTTTTTGTCAAACAGTAATGTCTGGTGCAGGGACGCTGATAGTGTCTTCTCAGATGAGACTCTGGATAGAAACACATCCCTCCCTGACATTAATCAGTGCTTTAATCATTCAAATAAACTGTATAAACAACAAATTAGGACCTGTTGGGAAATTTCATCTCTTGAAAATTATATTTAAAAAAAGAGATGATTCCCAGGGGACTAAGGGTTGGCAACATACCTTCCTCTTACTCTGAAAACACTGATTTTATTAAAGAATGGGAGTCTGCGGCTGGGGCATGTTCCAACTTTTCGGAGCCCCAGACTTCCAACGCCGTAGTTAGTTCCACCCCGGAGGGTATCCTTAAAAAAGGAGTTAATTTTTTAGCGTTGGGCCACCAGGAAGAGTTTCTGAGCCAAAGAACAAGAAATCAAACACTGAACTACAGAGGAGGGGGGAGAAGTCCCGTACTCAACATGACGAATAATTAAAAATTACAAGTAATCAATCTATCTTCTCGCCACCTAGACTCCAATCACTGTAAAGCTTTATAAAAGGCCTCTCATTTGTACCAACTCCACCTTTTGACAAGTTTATGTGGAGCAAGCACCTGCATCTTTTTATGCGTAAACTTGCTTTACACAAGTTTCATACATTACACACAGAAAGGAAGGCGAGGGATTTAGGTTTCACTCATAGAGGATGAATGTATGACCCCCCTTTGTCTCTTCTGGATGAGAATGACAGCCAAATACCTCTGAATTGTATTGAACTCAAACCAAAAAAAGGTTTACCTCCAATCTAACCAGCTTAAGCAATATTAAGCTCTTTTAGAAGTGAAATTGAGAAGATTAATTTGAAATCTTTTGATTTCACCCCAATAATCTCTCTAGAAATGAGCAAGCAGAATTAAGATCACTCAAAGAGGATGCGGACCTGATGGTTAAGCCGGCTGATAAGGGGGTGGTAATATAGTGCTGATGAATGTTGGTGATTACACAAACATGGTTCATAAAGTACTGGGTGATACCGATATCTACAGGGTTCTGAAAACCGATCCTACAAATGAGTTCCTACAGAGGTATAATGAGATTCTGGACTATGGCCACAGTGAGGGGTTGCTATCGGGTGACGAATACTAGTTTATCTTGAATCGTCACCCTAGGATAGCACCCTTTTACGGCTTGTCAAAAGTCTATAAGAATCTGGAGGATCCACCAGGTCGCCCGATCATTTCGGGGGTGGACAACCTTATCCAGAATGGCAGTCAAATTTGTAGACAAAATTCTGAGACCATTTATAGAACATCTTCCCTCTTATATCAGGGACACAAAGGAGGCACTTAATCTCCTTGCCGACCTCAAAATTCGAAAAACAGCCAATCTATGCAGTTTGGATGTAGAATCCTTATATTCATACATTTCTCATGACAGAGATATCGAAAATGTAAGTTTCTTTCTACATGAGTCACATACAACATTCACACTGAGACTTCTGTTTTTTTTTTCCTGTTGCACAATTACTTTCTGTTCTATAACAAATTCAACCACCAGGTGAGAGGAACTGTGATGGGGATGGCTTGTGCCCCCTCATATGTTCACACCCACCAACCCAGGTGGAGGTTATGAACTGAACCTCGTCACGGGTGCTTGGAGGGCCTGCTGGCCAGCCTCTTGCCAAAAGACTAGGGGGCCAAGTCAACGACTGTATTTTAAGGTGTTTAGGGAGTTTTGTAAAAACTGTGTGTCTCCTAAGTATCTCCTAAGTAAAGGTGAAGGCTTTTTGTATTGTATATGGGAGTGTTATGCATTGTAACACTGTTATTATTGGTCTGTGACTTTGTAATGGAGTTCCCAACAAGGTCCATGTGGGAGTTCCCTTTGCATGGGGATTGTCATAAAATGCCAAGTGTGGCACCATTCAAATCAGTTCCTCTTCACCCTCAACATAGAGCATCGTATCATGTGTGGAAGGGACAGATATATTTAATCTGGGGATTGCTATACTCCTTAAACTCCCTGGGTATATAATCCCTAGCTCTTATAAGAGTTGTTTCTGCTATACTCTCTGGAGTAGGAGAGGCTCACCCACTGGAAGCTGGATCCTGGTCTTGGGTCCATGGTGGGTGGAAGACAGCGAGATCCCCAACCAAGCTATGGCAGAGTCTACGGTGCTGATGGTGTCTGGTGGAGTGCTTGGAGTCCTCTGTGAGCACTAGGAGCATTGATTAGTGGAGGAACCCAGTCAGGGATCCAGGCGGTCCGTCACAGGGGGAGTAACAAATTAAGACAGTAGGCACTGTGGCACAATACCTACCTAAGATACACCTCTAGTGTCATTATATAGACAACATCCTAGTTGTGTGGTAGGGTACCCTAGAAGAATTTCAGTAACCTCGTCTCAGTTTTGAATGTAAATAGTAAAAATCTCGAATTCACATCTGAATTTGGATGTTGTTCCCTTAATTTTCTGGATCTGACTATTTCCATCATGTTTGAGGGTGCACTTCAAACTACTCTCTTTAAGAAGCAATTGGCCTCCAATGCCTTGCTACAATGGGATAGTTTCCACCCAAGATCCCTTAAAAAAGGAATACCCGTTGGTCAGTATCTAATAATTTGCAGAAACTGCAGCAATATCTCTGGCTTCAAGGTCAACGTTAAAATACTCAAAGCAGTTTCGCAAAAAAGGATACCCCAACAAATGTTTAACCCCTTAAGGACACAACTTCTGGAATAAAAGGGAACCATGACGGAATATTTCCATCATGTGTCCTTAAGGGGTTAAAAAGAGCCTACAGGAGGACACTGCCGGCCGCTAGAAGCGACCTACTGTTGGATCATCCTGTGAGGAAAGACACCAACAAGACTATCAGAATGATATTATTATTATTTATTATTATTGCCATTTATATAGCGCCAACAGATTCCGTAGCGCTTTACAATATTATGAGAGCGGATTTAACTATAAATAGGACAATTACAAATAAACTTACAGGAACAATAGGTTGAAGAGGAACCTGCTCAATCGAGCTTACATTCTATAGGAGGTGGGGTGTAAAACACATTAGGACAGGAATTTGCAATCAAATAAGGTGGGCTGCCCTTTAGGAGAGGGCAAGAGACAGGTATGGGAGGTAGGGGTTAGTCTTGGAGGCCATAAGCTTTCCTAAAGAGATGGGTTTTAAGGCACTTCTTAAAAGATGCAAGACTAGGAGAGATTCTGATGACGGGAGGCAGGCTATTCCATAGGAAGGGAGCCGCCCGCGAGAAGTCCTGCAAGCGCGAGTTGGCCATACCTACTAAACATGGCAATTACCTACTAAACATGACTTTGGTGAGAAATGTGTAGAAACTAGACTGTCACTCATACTATGGCCTCTTCGTGCCTGATATGAACATGTGGACCAAGGACCTCTTTTAAGTGGACATCATTAAGTAAGATTGGCCAAAATCTATGCATGGATTTTTTAACCTTATGTTGGCCATACGGGTGCGGACAACGGACAGGAGGTGGTCACGGGCAGAGCGGAGAGACCGAGAAGGGACATACCTATGGATCTGTGAGGAGATATAAGAGGGGCTAGAGTTGTTCAGTGCTTTATAGGTGTGAGTTAGTGCCTTGAATTGACTCCTATAGCACACAGGAAGCCAATGTAAGGACTGGCAGAGGGGTGAGGTGTGAGAGAACCGACTAGAGAGGAAAATCAGTCTAGCAGCAGCGTTCATTACAGACTGTAGGGGTGCAGTACGGCTTTTGGAAAGACCAAGCAGGAGAGGGTTACAATAATCCATGAGGGAAATTACTAGAGCATGGACAAGCTCCTTGGTAGTATCTGGTGCAAGAAAGGGGCGGATGCGGGCTATGTTTTTAAGATGGAATCTACAGGATTTGGCAACATGCTGGATGTGAGGCTCAAAGGTGAGACCAGAGTCAAGTATGACGCCAAGACAGCGCGCTTGCAAGGATGGGCTGATGTTGGTACCACAAACTTGAAGGGAGAGCGAAAGAGGAGGGTCAGTATTAGGAGGAGGAAAGACAAGGAGCTCAGTTTTTGAGAGATTGAGTTTCAGAAAGCGGGAGGACATCCAGTCAGAGATGGAAGAAAGGCAAGCAGTGACACGTTGCAGGACAGCAGGGGAGAGGTCCGGGGAGGAGAGATATAGATGGGTGTCATCAGCGTACAGGTGGTAGTGGAATCCAAATGAGGTAGACACATGTGACTCAGGATGACATAAGGTTAAAAAATCCATGCATAGATTTTGGCCAATCTTACTTAATGATGTCCACTTAAAAGAGGTCCTTGATCCACATGTTCATATCAGGCACGAAGAGGCCATAGTATGAGTGACAGTCTAGTTTCTACACATTTCTCACCAAAGTCATGTTTAGTAGGTACTTGGTTGGGAAATCCCCCCTGTGGTACATATGGATACGGCAGATGTGTTGTGTGTAAGAACATTCTAAGAGACTCGAAGAATGTAACCAATAGTGATGTACCGAACGGTTCGCCGGCGAACATAGCATGTTCGCGTTCGCCACAGCGGGCGAACATATGCGCGGTTTGACCCGCCCCCTATTCGTCATCATTGAGTAAACTTTGACCCTGTACCTCACAGTCAGCAGACACATTCCAGCCAATTAACAGCACACCCTCCCTAGCAGACCCTCCCAACTCCTGGAAGGCATCCATTTTAGATTCATTCTCAAGCTGCATGCTTAGTAAGAGGAGGGAAAGTGTAGCTGCTGTTCATAAGATAGGGAAAAGCATAGCTAGGTTAGGGATAAGGGTATGCTTTTTTTTTTATTTTTTTTTTCTATGTAATGTAATTGCACTTAGTTGTCTGCCACTGCTGCCAGCTTCTGTGTCAGGCTCACAGTGCATACTGTGCCCATTTCCCCAGTCAGTGCCACCAATTACATCTGGTGTCACAATAGCTTGATTTAAAAACAAAAAACTTTTTTCACTGTTATAGATTGAATAGCAGTCAGTGTCCTTAAAGCGGGTGTGTTACGCTAACAGTGGATACGGTGACCATTGCCACCACTTAGATCTGGTGACACAAAGCTTGTATTTAAAAAAACAACCACTTTTTTCACTGTTATATATTGAATAGCAGTCAGTGTCCTTAAAGCGGGTGTGTTACGCTAACAGTGGATACGGTGACCAGTGCCACCACTTAGATCTGGTGACACAAAGCTTGATTTAAAAAAAAAACACTTTTTTCACTGTTATAGATTGAATAGCAGTCAGTGTCCTTAAAGCGGGTGTGTTACGCTAATAGTGGATACGGTGACCAGTGCCACCACTTAGATCTGGTGTCACAATAGCTTGGATTTAAAAACAAAAAACACTTTTTTCACTGTTATAGATTGAATAGCAGTTAGTTATCTTCAAGCGGGTGTCAGGCCTACAGCCTGTGCTCTGCACAACTGTGCCAGTGCACATTGCCACTCATATCTGGTCTCACAGAAGCTTGCACGCATAGTACCACTAATCCCAACAAAAATGACAGGCAGAGGCAGGCCACCCCGCAGGGGCCATCGTGGTCGTGGTGCTGTGATTCCCTTTGGCCCTAGAATAATGCCCAGTTTTCAGAGGCCACGTACCCTGAACTTGAAAAGTTCTGGTGACATAGTTGACTGGCTAACACAGGACACCCAATCTTCTACAGCCTCCGCTCAGAACCTTGACGCACCATCCTCCTCCAGCTTAGCTTCAGGCACCTCTCAAGATACTACTCACCCGCCTGCCGCCACCACCAAAACTAGCACCACAGCCGCTTCGGTTGGTATGTCGTGAGGAGTTATCACACATCCGTTTGAAGAAATGAGTGATGCGCAAACCATTATTGCCAGAGGATGTAGATAACAGGATATCTCAGGCAGGCAAAGCATTACACACATGGACATACGGTGTGTGATGATGATGATGCTGTACCCGCCATGCTTCCTTTGCTGAGTTGTCAGATACAAGTGAAGTGGTTGATGATGACGATGCGCCCATGGATGTCATTGCAGCCCAGTTGTCGTGGGGAGAAGAAGAACAGGGTGAAAGTCTGGGGAGACAGGAGAGGAGGAGGAGACGAGTTGGAAGCAGGGGGAGGTCGTCACAAGGAGCTAGTGGCACAGTCAGACAGCATGCATCGGCACCCGGGGTCAGCCCGACAGCACGCCAATCAACGCATGCTGTGTCCACCAGAATGCCGTCATTGCAGAGCTCAGCAGTGTGGAATTTTTTTTGTGTGTCTGCCTCTGACAACAGCGATGCCATTTGCAACCTGTGCCAAAAGAAACTGAGTCGTGGGAAGTCCAACACCACCTAGGTACAACTGCTTTGCGTAGGCACATGATCTCACATCACAGACGCCTATGGGATCAACACATGAGTACAAGCAGCTCGCCTACTCTAAGCCGCCAGCCTCCTCCTGGTCCAGCATCTTCAGCCACGTCAACCACTGCTGTCCCCCTTGTCCCCTCTCAACCATCTGCCACTCCGCCTCCCGCCTTGAGCAGTTCACGCTCATCTTCCCACAGTCATGTGTCTGTCAAGGACATGTTTGAGCGTAAGAAGACAATGTCAGAAAGTCACCCCCTTGCCCAGCGTCTGACTGCTGGCTTGTCCGAACTATTAGCCCGCCAGCTTTACCATACAAGCTGGTGGAAAGTCTGGAGGCTATTTCAAAAATTTTAGAAGTTATTGGGACAATCGCGAGTGAAGGTACCCGCCTAAATTACTTTTCGCAAAAGGCAATCCCCAACCTGTACTCAATTGTGCAAAGGAAAGTAATAGCATCTCTCAATGTTGGGGCAAGGGTCCATTTTGACCACTGATACCTGGTCTGCAAAGTATGGTCAGGGCAGGTATATCACCTACACTGCACATTGGGTAACTCAAAGTTGACTGCTGCCAAGCATGGAATGCATGGCTCTGCAGAGGAAAGTTGCGATACCGCCAATTTACTTGTAACTTGCTGCCACCTCCTCTACTCTACTCCATCCTCTTCCATAACCTCCTCGCTGAGTCCTCTTCTGCTGCTGCATCTTGCTCCACATCAACGGCACCCCCCCAGCTCCCCAGGTACTATTCCACATCCCGGATACGGCAGTGTCACGCCGTCTTGGGTTTGACTTGCTTGAAAGCAGAGAGTCACACCGGACAAGCACTCCTGTCCGCCCTGAACGCACAGGTGGAAAAGTGGCTGGCTCCGCAGCGACTGGATATCGGCAAAGTGGTTTGTGACAACGGAACAAATTTGTTAGCGGCATTGAAGTTGGGCAAGTTGTCACATGTGCCGTGCATGGCACATGTGTGTAATCTGATCGTACAACGCTTTGTGCATAAGTACATAGGCTTACAGGACGTCCTGAAGCAGGCCAGGAAGGTGTGTGGCCATTTCAGGCGTTCCTACACGGCCATGGCTCACTTTGCCGATATCCAGCGGCGAAACAACATGCCAGTGAGGCGCTTGATTTGCGACAGCCCGACACGTTGGAATTCAACACTCCTAATGTTCGACCGCTTGCTCCAACAAGAAAAAGCCGTTAATGAATATTTGTATGACCGGGGTGCTAGGACAGCCTCTGGGGAGCTGGGAATTTTTTTGCCACGTTACTGGACGCTCATGCGCAATGCCTGTAGGCTCATGCGTCCTTTTGAGGAGGTGACAAATTTAGTCAGTCGCACCGAAGGCACCATCAGCGACATCATACCATTTGTTTTCTTCCTGGAGCGTGCCCTGCTAAGAGTGCTGGATCAGGCCGTAGATGAGCGTGAAGAGGAAGAGGAAGAGTTGTGGTCACTATCACCTCCAGAAACAGCCTTATCAGCATCGCTTGCTGGACCTGCGGCAACGCTGGAAGAGGATTGTGAGGAAGAGGAGTCAGAGGAGGAATGTGGCTTTGAGGAGGAGGAAGAGGAGGAGCAAGACCAACCACAACAGGCATCCCAGGGTGCTCGTTGTCACCTATCTGGTACCCGCGGTGTTGTACGTGGCTGGGGGGAAGAAAATACCTTCATTGACATCAGTGAGGAGGAGGAACGGGAAATGAGTAGCTCGGCATCCAACCTTGTGCAAATGGGGTCTTTCATGCTGTCGCGCCTGTTGAGGGACCCTCGTATAAAAAGGCTGAAGGAGAACGACCTGTACTGGGTGTCCACGCTACTAGACCCCCGGTATAAGCAGAAAGTGGCGGAAATGTTACCTAATTACAACAAGTATGAAAGGATGCAGCATTTGCAAAATAAATTGAAAAGTATGCTTTACACAGCGTATAAGGGTGATGTCACAGCACAACGGAATCTAACAGGGGGAGAGGTGGAAGTCATCCTCCTCCTCCCATGACCACGCCGGCAAGGACAGGACGCTTTAGAGACGTGTTGTTGATGGAGGACATGCGGACCTTTTTAAGTCCTACGCATCGCCACAGCCCTTCGGGATCCACCCTCAGAGAGCGACTCGACCGACAGGTAGCAGACTACCTCGCCTTAACTGCAGATATCGACACTCTGAGGAGCGATGAACCCCTTGACTACCGGGTGTGCAGGCTTGACCTGTGGCCTGAGCTATCCCAATTTGCGATAGAACTTCTGGCCTGCCCGGCTTCAAGTGTCCTGTCAGAAAGGACCTTCAGTGCAGCAGGAGGTATTGTCACTGAGAAGAGAAGTCGCCTAGGTCAAAAAAGTCTAGATTACCCCACCTTTATTAAGATGAATGAGGGATGGATCCCGAAGGGACTGACACTGGGCGATACATTAGATTAAAAAAGGCCTGATGAGATGAGCTGCCTTGGGCTAAAAATGGTCCACACGCTACTGTATTTTAGCTCTGAATGCCTGTTGACTTGCGTGACTGATCCGCCACCAACTTGGGTTCAAGCCGCCATCTTTTAGGGCACTTTCTGCCTGTGAAACAAAACATCAGTTATAGATTGAATAGCAGTTAGTTGTCTCAAAGCGGGTGTGTCAG
>OW240912.1:35531327-35643202 GCA_933207985.1 Pelobates cultripes | reverse complement strand
TTTACAATTACAACTACTACCTCCATTATTTTGAAAACCATAAAAACGGGCTTTTGGATCCTCGGAACTCACACTGCGATTATGCATGCGCACTGAAACGAGTGGCGTCACCTCTTTTCGGAAGTGAATTCCGCCCTCTTTAATATGAGAACTCACGCGATAGGCGGGGTCTACTCACCTTCAAAAAGCAGACCCTTTGTGGTTGCCTTTTCAGCTATTGAGAAAGGCGGTGTTATCGCCAAGATGCACACTAGGCTGCCGATGCAAATACTTTGTTTTTATTTTCACTTTGATAGTTGACTGTGATACAATACCTGATAGATTTAGAACTCTTTAGTTTAGGGGGGCTGCCTCAAAGCAGCAGGGGGTGGTTTACCTAGCACAAGCAGAATACCAGAGATTTATTCGACAACCTGTATGCATGCTCTCCCATCCTATTGGTTCTACCCTTGTTGCATATATACTTTCAGTAACTTCTATATAGGGGAGCTGTCTTGGAGCAGGAGGGGGGAAGTTTAGACAGCTTCAGGGTTTACATAAGGAATTGCTTCGCTCTACCCTTTACATTCCCCTTCCCTTAGTACAATCTATCTAAACTATACGAGCTACTTGTATGTGGATTGTATACATATACATACCTATCATCTCTAACAAAGTAAGCTCTCTCTTTTTTTCTAGTACTTTGATTTCAGGTCTATTGGCTATCTATTATCACTTTGGAACAGTCTCCCTCTATGAGTATCCACTGTTTCATATGTTTAATACAGGGTTAACCCTGTATACATTATACTTTATACACAGGACTCTACAGAAAATAACTTGCCTAGTTAATCCTTTATATATTACACTTTATACCCAGGACAGAAAACCGTTTGCTACTTTGTGTCAAATTAGTCTATGTTAATATAAATGCTACATTTGTACTTTGTGGGGTTTATATCCATGTAGTGAGCGTCTGTGCTACCGATTTAGCAGTTTATTATCACTCTATATACACTTTTCTTCTAGATAACATTTAGGTTTCACTAGCACCTTTTTTGTCTTGTATGTGCATTTTTTCAATAAAGTCTAGTATATTGAATTTTAATTAGAGGTATTTCTTGTAGGGGCTGGTTTTTCCTCTCTGTTTAGGAGTTAACCATCCTCATTAGTCTTTATTATTCGTTTATAAGGGTCAAGCCCTATTTACCTCTGTAACTCTCTTCAAACTCTTAGGGTAGGGTTTCTCCCCTATCCTTTTGTAGTTTTTCCTTATAATTCTCAAATGAAAAGGAATCAACAATGCACACCATTGATTTGATTATGCCCTGGATGCAGCAGGCCATATCCAGCCATAATATTTGAATGCTTAGCTGGTCCCTAGAGTCAGATATTTTTGGAGTTTTGCTTGACGTTTTCTCTAAATGTGAAGTATGATTTATTTCAGATAAACCATTTATCATGAGGCATTGCATCGTTGTACTAAATAGATTCAGATTTCCCCGAATTGAAGGTTTTTGTTGATTACTGCATTAAAGTAAAAAAATTAAATGGAACTGAGCTCTGGAAAACCTGTGAACTCCCAGTCCCCTTCATATCTAGGAGTCAGACAAACATCTAAACTTTATAGATCCTCTGCTCACGTCAGAGGAGATTATAAGAATTAATTCTGTATAACGGAAATAAGCATTTGGGTTTATAAATTGATAAATACAAGTTCAGTCATTTATGCGCCATGCTGTATTTTTGTTCAAGCCTCTTTTTTTTATGCAGCTGTACAAACCCGCTGTCATTTGACCTTTATTTTTAATTATTACATAAAACATAACAATAATTTCAGCATATAGCATAGATCTGTAAGTGACCTACAAGAAATTATTAGCATCTTTTTATTAGCATCTTCAAGATGACAATAACTTGGCATTTCTATTTAACCTTTGGCTTCTTCAGAATCTGTAGGATAGATAGGCGTTTAGCTTTATGAACAAGTAATCTGTGTTACACACAATTGGTCATCAATGAAGTGTTCAAGGCATACATATATGATTTATTCAAATCTCTTATGAATTCCATAAAACCTACTTTACCATAGCTTGTAAAATTTAATTAGTGTTTATTGTATGTGTACAGATAACTGTCTTTATCTATCTTGTCATCGTGAGATTTCTTTGAACCTCTGACATATTTTGAGAAATAGACTATTTTATTTAGAGATAAATAATTGGAAACCATATACAGTGAGGGGGGAAAAGTATTTGATCCCCTACTGATTTTGAACATTTGCCCACTGACAAAGAAATGATCAGTCTATAATTTTAATGGTAGGTGTATCTTAACAGTGAGAGACAGTATAACAAAACAAAACAAAAATCCAGAAAAACGCATGTCAAAAAAGTTATTAATTGATATGCATGTCAATGAGTGAAATAAATATTTGACCCCTTCGACTTAGTACTTGGTGGCAAAACCCTTGTTGGCAATTTTTTGTAATTGGCTACCAGATTTGCACACATCTCAGAAGGGATTTTGTCCCACTCCTCTTTGCAGATCCTCTCCAAGTCATTAAGGTTTTCAGCCTGACGTTTGGCAACTCAAAGCTTTAGCTCCCTTGACAGATTTTCTTTGGGATTAAGGTCTGAAGACTGGCTAGGCCACTCCAAGATCTTAATGTGCCTTCGCTGTGTTTTTTTTGGTCATTGTCATGCTGGAATACCCATCCATGACCCATTTTCAATGCCCTGGCTGAGTGAAGGAGGTTCTCACCCAAGATTTGATGGGACATGGCTACGTCCATCGTCCCTTTGATGCGGTACCGTTGTCCTGTCCCCCAAAAACACACCCAAAGAATAATGTTTCCACCTCCATGTTTGACGGTGGTGATGGTGTTCATAGGGTCATAGACAGCATTCCTCCTCCAAACATGGCGAGTTAAGTTGATGGCAAAGAGCTCGATTTTGGTCTCATTTGACCACAACGCTTTCATCCAGTTCTCCTCTGAATGATTCAGATGTTCATTGGAAACTTCAGATGGGCCTGTACATGTGCTTTCTAGAGCAGGGAGACCTTGCACGTGCTGCAGGAATTATTTTCTTGGTGAAGCTGCCTTGAGATAATTAACAAGATCCTCCCGTGTAGTTCTGGGCTGATTCCTCACTGTTCTCCTGATCATTGAAACTCCACGAGGTGAGATCATGCATGGAGCACCAGACTGTGTGAGACCGATAGTTATTTTGTGTTTCTTACATTTGCGAATAATGGCACCAACTGTTGCCACTTTCTCACCAAGCTGCTTGGCAATGGTCTTGTAGCCCATTCCAACCTTGTGTAGGTCTATAAACTTGTCCCTGACATCCTTGGACAGCTCTTTGGTCTTGGCCATGGTGGAGAGTTTGAAATCTGATTGATTGCTTTTGTGGACAGGTGTCTTTTATACTGGTAACAAGCTGAGATCAGGAGCAAGTTAAGATTTATAGCATAGTGAGTTGCTGAGGGAGATCTATTTAATTTTACTGATGGTGAAAATCTACTTTTGAATCTCTTTATAGGCCTTGGTCTCCTTAGTTTTGTGTCTTGTGTGTTCATTATTTATTGGTTTAAATGCAACCTAAGAGTAGGATTCACAATTGTATTACCTCCTTTTTCGTTTTTAATGATTTTGTTTATTAAAGTGTGGATGAGCAAAATAATCCTTCTAGGGAGAGAAAAAGGGTTTGGAACAAGTAGATCCAGCATGATTCTGCCTTTAATAATAGGAGATTTATATTGGCTTTCTGATGGTTTAGTTGTAGCTTTTGTATAACTTGGAACTTCAAAACTCTCGGGTTATTATCATGGTTGAGCCTTAGAGTCTGGCCACCGGAGAATCAATATTAGGATTTGTGATTGAATTTACATGTTGCAAAACTCTTTGTCGAAGTTGCTGGTACGTTTTGCCAATTTATTGAAGGCCACACCTACGTGTGATTTAAATACACAACATTTGTAGTGCTGCAATTGACAAATGCGTTGAGGGTCACCTCCACATGAGTCTGTTTACTGACTACCATTATTGTGGGTGTGATGAAGTTGCATGCTTTGCAATGCCCACATTTGTAAAGGCCCTTAGTTGGTTGGAGCCAGGTGGTAGGTGTACATGGTGGTTCTACATGGCTTTGAGTCAATAGGTCTCCTAGATTTGATGCCCTTCTAAATGTCATAGAAGGGTGTGGTAGTATAGTGTCATTAAGTAAAACTTTGTGCCGTAGAATGGGCCAATTACGGTGAAAGATCTGTTCTGCTACTTCCCAATGTCTATCATAGGTGCCAATGAACCTGGTAAGGCCTGGCTTTGTAGAGTTCTGATGTGGGGGTCTATGTAGCCTTTCTAATCTATCTATTTCTTAAGCCCTTTGATAGGCTTTCTTGAGGGTAACCCAACTGTTTGAATCTCAGTTTCAGTTCCTTGGCTTCTCTCTCAAAATCTTCTGGCTGTGAACAATTTTGCTTGGCTGTTAAATATTGCCCATAAGGGATATTGGTTTTTAGATGTTTAGGGTGATGGCTCTCCATGTTCCAACATGTCAATCTTTAAGTCCAAGGAGATCAATTCTTTTTCATCTATGACATAGGTAAGATGCAAATCGGTATCATTATGATTTAATTCATCCACCATCTCTTCAAATAATGTTATGGGGACAGTCCACAAAATCAGAATGCCATCTATAAATCTGTACCATTTATAAATGCACTCCTTATATCTCAAGTTTAGAGCTGTATACACAAAGGTTTCTTCCCACCAACCCAGAAACAGGTTGGCGTAACTTTATTTGGAGATAATATTTTCCATTAAAAGTGAAATAATTGTGTGTTAGCACAAACTCCAGTAATGATAAAATAAAGGTCTGTTCTGAGGGATTAAAGCGTTAATTTTTTTTGTCAAAAAGTATGCACAACCGAGTAGCCCTTTATCATGAGGTATGTTATTGTACAGGGATACTACGTCCAGACTCACCAGTAATGTATATGGAGGGACAGTGATGTTTTCCAATGTCAGTAGGGTTTGTTTTGAATACCAAAGGCTCTAATAATTTATCCAAATATTTACTGGCTCTTTCTGTCAGACTCTGGGTCCCAGAAACTATGGGCCTTCCTGGAGGGTTGGTCAAGTTCTTAAGACCCTTTGGAAGGCAATAAAAAGTTGCTATAGTGGTGTTATTGGGTGAAACTATGTATTTGTATTCATTAGTGGTTATAATATTATCAGTAAGGGCTTTATGTGCTAATGTTATTAATTCTGTCAAGAACTTGGATGTTGGATCCCCTTTGAGTTCTTGATAGTTAGAGGTATCCATTAGATGTACCATACACATCAATGTATTGTTCTTTGTTCAAGAGTACAATATTGCCTCCTTTGTCAGAGGGTTTAATAACAATATTGTGTGTATGTTATAGTTTATTTAAAGCCTTCTTTTCACTAAAAAGAAAGGTTAGACTTGTATGGGGAACCTATAAAGAACTCTTCCAGCTCTTTCACATATGAATGAACAGAACTATATTCGGAAATTCCATGAGATTGGGGGTGAACCAGCTCAAGGGTTTAAGGTCTGTCAGTGAATGTACCCCTTGTTCAGAGATCAGATTTACAAGTAGGTGAAATAACTTAGAATCTTCTGGTGACAAGCCCATATCTTTCATGGTCTTGTAGTCCTTTTGAACATGAAAGGCATGTAGGGCCAATTTTCGACCAAACAGATTGAGATCTTTTGCTCAATTGAAAGAGTTAGTGGATGGAGTAGGTACAAAGGAAAGTCCTTTATTATTTAATAGGCTTATATGTCAAGTAATTTGAAGGGGGAAGTATCTTTTGGTTTCTATTGCCCAAACCTGGTGGGTTGGTGAAGGAGATACTTTTATCTGTATTTTTAAGGATACCCCAGGTAATGCCTCTATCTCTGAAACTGGAACTTCTGGTAGGGGGTTTCAATGTGTTCCGATATTCAGACTCAGACCATTCTGTTTCCTTCGAGGAAGAATAGTTCTTGCCCTCTGAGTTTTCTGTTAAATGTCCTATGTTTGTTCTTAAAAATATTATCTCGTTGGAATTTTTAATGTTTCTTTTGTCTAATGTTTTTGCGAAAATGATCTAGGTTTTTCTGGAGTTTAGTTTCCATTACCAAAAATTGTGGGTCCTTTTCATACTCTTTCACCTTCACAATTTATTTTTCTAATTCACCATTCGTGCTGTCAAGATGTGCTTGTTCAATATTTATAAAAAATTGCATGATTTTAGATGAACTGCTCAACAGTATTAAGTTCCATTCAGCTATTTGTTCCTCTGTTTTAACCTTGTCTGGTAACAAAATGTCAGGTCTCAAACCTCTAGGTACCATCTTCTGGTCTATATAAGTTCTTAGACTAGCCAGTTCCCAAAAGCTCCTCAGTTGTTTTTGGTAGAGTTTTTGAACTGAAGAATATGCCTGATTTATGTCATGGACATATTATTATGACATTATTAGTCTCGATTGATAAGGGGTTAATTGAAAAGACATTTGCAACCTCCTCCATTATTAAATCAGGGTGAATAACCCTACCCAGAAGATTTTTCATATTGTCTAGAAAAGAAAAAACTGCCCACAACTTTTCAGTGCTTTTTATCTCTATATTGTTAAGGTGTGATAATAACCTAAATTTGTCCTATTCTATTATTTTATTATTTTGTCTTAGATAAATCTCTCCCTCAGAAAACGGGGTAATGAAACCCTTATATACACTACAAGAGACTAAGCAAAATAAACTTTCTAGGGAGAGAGTGTCAAGTTACTCTGATCATGAAGGGGGGGGGTAACCCCCAGGATGAATACACTATTAACAAAAAGAACACAAGAACTGACCATGTAGGAGATAAGCCCTTATGTACAATGAGTAACCTTAATAAAACATAACTTTTAATATAATTGTATACATATTTAAAATACTTTATCATGAATATAACAAATCCAATTAATATCTATTATAGGGACAAGTCTTACAGAAATAGGGAAAGTATCACATTATAATAAACAATCTCAATGAAATAATATTAAACAACATTTTTTAAAAAAGAGCAAGTATCAGATGCTATTCACTGTAACATAGTAACAGTGTAACAGTGATAAAAGTGGAGTAATTGCACTGAAAATTGCAATGTGCAGGAAAAAATGTGAACAAAAAATAAAGTAACTAAAGTAACACTTATGCAATAACTAATTAGCCAGAGGTGGAGAGATAAAACAAAATTGCAGATTCCACTCCTCGCAAGACCCACCCAGAGCTGTGACTGAATAGTACTGGAAGAATATATTGGAGAAAGAAGCATCTCATAACACTGAGGCCCAGTAGCTATTAGACCTGAAAGCAGACCACTGCATGTCACCATCACCATCACAGTCAAAGAGAGCAGCACACATTAAGAGCTGGTCAGCCCCAGGACTTGACACCACAACTACTGGATAAACAAGTTAACAGCGCTGCATGAACACAAATGAACCAGCTACTAGCAACAGGCTCCCACCCCGACTGGCTAACACAAGGCAGAATAATACTGGTCAAAAGGAACCCTCACAAGGGAACCACACCATCCAACTACTGACCAATAACCTGCCTCTCCACAACATGGAAACTCATGTCAGGCGTCATAGCCTCCAAGATCCAAGGGCATATGAGTAAATGTATGAGCAATATTCAAAAGGGGATTGGAAAAACCAGAGGATCAAAACACCAACTACTGATAGACCAAGCAGTCACAAGAGACCCAATCTGTGTACGGCCTGGATTGACTACAAGAAAGCCTATGACACAATGCCACACACGATACTGGAATGCTTGGCTCTCTACAAGGTCAGCAAGACAATAAGAGCCTTCATCAAGAACTCGATGGGCAAGTGGAAAACAACTCTACAAGCCAATTCCAAGTGGACCTAAGTATACATTAAATGTGGCAAATACCAAGGTGATGCACTATCCCCAATGCTGTTCTGCATAGGCCTCAACCCCTTCAGCCAGATAATCAAGAAGAGTGGATACGAATACAGGTTCGAGAGTGGAGCTACCATCAGCCACCTACTCTACATGGACGACATCAAGCTGTATGCCAAGAATGAGCGAGACATTGATTCACTGATCCACCAAACTAGGATATACAGCAAGGACATCGAGAGGACTAGAGAAATTTGGGTGGATGATGGCAAAAAGAGGGAGGATGATCAGGACAGAAGGAGTTGAAGTTCCAGAAGGACAAATAGAAGATGTAGAGAACAGCTACAAGTACCTGGGGGTACCACAAATCCGTGAGAAAGAGGCAAGGAGGATAGCAACATCCAAGTACCTCCAAAGAGTCAGACAGGTCCTGAAGTCCCAGCTCATTGGCAAGAACAAGATCCAAGCCATCAACACATATGCCCTACTTGTCATCAGGTACCCAATTGGAATAATAACCTGGCCAATAGAAGAACTAGTCACCATGGACTATGAATGGAGGATTCCACATGAAATCCAGCACCTAGAGACTGTACACCTGCCGGAAGGAAGGAGGTGGGGCCTGATGAGTGTCAAGGCCACAGTCTTGGATAAAACACAGAGCATCGACAAGTACATCGTGAAGATGGCTCCCAAAGATTAACTGCTAAGGGAATGCCTGAGACTTCCACAGATCGAGGATGCAGAAAAAGAGAAGGTTCATTGGCAAGACAAACCTCTCCATGGGGTGTACCACCGGCAGATAGTGGATGTGGCTCACATGACAAAATCCTACCAGTGGTTGGAAAAGGTAGGACTAAAAGACAGCACTGAGGTACTAATCCTAGCAGCACAGGACCAGCCACTCACACCACACCAGGCAATGCCCAAGGTGCAGACTGTGCAAAGAGGCCTCTGAGACAGTTTAGCACCTAGTAGCTGGATGCAAGATGTTAATAGGAACAGCATACATGGAGAGACACAACCAAGTTGCTGGGATCATGTTCCAAAAAATATGGATTGGACCTGCCTAAGTCCAGATGGGAGATACCACAAAGGGTAGTTGAGAATGACAAGGCTAAGATCCTGTGGGACTTCAAGATCCAGACAGACAAGCAAGTGCTGGCCAACCAACTAGCCATCGTGGTGGTAGACATGGAACAAAAGACTGTATTGGTAGAGGTGGCAATACCCAGTGACTATAACATCAGGAAGAAGGAACATGAGAAGGTGGAAAAATACCAAGGACTGAAAGAAGAACTAGAAAGGATGTGGAAAGTGAAGGCAGTAGCAGTCCCAGTTGTGATAGGAATACTCGGGGCTGTGACTCCCAATCCTCAACAGATTCCAGGTGGGACATCTGAGATCACTGTCCAGAAGAGAGCCGTTCTAGGAACTGCTAAGATACTGCGCAGACCCAAGAATGAGGAATAAACATACAACCCAGGAGGGGTGAGAAAATCCAATTTTGAAATCTTTAAAAAAACATTTTTTAAATAATATATATATATATATATATATATATATATATATATATATATATATTTACACACACATATTAAAATATATTACTGTATAGCAAAAGTAAAAAATAAATAAAAATTTGGAATTCTAGAGTATGACCATTTATTCACAAGGGTATCACAATATATCTATGTAAAAAATATGCTTAATAGATCTGTGCATTCGGTTTCTCACAATTAGCTAATCCTCTGAATATTGGGTGATTTGCAGCTCATCTGAATTTTGGAAGTCCAAAACTGCAAAAGAACAAATCCCAAGGCAAATGAAATGGACTATATATGAGCAGTTTTGTTTGTTTCATGGATGGGATATGTCTGTGGTCACAAAAAAACTAAAAGATGATTGAGGGAAAAAATTAGGATTGATCGTTAGGGAGAATCCTCTTAATGTTGATTTTATATACAGAAATACAAGAGGGGGGGATCTATATATATATATATATATATATATATATATATATATATATATATATATATATATATTACATATTTATTAGATATATAATAGATAGATAAACATTTAGAAATGTACTTATCTAGTTCTAAATTACTAGTTATATTTTAAAAATCTATAGCAATCTCTGTTTTCATGCTGAACACTACATATTTTATTATTGGGTGAGCAACTTGATAGAAGACTTTTCTACTGGTGTAAATTCTTATAATAATAATTTTAATGTATTTTAATGACAGGCACCTGATGGAAAATGTAGCACACTGAAGGAAGTGAAATCAATGTTAATTGTGTTTGTTAAGCCCCATGGGAGAATCAGATTTTATATTCAGCGTTATACTTACTCTTTGATTCAGAGTAGCCTCATATCAAGTTAACCCTTTTACCAAGAAGTACTTAAAGTGGTATTGTCACTTCACCCCTGCCTGAAAAATGAGTATTTACTAAATATAAAATCTTTAGGAAATACTCATACTGACTGTTTCACAGAAATTTTTCTCTGAAATTTCTACACAGTCAAGAGATATACAGAGACAAAGTAGGGACTTGATAAGCAACATGAACGGATATGGAAGTCCCTAGATGATTTCTGCATGTAACAATGAGCAATGTAATGCCTGCAAATATGTTATTCCGAATGACCTATAGCTGACGCCAGCCTCTTGGCTTGTCTAGACTCGGTAAAAGCATAGTCCCAGTAAAGAATCCTGTCCAGCATAGGCCACTTCATCATTTCATCACATGGGCCTGCATCCAGCGCACACGGATATGGCCATATGTGAACATAAGATGTAATCAGATTCCCAGGATAAGCCTATTTGGCATCTCCCATGTCAATGCTTGACGCTCATGGGTGTTGGGCAGTGATGTAAAGATCTGATCTTCAAGGCTCGAGTACTAGGTGATTAGCTGGGGGAGCCGTACTGAACTACCCGGTATGGGGTAGAGAGCGGTCCATCTCCAATCGCGGTGGTAGGGTAGCCCAGACAGTGTGCTCGGTCAGCATGGCCTATAAACAGTGCATGGCTGAAAAGAGACATGCATCTATCAAGTTCAGCCTTTCTCAGTAACTTTGCTATCACCAGGCTAAGCATCATGGTCGAGTTTGTATGTTCGGTTGTCATTTTGGGATCTGAGTGAGTGAGTTGTATTGCAGGATTAATTATACACATACATACAAACAGGCACACATACAGACACACAAAAGACACACATACATACAAAGACACATACATACAAAGACACATACATACAAACAGACAGGCACACATACATACAGACACATACACACAAGACATACATACAAACAGACAGGCATACATAAATACAAACAAACAAACAAACAAACACACACACACATAATATTTAAGTCACCCTCCTGTTTTCTACCTTTTCCCTGGGGTCCAGTGGTGGCTCAGGCTGGTGGGAGTCAGAGTTCCCACTCTGACTCCCTCTGCTTCCTCCGATGTGGGCTCTCTGTCTGATAGCTGGGAGGAGTGACGGGGAGTCACTTCCTCCCAGCGTGTGCTGATCTCATCAGCGCTGACCGGGCCCACTGAAAATCCACAGCATGGGCCACCAGATGGGCACCTTAACACGCGGCCCTGGCTGTTTGCCACGTGGGCCGGGGCAGCAAATGATGATGACAGGCACCCGGTCGCAGGGGTCTGCAAAGCGGCCAGGCCCCCTGAAGTGACGGGCCCGGTTGCAGCTGCGACCCCTGCGACCGCTATATGTACGCCAGTGCATAAATATATATTCCAATCATACAGTAATTAGTAGGGATAGTAGACTTTTGTCCCAAATGCTGAAACGGGATAGTGGCATGTTTTACTTCCTATGGAGATCCTGTAAAATACATGCAAAATCTACCAAGTTATTCATTTTTTTTTTCTGTAAAATTTTGAAAAATGTTTCCTATTGTATAATTTAGAAAATGTGGGTGATAGTTAACCCTCAGTTGGCTTTTATGCTATGTGGCTAATGGCCAGCACTTGCTAGCCAGTCACCCCATTAAAAAGGTAAAATAAATATCCTGTGGAGGTTAATAACCCCCATAGTTTAAAGGCATGTGGGGGCACTGATTATAATATTCAGGAGGGAGGACCTAGTGTTCCCCCTTAACTACACACACGGGCTTCAGTGGGAGATCTATTGAGTGAAACGGACATGTTTTTATTGTCCACCCTCCTAAACAATGGCAATGACTGAGTAGAAATTATTTATTAGGCTTTTCCACCCTTTGTCAGCTATTGCAAAGTGAGGGAAAATTCCCAAATCTACTCTATATGAGTAAGAGCGCTTTGATTAGTTGGCTTATATGTCTCAATGGGCCATTGAAACTTATGTATATTAGTTATATTATATTAGGGCCGCTACCTGCTTCCCATGAGTGGGGGCTAGTGGAGGACATTAGGTATTCCCCCTCAAATCCCACTGGGTGGGAGCCATGAGGAACACTAGGTCCTTCTTCTTGAATATTATAATTGCTTCCACCCATGGCCTGCATGATCATTCTACAAACCATTACTTCTTTAAAACTCTCTCATCTAATGTCCAATGATGGGAGCACAGAGGGGCTATGGGCACTGTCTCCCCTGTTATTTTGCAGGTTCCATGCCATGGGGATGGGATTTGTTCAAGTGACAGGGCAGTAATAGAAGCCCAGTTGCTAGTTTTAACATGTTAGTAGACATGGCAGATGGGGGAATAGGGAGATGTCCTTACCATAGAGGAACATTATAATAGAAAAGGTGGACAAAGGAACTTGGGCCCAAAAGGGGGACAATTAAGAAATATGTATTTTTATCAAATCTATCTATCTGTCGTCTTTGGTATTGTTTATGTTGCATGCATTTCATATGATTTCATCCTTGTTTTAAAATATTATTTTATAGGGACACATCATTATGTCAGATTACATTATATCATATTGCATTCTAGATTGTGTTGTAACAATAATTAAATCCCCTTTTCCCCTTTTTTGTATAGTTTAGAGCACAACTGCTTTGTAAGCATATGGTTTCAATATAAATGTTGAATGTTTCATTTCTATCTTTTTAGAGTTTTTAATATATTAAATATGATTTTCACTGGCATTTTACAGATGTTATTATCGCCAACAAAATTGTTCTTTCAAGTTTTGAATGTGCTTTAAAGAAAGCTTTTCAATTCATTTTTAGCTTTGAGCTTAGAAGAATGTGGGCACTTACATAGTACTTTAGTTATTGAATATAACACTCTAAAGACCATGGATGGTAATACTAAAATAAAAAACAAAGACAATAATTGTTCCAGATAAAAATAAACACATTATATAATATTTACATCATGGTAATATTGATTTGCACAATCAATGTTTAGAAAAAAAATCTGACATTTATTTTTCTTAAGAAAATTAAAAAAGAAATACCATATGTAATTTTCAGCAGATGTGCTATTGGGGCAGAGGAATTACAACATTCTTCCACATATAATTTAATTTATTTCCTACACATACATTTTCAAGCAGAAATTATTGGTTCAATTTATTATAGTCTGATGGATTTTATTTACTTTCCTGCAAAGTTACACCAAAATTTAAAATTGTGTATTTGTGCATTGATTTTCGATAAGGAACTATAGAACACATGATGGCACTTTGATAGAAAAATACCCTTTATTTGGCATAAATGCTGTGTCTGGTGAGATGTGCCAGGAAATTAGCCCATTCAGGGCCTGTCATGAAATGCATATAACACGGTCTTCACATTTCTTTATTGCAGACCTTAACCCCTTAAGGACACATGACATGTCTGACATGTCATGATTCCCTTTTATTCCAGAAGTTTGGTACTTAAGGGGTTAAAGGGACACTATAGTCACCAAAACAACTTTATCTCATTGTGGAAGATTTGGTTTATAGATCATGCCTCTGAATTCTTACTGCTCAATTCTCTGCCATTAGGAGTTAAATCACTTGTGTTTCTGTGTATGAAGTCCTAGCCACACCTTCCCTGTTTTCATTTTCACTTACTTTATTTTCAAAAACTTTTACTTACTTTAAAGTTTTTTTGTTATCTCCTGCTCTGTAAATCAAACTTTAATCACATACAGGAGGCTCCTGCAAGGTCTAGCAAGCTATTAACAGAGCAGGGGATAAGAAAAGCTAAATTAATCATTATTTACAATAAAGGAAGTGTAAACCAGTGTTAATATTGTCAATTAACAATTTTAGTCGACTAAAACAATTCAGATGACTAAAATACGACTAAAACTAAAATGGCTTTTTTGGAAAAAATACTGACTAAAACTAATTTGAAATTTGACACCAAAATTAAAACAGGTGTAAATAATTAGATGACTATTTACAGGAAGTGTTTAGGAAGGCTGTGTAAGTAACATGCAGGGAGGTAAAGACTGTAACTAAAAAGAATTTTGACACCAAAATTAACACTGAGCAGAGGGGCTGTGGAAGGGGCAAAAGAGAGAGTCCAGGGCTTGGGAGAGAGACACCTATAGGGCCTGGGAGGACACAAAGAGACACAGAGGGGCTGGAGAAGGTGCAAAAGAGACAGGTAAAGTCTTTAGCTAAACCCATCAGATTTTAGAGTAGTAGACTAAAATCTACTGGAGATTTAGTCGACTAAAACGAAAACAATTCAGATAACTAAAATATGACTAAAACTAAAATGGCTTTTTTGTAAAAAATACTGACTAAAACTAATTTGAAATTTGACACCAAAATTAAAACAGGTGTAAATAATTAGATGACTATTTACAGGAAGTGTTTAGGAAGGCTGTGTAAGTAACATGCAGGGAGGTATGACTGGGGCTATACAAGAAAGTGATTTAACTACTAAATGGCAGATAATTGATTAGTGAAACTCCAGAGGTATGATAACCAAAACTACTTCATTAAGCTAAAGTTGTTTTGGTGACTATAGTGTCCCTTTAACTTGAGATGAGGCACCATCTTCAGCAGCAGGCATTATGTTTGAAAAATTACAGTTAGTTCCTCCAGCCACCTCCACCCCACCCTCTTTCTGTGATGTCACTCGGGCTCTCATCACATCTCCCCCTTTTTAGCAAAAATTTTTTTTAAAACAGACAAACAAAACACATAAATTGAAGAAGAAATAACTATACTATCTTGGACATCGTAGACTTATTCTGCCCATTCTTCAAGTCAGTGTTCTAACTATAGTGCTAATCTTGATAGCGCACTGGAAGCTTCACAACTTCTCCGAGTCCTTGTGAGAGTGCTTGTGACTCCACTGGAGGCAGCGCTGTATCTACATTGGGCTCTTGTCTCACTGAATGTACTCTTCTCATAACCAGACCTAATTCCTTGGGGACTGGCTAAAGGTGCCCTCTCTTGTGGCGGCTAACATCTTCTGTGTGGACCACATAGGGCATTGGCTCATTAGAATGCCACCTCTTTTCATCATTCAAATTGATTTGGGCACGTTGACCCTGGTACAGCTCAGGCAATGGACATGCAGAGTGTCTTCTTTTGTAAAAGAATATGTAATTCCTATTTGCCTCCTTATGCCTCTTCCAAATGTTCTCTGGAAGAATAAGGGAGGCAGACCGGAATGCCCCCATGAAAAGTAACATGGCACACATTGGTCGATTTCAAAATATCTGGAGTAGTCTACAACAACCAGATATTGATTTCTGTTGAAATCTGCAGCTATCTTATGCCAGGGGCACTCAGGCAGTGGGGTAGATATGAGAGGCTCTCTCCTCTGTGAAGGCTGATATTCACAGCAAAAGGCACATCTTGATATGTATTTTGCAATGTCACTGCTGATTCCAGGTTGATCCTTCTCTGCACTTGAAAATCTCCAAATGGCCATCATGAATTTGACTTAACATATCTTGCCACATATTGGCAGGTATGACAACACAATATTGAACAGCATTAAAGTTCTGTAATGTAACCATATTGCTCGGCTCTCAGGCCAGTCACTCTTTATGTAGCTAATAACTTCTTTAGGATCAGTATCCAGATGTCTCTCTTTAAATATGTTCCAATTTTCCAGATAAGATAGACTTAAATGCCAGTATTAAATCCACGTACACCTTGATGTTTGATTCCATTGATAATTCTTCAGCAGCAGCCAGTGAGAGTATGGAGAGTGTCTCTGCAACCACCAGTTGCTTCCCCAGCACATGCACTGCCCGAATGTTACATCTTAGTAGTATTAGCAAAAATCTCTGGCATTTTACAGGTGCCTTGTCATACATGTTTATCAATGGAAGCAGTGGTTTGTCATAAGTCTCCAGAGTGAACTCTTCCAAGCCCACCAGATAGTGCTGGAAGTGCTCACAGGAACAAACTCCAGCCAGACATTCCTTTTCAATCTCTGCATATTTTGTTTCTGCAGCTGTCAGTGTACAAGAGCAGTAGTTTGCTTTAATTTTGTTGCAACAGGACTGATCCCAGGCCATAACTGCAAGTATCAAAAGCCAGTAGTTAATCAGAGATTTAGGAGAGAATAGGTGAAAATCAAGATGGAGGTTGTAGAGTAGGGATGGGACCCTTAGTGTAGGGACCTGGAAATAATGGTAGGGCATATGCACTCAGATAAGAATCTAGACACATTAACAGTGCTTACAGACACTGAAGGCGTGAGTCTAAATAGCCTCATGCAATGTCCATTAGTGTCCCCCTTAAAGTGATATGACATTAATAGCTTCCAGAGCTCTTAAAGCAATATACCCAAATAACTTGACAAAACTTGATTGCAGGCCTCTGCATGAAATTAGGGGAAGTTGTACTCTATATTGATTGACCGGATATTATTATTATTATTTTATTATTTATATAGCGCAAGCAAATTCCGTAGTGCTGTATAATGGGAACAAGACCTTACATCATTGTATTATAAGACAATTCACCATAATAACAATATTGTCACAAAAATAATAGACGTTCTTCCAGGTGGAAAAAGCCAAAGGGTTTACGTGGCATGCCCTCGATGTGCCATAACAGTGACATAAACAATACAATAAATAAGTATTGCAATAAAAAGTACAACCCACAGTTACAAGGTAACGTAAATAATCATGTGTGGAGTGTTTGATGCTAGCTGCCAGCATGTGGCATTAACAGGTGATAAGTACATTGCTGTCACTGAGCTTAAACTACAGAAATAATACGTCCTGCACTTCATGTGAGAGGACCCATTTTAAAAATGAACCTGTGTGAGGTCTTCAATGGCCCTCCTATATATGATGACGACTCCAGCAACTTACATCCATCAAACCCACATATTGTCAGCGCAGCCTGAGTGGGATAATCCTCACAGAGATCTGTGACTTGCATTTGCAAAATAGGCAGTTTGTTTAAACCTGAGATACATGAGATGCGATCTAGTAGCACAACTCTCATGACACTCAGTCCACCAATCCAGCTGTGGATACATCTCATGATCTTGGCCAAGCCTAATGCAAAATAATGGAAATAGTATGGGACAGTTTTCTCTTCAGTTCAATGGAAGCAACTCGTGTTCTGCCACCTGGAAGTGTCTTGGTGCCTATTGTTTACAAACATTCTGAAATGCCATAAAGGGGCAGCATTTGAAATATTAGTATACAAGTGGAAAGATCAATTTTGTAAGTGTATTAAAACTTTTACATAAAATTGGGCAAATGTCTTTCTATAACTGCAAACACATTTTTACCCTAATGATAATACAGTAATGAATAACACCAGCATATTGAACAGCTATCTGGTAAAAACAAGACATTTGTACTGTCAAGTGTTTGAGTATTGGTATTGTTATGTCTCTTACTGCTCTCTCCGTCCTCTCCCTTCCTGGATGCTATAATTCTCTAATGTAATTTTACCGACAGTCGTTTCTTTATGGTATCTGAAAAGCATGTACAGCTTGTCCATTCACATGTTGACATGCAGAAAGGCTGAATGGAGTGGGGAGAAATACAGGAGCAGACACTTTAAGTGGGTCCATCCCTTATTTCAATCTAACTTTGTTTGTTGTATTTTTTCTTAGCCTTGTATGGATTTAATTATAGACTCAATGATAAGGTTTGAATTGTGTTTATGGGATGAGGATGTGTTTATCTTTGTGTACCATAGTGAGTGAATAGAATTTATTTAATAATGCTTTGCCATACAGTTTATTTCTACTTCTGTTTGCTGAGAACTACTTTTTCTTTTAATTGTGTAATAAATTACTCTTGTCGTGGCATTACGCTTTTGCCATTAAGCAAAGTGACAAAATCTAATTTAAGTTATAATGTCTGCTAGAAAACTTGTATGAGAAGCATACTGTTTTAAAACTGTCTCAAAAGTATACTGTCTTAAAAGTACTCTTCATCCCATATACAGTTGTATGCAATAGAGATTCATGGCTCAGTTTATTAACAATAGCTTTAACAATTGTTAGCACTTGGTAAAAGTTACGTGAAAATAGCATTTATATAGCACTAGTGTCCATATCTAAACAGTTATGTTGTCATAGAATAATCTCAAGATGAGTTGTAAAATTGCCATAGAGACTTAGGAACTCTTATTTCCTGATCAATTACAGAGATTGTAGCTTGGACCTTTCCATTTTTCATCATTTGGATTCTCCTTCAGTACCCAATCTATATGTTTTGCATCTCACTTCCAAGTTTTTTTCGGTTGGCATTATGACATGAATGTTGGCACCACCTTTGCCCACCCTAACAGTGGCAGAAGAATTCAGATATCTCATTACAGTACCTGCACGGCAGATCATGTAATTTACTTGATTACCTGCCCCTGTGGGCTATCTTGTATGTGGCCAAGACTAACCTGACCCTGCACGACCAAATGATAGGCCACATATCGGGCATTATGACTGCCTTCAGGGACCAAAGAACATTTAAACCAGTCACAAAACATTTTTTGTCTGCTTCTCATAGACTGCCCACTCTACGTTTCATTGCTGTACACCATATTCCTCCGTTATCACGTGGAGTGGATAGATCTAGACTACTCTCCAAAAAGAAGCATATTGGATGCACCATTTGGACACCACTGCACCCAATGTTTCTTTGAATAAATCTTTACATATTGATCAGAATAAGGATTAAAAATGTAGTTTTTCTAAACGTAGTCCTTTAAGCTCTTTGGCATATAATAATGGCTTTGTTAACATTGGTTCATTCAATTGGACCAAGATGTGTTGCCAGTTTCAGCACAGCCTATACTCCCAAGGATTATTAATTTCTACAATAAGATAGTACAATATGAAGTAATATGGTGGCATTTAGCTTTTTTCTATATGTATATATTGTTATGTGTCCTTGACACTTGTTCAATAGGTATAGATTATGTCCCTCCTTTGTCACTTGGAGGTAATGGGTCTAGACTCCTGCTCCAAAGAGAAATATATTGTATCTACCATTGGGACACTGTTGCGCCAAAAGGCTTAAATGAATACATTACATATTTTATGTTTCTTTAATAAGTTTTTATTTATTGGAGTAAGATTTAAACATTATTTCCTTTGAATAGTTTTTCCAAACAGCGTTTTCAAAGCTTCTGGCATTTATAATGGCTTGGCTAATAGAATTTCATTTAACTGAGATGTGTTTTCAAGTATTACCTATATCTTCAGGGATTACTCATTTTTGCAATATGATAGTATACTATGAAGGATTTATGGTAGTATTCAGTTTTTTTTTTGTATCTGATTTGCACTATATGTGTACTACGTTATGTTGTATATGTTATTTTTGATACGTAATATGTAATTGTCACTGGGCACCTGGGTGAGCCTATGACACTTGATTGATTTTATCACACTTTGTTTAGATATGTAATGTTTTTCACTCACATTCACAGGCTCTCCACATGTGCCTGGTATCTATAGATTGATATATACTAACAGTATCCTCCATAAGTATATTTTTCTCTCACTGTTTACACTACACGGCACCAGGATAAGCATGATTCACTTTTGTTTACATGTTACCTGGTAACCACGCAAGTATGTACGCACACCATGTGGATCAAGTGTCCCACATATGCACTACTGCATTTGGAGGGAAATCGAGCTGCACACACACTGGATTGGTAAATAGGTTTTACACAATTATCTTTTTAATGCCATGGTTTACACTGCATATTTGATCTTGAAAAAGACCCTCAGGGGTCAAAACGTTGTTCGGGACAGTTTTTTGATGTATTGATCTTAATAAAAGAATCACTTGGAAAGACCTATGAGTGCACCTCTATTTGTGGAATATATATATTTGTGGAACATATATATTTGTGTTCAGGGCCTCAAAAGCCGTAGAGTTTGGGGAATAAGACATACAGGGAAGAAACGAAAGTCGGTTGTGGGTCGGTTGTGGTGTGCCGGAACCGACGATGCGGTAGGCCTGAAATAAACAGGGCCTACCTTATATAAAGATAGAAGAGAAGTGGAGTAGTGGGTGGAGCAAATCGCCAGACCTGAGATGGTAGTGAAGAGGAGACTGGTGCTCCTTAAGAAATTAACCCAGGCCCAGCCTTCCATTTGTTTTCAGGGCCTCAAAAGTTGTAGAGTTTGGGTAATAGGACATACAGGGAAGAAACAAAAGTCGGTTGTGGCGTGCCGGAACGATGATGTGATAGGCCTGAAATAAAGAGGGCAAAAAGAGATATCGTAACAAAATGTATTCGGCCTACAAATACAACATGGATACATCACGTTAACATGTTCCGGAATGCTTGTCGAACCTCTTGTGTAGGTTGAGGTATGTATCTAGTGTAGACAGTGGATTTCCATCGACCTAAGGTTTTGATGTGTATGGGAATATTTCTTTTGGAAGCCATGGTGGCGGTCCCGATATGGAATGAATGACCTGAGTAATTAGCTGGGTTAACACCTAATCATGACAGTAACATTCTAACATACAACATGAACCTGCTGGTGGTGAGTGTTTTCCTGTGTAAAACCAGAAGTAGTTGATTAGGGGTATTTTGATCGTAGGAAAGGTAATGGTCCAAGACTTTGACAGGGCACCATTGATTGCCTGTGGGGTAATATGTGATTTTTACTGCCTGACACTTTCCACCAGTTTTTGTGTGTTTAAGTGAAAGTATGCTTTCACCAGTTGTGCTTTGGTGATGAAGTCAGCTGAGTTAGTGTTGGTGGTGGTGAATTCTCTAGGTCAGAGAAAGCCAAAGAATACAAAATAGATGGCCGTTTTAATCACATGATTTGTCTGGGTCTCAAATGGTGATGCCTCTAGGAGATAGTAAAGTGATTGGAACATGTGATCGTAGCGGGTAGTCTAGAAGGTGTAGGGATAAGTGAGGAGTCTTTTATACCTTTTTAATATGGCTTTAACCTGATAGGATGACAGGAAGTGTTGTTTATCAGGCCATGTGGTGAGGATGTGGTGTTGGATCCCAGTAATGTATAATTTAATGGTGTTGAAGGATAGCTTTAGGTGCAGGTGGCAAAAAGAGATGAATGCTACCAATGTTCCCATGGAGAACTTGTCCGTGATGTGAAACTTCAGCAAAGATCTATTGAAAATGTAAAGAGCCCTATCCCAGGATTTCCTAATGTTTGCAGAAAGACCTAGGTGTGAGAGGTGACGCCCATGAGCAAGTAAATTATCTAATCCATTACCATATCCTGCCACTATGGAGCTGGAGTGGCTACTAAGTCTGCTGTTGGCAATGCTGTTCGGAACTCCTGAAATCGAGATTGAGACAAATGATCAGCTGTGATATTCAGGACCCCCGGAATATGTATACATTGCCATGTTGTCGGAAAAACAACGTACCGTATTACCTGACCAGCATGTGCCCCATATGACTGCGGTGGCCACTATCGGATTAAGTTCAAACAAGGCTGAGGTGGTAGTGAACTCCGGGACATCCTTAATTTCATCTGGCCAGTTACCCCACATCCATATGTTACCGATTATGGCGGCAAAACTGGATGTGGTGGCGGCATCCATCCAGACTGAAAAGAATTTGTCAGTTAAAACTGGGATTAATTATCCTTTAGCAATTCCAATTACTTAGGAATTCTCTCCACATGTATAAGTCATCGGTGGCATGCCGATCCAGTGCTATGCGGGAGGAATCCGACAGGTATTGTGGGAAAAGACAAAGTAATCTTGATATGAATGCACGCCCCTGATGTATGATCTTCATTGCAAAATTGCGGGAACCCAACAATGATTGAAGTTCCTTCCTATTGCAAGAACCTGCTTTGCTGGACTGGTCAATACACGTCAGGATGAGGTCGATCTTTTCTGTGGGGATGCTGGCTTGCATAAGAACCGAGTCCAGCGCTACCCCTGTGTCAGGACCTACAGTTTTAGTTGGTGAAACAGGGACGCCCAAGTGTTCAAACAATTGTATAGTAGCATGGAGGCTACTGGGTGGAAATAAGTTGCTTTCTACAGTCAGAAAGTCATCAAGATAGTGAATTACTGTAGGGCATCTACAGATATTAAGCAGCATCCAACACAACGTCTCAGCGAACATATCAAAGATCCTTGGACTGCTTTTTGAACCGAACATGAGACATGTGAAGAAATAGTATGATCCCTGCCACTTAACACCATGTAGATGCCACAGGGAAGGGTAAATAGGGAGGAATTTGAAAGCATGAATTTGTCTGTCTTGCTAAGCCAGGCTCCAACTATTGCTGACAGGATGGCCTCTATAGCGTTGTCGATGGTAGCGTATTGTAGAGAAAATTAAGATTTCGTCTAAGGCAAAGGAAAGGTTTTTTTACTGTAAGAACAATCAGGATGTGGAATTCTCTGCCTGAAGAAGTGGATTTATCAGAGTCCATACAGATGTTCAAACAGCTACTAGATGCATACTTGCACGAACAGAATATTCAAGGATATAATCTTTCAATGTAGGGTAATAACTGCTTGATCCAAGGATAAATCTGACTGCCATTCTGGGGTCAAGAATGAATTTTTTTCCTAGCTTGTTGCAAAATTGTGCTTAAAACTGGGTTTTTTTGCCTTCTTTTGGATCAACAGCAAAAAACAAATTTGAGGTAGGCTGAACTTGATGGACGCAAGTCTCTTTTCAGCTATGTAACTATGTAACTATGTATGTAAGTTAAGACAAGGCGTTGTTGTAGCATGAGGAGCAGAGAGGTCATTGATGAGCCTTTATTTATTAGAGGTCTTACCAGTAATTCTACCTGTGGGATTGGTCCTCCATACCAAGAAAGATGGAGAGCTGAAAGGACCTAGTACAAAATCTTGATCTACTTTCTTCTGTAGCAACTCATTGACAGTGTTAGTGTTGGCAAGAGCAGTATGTAAATTCTTGCACTCGACTATCCCTGATGGCATGGTGGTTGTACAACAATTCCTGTAGCAGTGAGATATTGACAGTCAATAGGTAAGGCTTTGGGTATAATTTATTAGGGCACATAGTCTTGGCTTGGGCCCGGAAACACCGTGAGCATACGTGTAACAGTCTGCAGGCACTGTAACCGCAGGTGCCTGCATTAAAATTGTTACCAATTTGAGACCTGCCTAAAAACACGATATTCCATCCTAACTTGTCTTTGTGAACCTTGTCTTGTCTAAATGTCATAGTCGGGATAGGGTTGGGGTAGAAGGCACTCACTTCTGGGGTGTTTGGCATAAGTTTGCTGTGTGGGAAGCCGATGAGCAGATAGAACAAGCTGAGGTCTTGAGGCCCGCAATGTGTCTGCATAACAGTTCCATATACAAGATGATCCAGTCTGCATGGTAGTTGAACTATGCCAGTGATGCAGACGCCCTTGCAGACGCCCTTACATAGAATGACGTGCCACCGTACTTGTGCCCCAAGTCCACCAACTTGTGGAGGTAAAGGTCAAATTCTTCCCTTTTGTCACCGTTGTCACGGTAGTATACCCCAACACGCAAGAATAGTCCAACAAGAGACAAGAAAACAAAATACGTCTTAAAGGACCTTAGAATGGCCGGACTTTGACGTGGACAGGAAAAGACAGAGTCAAGAACGAGCCAAGGTCAAGGGAACAGAGAGACAGCGTAAACAAGAACTAGCCAAGGTCTGGTACACAGGAGTCAGGAAACCGGCGAACAAGACAAAGCAGGGATAAAGAGAAAAACGGAGTCAGGTACAAAGCCAAGGTCAAGCACGAAAAAACCACTACTACACAACGCAAGCACTAAAGGGAACTGAATCAGAAACCACGATAGTGCAGGGAGTTAAGGGAAAGGTGAGTATAAATACCTATTAGTTTAATTTGATTGGCGCTTGTCATATCCACGCCCCCAAAACGCGAGTGTATGGGGAATGTGGAATGACATGGGCCAATGGGAGACCTTTTTTATTTTTTGCTCCCACTGTCCCTTTAAAAGCGCACCCGCTTTGCACTGCGCGCTCCCAGTGCCAGGCACGTCACGTGGCGCGCGGCTCGTCCGGTTGCAGGACCGTGTGCGGCGGGGAAGGAGGACCTCGTCCGGCCCCTGGAGAGGGTAAGTACCGCTACAACTGTAGACTGAACACACCACGTACCTATAAATCCCAAATGCTAGCACAAACTCAGGGATAGACAATTTACAATTCAGTATGGGATCCCTAGATTTTAAAACTACTGACACATCGCCATAGGCATATGTCTTGTTTTCCAGGATATCTTGTGAGGCAATAAGGAGTGAGACCAGGTTCACATCCTTTCCTTCCAAAATATCCTTTTTAATTTTGTCCAGCACCATGTGTACTGGTTTAATAATGTATGGGTTTTTCTGGCCAATTGGGGTATTAACAGATGGGGTGCTGGGGGAAAATGGCCGAGTCAGGGGTAACTGGAGCTGATGGAGAACATGTTTGGTGTCCTGAGTCCATCCTATCCAGTTTGTCATTAATCCGACCTAAAGAGGATAGAACTGATGATAAAACAGCCTGTAGGTCGGAAGACTGGCCACTACTAGATCCCTCTCCTGCCCCATCATTGTCGGTCTGGGTATTTAATAGTTTGTACAATTCTGCTTTCCTGTCTGTAGCCAGATAGGGGATGTTTCTCTTGTTTAACTCTGAAGTGATCCTTGGGGTGGTCCAGGATCTGAGGGAGTATGGTAGAGAGATAACCGTACCTATAGTATGAACAAAAGAGACCTGGATCAACTTGAGTAGTACAATAGAAATGCCTAGAAAAGGTCCTAAGCACAAGTAATCAGTACTGTGTTGTATGACTTTAACCAATTTAGCATGGTGAAAAAACTTAATTCTATCTGTGCATTATCAAAATTAACCACCAGTGGTAGACACTGCCTAAACGCCGTAGAGAAACAACCATTCATATGAAAATTGTGTGTATTAACATGAACATTCGGTTAAAACATATACAAACGGCCCTAGTGATTGCTAATGGGGTTGAGAATATCACCAAACGTTTTCAACCATGAAAACTATGCGAAAGTGCAGGAATTACTGTACAATTGTTATTAATTTGAATGTCGAACCAGATGCATTTGTGCGCATGCTCCTGGCAGTTTGTAACCTGACCTTCGTATGGCTACGAAAGACCTGACATTAAACCAACATAGAAGCATGAAATAGGAGAAAGTGTAGGGCCATCCCAGGATGATGCTGTGTGCTTGCGACTAGTGAGTTACGTTTTTTTACGACATGGGTCGTGACGTGATTGCCGCAGGGAACAGAAGTTCTGGGACTGGAATAGGAGAGGATATCTCGCTATCGACACCGAAACTGGATGAGGCTCTGGTGGGTCAGGAAGCAACGAGATGGATGACCAGGGGCTGAAGACCAGGTACACGTTCCCACAAGGTGATAGGTAAGTAAATGGCGGTTTGCACGGCCTGGAAGTGACAGAAATCAAATCGCCAGACCTGATACAGTAGTGAGGAGGGGACTGATGCTCCTTAAGAAAGGAACCCAGACCCCTCCCACAACTTCAGGCCCAACCTTCCATATGTATATATACACAAAAATATCTAAAATATACCAAATATTAAATATTGCTAATAATTGGTAAAGTGTAATGGGAGTAGATGTTTAATGGCTTAAAATCATTTCCAGCGTAGAAAGACATATTTGCGTGCAAAAACTTCACATGTAGGTTCATTTTTGATTTCACAGGAGACATTCTTTTACTGTACATCTTGCCAAAATATTATTAGCATCCTAAAATCTGCCTGCATCCTGGTTTGTATGCTGGAACTAGGACGCTTTGCAGAATCTAGGACACTCAATAATTTTTCAGTGAGGTTTTACTTACAATGCTTTTGCAAGTATAGTAAAACAATCTTACCAGCAAAATCGAATGGAAGAAAATTAACTTATGGATTGTCAATTTGACTTTAAAGAAACAGATTCCTAACACTTTAAACTGGCATATCTTATCGCATTGCACGTTTGAAGACTTTACACTGTAAAATTTTGTATGTTGCAGTTGTCAAGTTACACTTATATGTCATGCAGCTAATAAGGATAGTACATTTTGGAAAAAAAATAAAGTTACAAATTTTATTACTTACACTTACACGCTTTAAAAACAAGTTTTGCTGATTATCTAAGTGAAAACAATTTAACACAACCTCTGAAGTGGACAAACATATTTCTGTATATTTTAATACACCGTTAATATTAATCTGCTAAATTTTGCTAACTGAAAAAAAAACAATCCGTGCACACTTTCAGTCATTACTTAGTAACACTACCATTGGCACAAATCATAGCCTCCGAACACTTCTTGTAGCCAACTGTCTTTCCATTTTTTGGTTTATGAAACTTTCCTTAAATTTTCATACAACATTTTTTGCTCAAACATATTCTCAAGTTTCCAGTGGAAGTGGGCAATCCCTCCCTCAATTTAATGGACTTAACTCTGATTCATGAGCCGAGTGGGAGAATAAAAACTGATTTATTCAGAAAAATTACAGCCAGAAACAGCCCACTAAACTGGGGGAGCTACCACCCAGTTCAGCAGAAGAGGTGCATTTTCACAGGTCAATAACTGTGACTCAGGCAAAATTGCTTGGATATTGAGGATTTCAAGAAGAGAGCAAAAGAGATACGCTCTAGGTTTAGGTCTAAATGCTATCCAAACAGATGCCTCAAGAGAGCGTACAACAGGGCTCTATTAACAGAGTGAGAAAGCCTTATAAGGGAAGACCCAATGTCCTCCTCTACTTACACTGACTCGAATAAAAAACAACTTAGATGTGTGGTGACTTTTGATGCAGGCTGGGACCGGGTGAAAACAATTATGAATAAGTTTTGGCCACTCCTTAAACAAGACTAACACTTGGAGGATGTAATTCCACCTAGTACATCCATTACAGCTAGAAATTGAAAAAACCTTAATGATTCTTTGGTACACAGCCATTTTCAAAGAACATCATCTCCCACACATTGGTTGTCAAATAAACTTATAGGGACTTACAAATGCGACTTCATTTGCAAAAACTCAAAATGCTTTGAAAACAGCACTCCTACTGAAAAGTTCCGACCATACTCTTTCTTTAATTGTATGCCAGTGTAACATGTTACATGTGGGCAAAACTTTTCGTCCCTTCAAAATACAAATTTTGGGGCATATCAATTCAGTAAGGGCCACCAGAAATATAGAGCCCGCCATTTTGAAGCATGTTAAAACTGTTCATCATGGCGACCCTACAGTGTTAAAGTTACTGGGCATTGAACTAGTCAAATTTAATCAAAGAAAAGGAAACTTAGACAAACATCTAAGGAGAAGAGAATGCTTCTAGATTTATCGCTTGAAAACTTTATTCCCCCCCAAGGATTAAATTAAAGATTCTCCCTTCAATGATCAATGATCTCTGAAAAATAAAATAATACTGGAAATATTACTATCACAGCAATTGACAACTTATGGAACTAAACACTGTAAATAAACTTTCACTCACCTTTTATTTTTTCTATAATCTCTAATAGTTAGACATATGGTTATCCAAATTACTGAAGATATTCTCTAAAGACCTAAATAGCAAAAGGACCCTATTTATATGGATTCATATATATGATTCTAGTGTATGATAAATTATTAGCCACTCTAACTCTATAGGAAATGGAAGACAACTGAAGTTCTCTACACCAATCTCTATGATCCATTTAGGATGTCCTGAGAGTCTATAACATAGCATAATAATAGCACTGCCCAAATCCACTAAAGTGGAAGGCATTATTTGTAAATATCTCGGCCTTTTAATAACAATGAGACCTTTTCAGTCGGTCCAGCTTCTTCCATACTAGAGTCCATCAATAAGCATCTGTTCGAACTATAACGAGCATGAGAGAGGGGACCCTATGATTTATTTTCAGTACGTCCTGAAAATGTATAGAAGTATTGGTGAAACATTCCTATAGACGTGAATTGAATATTATAACTCCACCTCAGTTTTCTCATCCCTGAATGACACCTAGACAGTGAATATACACTGAGAATGAGCCTCATTAGCATTATAGGTTGGGCTAGAGACTGTATACAACACGCCCACCAGTTTTGAGTGGCAGAGATGGAGTGTTATCTGACTCACAGAATCTGAATGAAGGGAGGATTGGAGCGTCAAAGCTCCACCCCCCTCCAACCCTCTTTTCCACAACTGACAATGTTGTGAATCCGAATAAGGACATGTGACTCGGACGAACACGTAGAGACTGATGTAACTCACTATTGCTTTCCGTCTGGAAAGGATACTTGCATAGATGTACGTTCCTCCACTTTTCATAAGTGGTGTTTTTCTTCTCCCAGTCTTGCTCTGAAGTACTACCCACTATTTAACTTGACTCAATATTATCTCCCAGGCTTATGCAGTACTTTATCTGTCCTCTGCCTCCTTTATTGTAGTTGCTCTATGATGGCACAAGCAGTTCACTGTTCAGTGAACATTCCTACCACCAGGTTATTCAGTCATTAAATTTCAGCAGTTATTACAAAGTCGGGCTATTTTTAGCCATAACAAATACAGCTGTTTCTTGAAATTGAAGACATGGATAGGAATTGTATAGCTTGGAGGAAAGACGAGACAGGGGGGATATGATAGAAACATTTAAATATATAAAGGGAATCAACACAGTAAAGGAGGAGACTATATTTAAAAGAAGAAAAACTACCACAACAAGAGGACATAGTCTTAAATTAGAGGGACAAAGGTTTAAAAATAATATCAGGAAGTATTACTTTACTGAGAGGGTAGTGGATGCATGGAATAGCCTTCCAGCTGAAGTGGTAGAGGTTAACACAGTAAAGGAGTTTAAGCATGCGTGGGATAGGCATAAGGCTATCCTAACTATAAGATAAGACTAGGGACTAATGAAAGTATTTAGAAAATTTGGCAGACTAGATGGGCCGAATGGTTCTTATCTGCCGTCACATTCTATGTTTCTATGAATTGGTGCCTATATACTTAGTGACTACTCTTGCCCTCCAGTCTCTTTAATTTGTATCCAATAATTTTTTTCTCATTAAATTTAATAAAGCTTTAATTTTACCGGATACATTGTAAGCAAATATAGTTGTGGGAATTGAACTGATATCCTACCAAGTTTTTGGAAATAAATTAGTTGGCTGTATATACTTTATTTTCTATTTTATAAATACCAGTTTAAGAATCCCCCATTTCTAGGGTGTATTCTATTTAATTCTCTAGCTGGGATTTAACCTTGGCCACATAAAAAAATTAGGATGTTTCAAGCCATCATAATGGCATTAAGGCACAATATTCTTAAGTCAGCATGGAATGTTTCAACATCATTAAGAGATTAATATTCACAAAAAAATGCAAGCTGTATCCATATATGTCAATTCATATTTGCTTAATTCTTTAAAAACGAAATGTTACTTTAATTCCAAGACAAACATGTTTTCATTTTTATGCATATGACCTATTAAAATCCAAACTGCCCTTTTTTGCATACATTTAAAATGAAATGGATTGAACTGAGAAATGATTTGCAACATCTCTCTACAAAAAAAAATATTTTGCCTCTTTATAAATCATTGGTAAGACCACACCTTGAATATTCTGTGCATTTGAAGAAGGACATCAAAGTACTAGAAAACTTGCAGAGGTGGGCTACAATATAAAAGGAATGAAACATTTTATTTATAAAGAAAGGTTAACACATTTAAATCTATTTAGTTTATAAAAACAGCATGTCAGAGAGGATATGATAAACAGGACTATGCATAGAACACATTCAAAGTTTCACATTGGACTGGAAGAAAAGAGATTTACTCTAAGGCAAAGGAAAGTTTTATTTTATTTTTTTACTGTAATAACCATAAGGATGTGGAATTTTCTGCCTGAAGTGGTGGTTTTATCAAACTCTGTACAAATGTTTAAATAGCAACTGGATGAATACGTGTACAAACATAATATTCAGGGTTATAATTTTTGATATTTGGGTAACAGCTTCTTGATCCAAGGAGTAATCTGACTGACATTCTGGGTGGAAAAAATACTTTTTCCTTGTTTGTTGCAAAGTTGGAAAGCAATTCACACTGTTGTTTTTGCCTTCTTTTGGATCAACAGCAAAAACAGATGTGAGAAAGGCTGAACTTGATGGCCGCATGTCTCTTTTCATTCTATGTAACTATGTAACTTAAAATTACTCTGGGTGGATGTGCATCAAAGGATGTACCAGCACATTTGGTTTAGTATATATAATTCTGATATTTAATATGTTAGTCAAACATGCAAATTTCACAAAATGTACAATAATTCACCCATTTGTGTCTACTGGTTTTCTGATGCTTATTTTCTGTTCAACAACATGGTTGAATAACTATGTTCACTCTCATTCAAAATCTTGTGAATGCCTCATATGCCTTATTGTACTTTTTTTTAAACTACAAAATAATTTAATAAAAATCTCCTTACAATGTATGGGTGTTTAAATAATCTGATTTGCATTACAATAGTTATTGTAACAATATAATAGTTGTCTATGTGCACAGAAAAAAAAATCTAATAAATTACATATTTGAATTTAATAAAAATGAATTATGTTATTTTTGTTGAAATGTCCTTTTAATATACAGCACACATTATATATTAAATCAAATCATCGGGTTCTCAAACAAATATATGTTCAAGTGCATAATAATTATACCTGTGTAAAATAAACAAATTGGGTGCTATATCTTCTTGATTGTACAATGGGAAATGTAAATCTAGGCATCAAGGCAGGTAGCTGATCTGCTTGTGCAGCTATTCTATAGTGATTTTGCTAGGTATGCTTCTATGAATTATTTTTTCGTCTGACTAGGATATAATGAATCTAGAGTCCAAAAGTATATCCAAAATCATAAAGCAAAGTTTTAAGGCAATTCATTATAATATATGGTGCATCACTGCTTATTGGTCCTCAAAGTTTATTTATACAGATAATTTAACAGTGCATAAGAATTTTCACATGTATCATAAAATGCCAAAATATGAATTCTTTTCAAAAGAGATGTAATACTGCATGTCCCCTAATTTATATTCATTGAAATATAAACAATGTATTTTATATGCTCATATGTGCATATTTCAATGGTGTAGTTTGCCTAACATTTAATGTTACGGGGACATTTGAAAGCTTTGTCTAAACCAAATGAATAATACATCAAAAGGGAAGTTTATAGATGTATTTTTTTTCCCTATTCTGGATAACATTTAGGTGTCTATCCTCTAAACAACTATTTGTGGCAATTATTTTAATTGGTTTTCAAAATGTAGACTAAAATAAATTATATGTAAAATATACTAGTGTTTAGTATTCAATAGTAGTTTATTGAGCTAAATTGGCAGACCTATTACAAAAACAATGAGGAATACAGCTATAAATGTTCCCAACAAGCATACAGAAAAATCTAGTGTTTAGAAGATATTCTTGCTAACTGAAATATTTTGGTATAGATTTTGCAAGTTATTCCAATGGCCTGCTCAGAAACGTTGTGATGCCACCGAGCTGGCAAATTCATAAAATGCACTTGTAATAGTGCATACATGTTTAAATAAAATTAAAGTGAATCTGATTCCATCTACACTTATTGATGGTAGAATTACTAGCAAATATACAGATTAAAAAATAAATAACATGTTTAAATATATGGTCCCTCCTCTCACCAGGCAATCAATTCTTGGCAAAATTGGCTCTTACAATGGCATTAAACTGTCTGTTGACAACTGACTGACAAATGAGAACAGGAGAACATTATTACAAGTTGTTCTCCTTCTGTCTGTCACATCATTATGCAGCATGGACAGAATATTTTGTTACAGGAACATGTAAATAGAGTGACAGATGTTATTTCAATTTAATGATGATGGGCAGGCAGAAGCCAACATTTTGGTATTTTTTGGGAGGATTAACCTATAAAAGTGCTTTCATGAAAGATACAACATGAAGCAACAATAGTTTATTTCATCGATTATTTGAAAAAGAATATGTTATAACTTAAAGTTAACCAATAATGACAGGTTCACTTTAAAGCAGACATGTAAATGTTTTGTTATTTATGAAAAAAAATCTATTAGAATTGAATGTATTAAAATTGAAAATAAATTCCAGTGTAATAAAGTATAAGTAATACATGTAAGATTTAGCAAAAGAGAAATATTGAACAATTTCCTTTGTGTGTTACAGCTAATTGTAAATGGCATCCTTTTAGACGATTCTCATTCTTTGGCATTCTCTTGTATGTGATCAAGATGTTCTATAAAGGATTTCAAAATCTGCAGGGTAGTTCATAGACCCCTGTTTAGTACTGTTATTCAAAAATACTAAAGTGACAGTCTCTGGCGTGTCAAGAGAGAGAATCAAAAAGTGGCTCCAAGAGGAAGGATTTGGGGCAAGTATATATATATCCCTATTTCATCTTCCAGGTGGAAATAATACCAGGAGGGTTTAAATAAATAATTTAAAAACTGAAAAGACCCCTACAAATGACTGATCTGCTTTTGGTAATTATTCTTAAGAAAAAGGTTGAATCTATTCAAATGGTACACCATGTACATGAAAATTAACACTTTCACAAAAAATAAGAGTTTAATGTTTACCGCATAAATCAATTACTTTAATTCTGTTGGATTGAATTGCATAAAAATATATATTTTTGTCACATTTATAAATATTGGTACATATTTTACAAGTACATTGGATTGTATAAATAATATGATGGTAAATGCATTAAATGGTTACATGTACAATGAATACACTGAATCAATTGCAGAGCCCTTATTATTAAAGCAAATACTAACTTCCGGAAAAAAGTATGTTATGCCACACTGCAGCTATACTTACACTAAGGTTTTGTTGAAATACTAAGCCTTAATGGGAGAAATGGACAAAAGCTAAACTATGCAATCCAAAAAGCATACAGTGCTTAAAGCAAATGGCTGCATACTAAGTTTTATAATGCAATAACCATTACCTCTGAAAAAGCAGAAGAAAACAAATTGCTTACAAAATGATGAAACCATGCAACTGGTTATCTAGTCAGGATAAAAAGTTCACTTAACCTATTTTATGCAGTAGCACCCATATATGGATATGACATGAAAATCAATTATCAAAAATAATACTGTTTGTCTGCCTTCCTTGTTTGTCTATCTTTCTATCTATCCATCCAACTATTCTGACTGGAGTAAGATTTCATAGGGCCCTATGCAAGTTACCAGTTAGGGGTCATACTTCACTCTTTGTATAGGGATTCTGAATGAGGCCGAGCATGATTAAGTATCTTGGTTCCATGGCACTTCTAACTCCTAGACGTATTAGGTCACCCTCTGGTTAATTCTGATATGACAACTTAAGTACCACAGTAGTTTATATAATCACCATTTGTTTAACTATCTGATTCTGTATGTTCTGTTCTAAACACACCAAGTCCAGTGTTTAAAGTGTTGCATCTTTCTATCTATTGAACATGTTGTGGCCTCATTAGATGTTGACCCAATGGGGGCAGGTTGGGGTCAGAGTTCCTTATAATGAGAACTGGAATGCTACTGGTCCCCCCTAACCACATCCGTTTTTTGTTTTTTTTAGGGAAGGTGGTTAGGCAAACACAATTATATCATGATGGTTATAGCATATCATCTATCATGGTGAGATTATTTATAATGTGGGGCCTCATTGGAAGTATTTGGATGTATAATAACAGTGGATGGGAACATCAGTGGTCTCTCCTAACCAATATATTTATTTGGCTCCCACTTATTTGTGACAGTATAATCATGTGACCCGTCAATCATTCCCTTTTTCCCATAGAATAGAATAGCTAAGTAATCCACAGAGTAATAAATTGCTGGTATTGCTGAATAATCCACACTTGAGCCAAATCTTAATGCTGGAACAAGAATGATTTACTGGGAACAAGGGTGCTCAATTTATGCAACACATAACTCCTCTTCTGGGCCAGGCTAGATAATTGAGTTTGAGCAGCTTGCCATTGGCAGGTGGGCTTATCCTCTCATGGCCATTGGAGGTAACTAAAAAAACTCCATTTGTTTAAAAATACATAGGGATTAAGGAGAGAGTACAGGTAACTTGTTTTTCTTTGGTTTTTACTATATATTGGGGCTGATGTGTACTGTAGTCATTGCTGCCACCCAGTGATGGGAGTGAGCGCAGGACTTATCTTTCAGCATTTGTATCCATTTTTTGTATCACTCAGCCTTGTTACAATGCAGCCACCCATCCCATGTGTTCCCTATTAAGGGTTAATATATAGGGGTGTATATAAAAAAAATACCCCTTTTTGTCTCATTAGAGATCTTTGCCAGAAGCTCAAGGAAGCAAGTTGGGACCCACCTGGGGGGAGGGACCCACCTAGAGTTGGGACCCACCTGGGGGGGCCTGCCTTGACGTTGGCAGGTGGGCTTATCCACTCATGGCCATTGGAGGTAACTAAAAATCCTCCATTTGTTTAAAAATACATAGGGATTAAGGAGAGAGTGCAGGTAACTGGTTTTTCTTTGGTTTTTACTATATATTGGGGCTGATGTGTACTGTAGTCATTGCTGCCACCCAGTGATGGGAGTGAGCGCAGGACTTATCTTTCTGCATTTGTATACATTTTTTGTATCACTCAGCTTTGTTACAATGCAGCCGCCCATCCCATGTATTCCCTATTAAGAGTTAATATATAGGGGTGTATATAAAAAAATACCCCTTTTTGTCTCATTAGAGATCTTTGCCAGAAGCTCAAGGAAGCAAGGTGAATGTTTAGAGTTGGGACCCACCTGGGGGGGGGGGGTTGCCTTGACGTTGGCAGGTGGGCTTATCCACTCATGGCCATTGGAGGTAACTAAAAATCCTCCATTTGTTTAAAAATACATAGGGATTAAGGAGAGAGTGCAGGTAACTTGTTTTTCTTTGGTTTTTACTATATATTGGGGCTGATGTGTACTGTAGTCATTGCTGCCACCCAGTGATGGGAGTGAGCGCAGGACTTATCTTTCAGCATTTGTATCCATTTTTTGTATCACTCAGCCTTGTTACAATGCAGCCACCCATCCCATGTGTTCCCTATTAAGGGTTAATATATAGGGGTGTATATAAAAAAATACCCCTTTTTGTCTCATTAGAGATCTTTGCCAGAAGCTCAAGGAAGCAAGCTGGGACCCACCTGGGGGGAGGGACCCACCTAGAGTTGGGACCCACCTGGGGGGGGCCTGCCTTGACGTTAGCAGGTGGGCTTATCCACTCATGGCCATTGGAGGTAACTAAAAATCCTCCATTTGTTTAAAAATACATAGGGATTAAGGAGAGAGCGCAGGTAACTTGTTTTTCTTTGGCCTCATTAGATGTTGACCCATTGGGGGCTGGTTGGGGTCAGAGTTCCTTATAATGAGAACTGGAATGCTACTGGTCCCCCCTAACCACATCCGTTTTTTGTTTTTTTAGGGAAGGGTGGTTAGGCAAACGCAATTATATCATGATGGTTATAGCATATCATCTATCATGGTGAGATTATTTATAATGTGGTGCCTCATTGGAAGTATTTGGATGTATAACAACAGTGGATGGGAACATCAGTGGTCTCTTCTAACCAATATATTTATTTGGCTCCCACTCATTTGTGACGGTATAATCATGTGACCCGTCAATCATTCCCTTTTTCCCATAGAATAGAATAGCCAAGTAATCCACAGAGTAATAAATCGCTGGTATCGCTGAATAATCCACACATTTTAGCCAAATCTTAATGCTGGAACAAGACTGATTTACTGGGAACAAGGGTGCTCAATTTATGCAACACATAACTCCTCCTCTGGGCCAGGCTAGATAATTGAGTTTGAGCAGCTTATCAAACACAATTATCTACTGGCCAGAAAAGTTAAAATGTTTCACAATTCTTAAAAATATACTTTATACATAACATATTAATATAAAAATATCCCTGGGTAGCTGAGGGTGATGTGAGCAACATATTAAAAATTCGTGAAAATCGGTTCGGTAGTTTTAGAGTTATACCGTGTGAAAGTTTGACCGGCTCTTCACTAAATTGAAACCGACTCAGAGTTCCATAGAATCAGGTGTAAGAGCCGGTCTCCGTTCGGATGAAATTTGCATGAAAACCGCTGCAGGTATTTTCAATCTGGTTCATGGAGAATGCTTCCCTCGTTCGTCTGTTACAAACTCCCGAACGCCGTTCTTCTGACGTATTTAGAAGGGGTTTGTATGGGACTTCCAGAGGGGGACCGGGTGTTTGTCAAGTGCCATGCCGAAAACAGTTCCAGACACTCGACGACCAAGTCCCGCTGACCGCCGTTCGGGAGTTAAGATGGCTGCCGACCATTGTTCTCGCCACGTGTTCGTATGCCAAAATTGCGGCCACCTCGAGCAGTCAATTAACTTCCGGTTTTCGTGCAGTTACTCAGAATTCTAAGTTCTAATTGCTGCTCAGGGTGGTCTTCATTCGGTAAACTGACTATTTTACCGAACAAGGAAATTTAACGAAATGAAAGTAACGAATGAACTAGTAATAAAGGTAATAAGTCCAACGAATACAGTAGCAGGGAGAGAACCGAATGAGTAGAGGGTGATTCGCAGTAGAAAGAGGGAAGTGCTCATGCCATTGTACAGAACACTGGTGAGACCTTACTTGGAGTATTGTACACAGTACTGGAGACCGTATCTTCAGAAGGATATTGATACTTTAGAGAGGGTTCAGAGAAGGGCTACTAAACTGGTTCATGGATTGCGGGATAAAACTTACCAGGAAAGGTTAAAGGATCTTAACATGTATAGCTTGGAGGAAAGACGAGACAGGGGGATATGATAGAAACATTTAAATATATAAAGGGAATCAACACAGTAAAGGAGGAGACTATATTTAAAAGAAGAAAAACTACCACAACAAGAGGACATAGTCTTAAATTAGAGGGACAAAGGTTTAAAATAATATCAGGAAGTATTACTTTACTGAGAGGGTAGTGGATGCATGGAATAGCCTTCCAGCTGAAGTGGTAGAGGTTAACACAGTAAAGGAGTTTAAGCATGCGTGGGATAGGCATAAGGCTATCCTAACTATAAGATAAGGCCAGGGACTAATGAAAGTATTTAGAAAATTGGGCAGACTAGATGGGCCGAATGGTTCTTATCTGCCGTCACATTCTATGTTTCTATGTTTCTATTTATTTGAGTGCACTTGCATATAATCTATATTTCAGTCCAACTATCTTAACATATTAACAAAAGTTTGGTAATGGGACTGAAATTGTGAATGTATCCTGTTGCACAATAATGGAGTTATCTTGTTTATTTTGAAGTCCTATGGTTGTGCTCTTCACTTTGGAAATATTACTGTGCTGTACTGTGCTTCTAGCAACAAGATTGGGCCAATATATGCTCATTACATATGTTATATATTAATGAAATTACTGTGTGTAATATATATATATATATATATATATATATATATATATATATATAAAAGTAATACACACATTAATATACATGTATGTATATATATTGTGACCTGGGACCATATAACGACACAGTCTTGAGGATATGAATACCACACAAATTGTATGTCTTGTAAATGCAGTATTTTGTTTATTAAGAGATCTGGCATATAAACAAAAATAAAACAAACAAAAAAAGAAAAGCCTTGCTCTTCTGAGCATTAACTGATTTTACTAACTGCTGTTGGGCAACTTACCCGCTGCCAACAAAACAGAACACCAATTTTAGCACAGACCTTTTTCAAATAAATGTTTCTTTTCTCCTTCAGAACTTGAAGACTCATGTAGAGATAAATGCAGTCTCACACACTGCTTTTCCGTTTCCCTGTGAATCCGTAACAGGGAATTTTCTAGCAGCCTTGTGCTGATCATTGCTTGTTCTGGCTGATCCAGTACTCCTGGACTGGATTGCTCACCTACTGTGCCGCATGTAAACTGTGGATTGGAGCGCTGGCCCTCCATTCACTCCAAATGCTCCACCCCAGAAACCCATATTAAATTACAGAATAACTTACTAAAACAGACAAACCTTCTTCCTGGGGCTCTTAGATCACATTTTGCAATAATTATGGAGCAATGTATACTCCTTTTATAACCATTCCTTGCACTCTGTCACAATATGAACTGTAAATAATTTATTTTCTCACCCCTTCTGGGGTATATTTAATTATCATTCCCAAGTCCTATACTAGACTCCTGGGAATCTGAGGGTTCTGCCCATTATCTTAGCTGCTCCTAAAACTGCACTCTTCAGGACAGAAATGTCACATGTCCCACCTGGAATCTGTTGACACCACTCCCCCAACTTGGGAGTCACAGTCTTCCAGATCCAGACAGACAAGCAAGTACTGGCCAACCAACCTGACATCGTGGTGCTAGACAAGGAACGGATGATTGCAGTCACGGTGGATGTGGCAATACTCAGTGAGTATAACATCAGGAAGAGAAAATGAGAAGATGGACAAATACCAAGGACTGAAAAAGAGCTAGAAAAGATGTGGAAATTAAAGGCAGGAGAAGTCCCAGTTTTGATATATATATATATATACATACACACATTACTGTCAGAATCCTATCAATTACAACTTCCATCTGTGTTAGCAGGATTGCTAGCAAAATCTATATAATAGAAGATAAAATTATTTAATAAGAGGTCTCACCTGTCAATCAACTCCTTGGCATAGATTCCAGTGCTGAAGAACTGAGTTACAAGGCGAGCAGGAGACACAGGCGAAGATGCATTGTCTCCACTCCCCACACAAAAAAAGGCTCTTCACCTGTGTTTCTCTTAACCCCACTTTTGAATTTCTTTCTCCAATTTAATTGTCTTACCCACTTTAATGTATCGTATCCTCCATGTTTCCCTTTTGTGTTTCTTACACCCCTCTTGTGTGTCTCTTACAAGCCCCCCTTGTGTATCTTTTATTTCCTCCCAGCCCCTTTAGGTTGTCTCTTTTTCCTTTTTACAAGCCATCTATATGTCTCTTCCCCCCAGTCCTTCTGAGCCTCCCCCTGAGCCCCTCTGTGTTTCTCTTTTTTCTTTTCACCAGCCCCATTTGTCTTTTTCTCCCCTTTTTTTAGCCCCTCTCTGCTCACCCAACTTCTCTGTGTGTCTCATTCTCCTCTTCCTCAGACCATTTGATTGGCTTTGGTTCCAGCTTCCCAGGCCATCTGTGTGTCTATTTCTTTTCTACAACCCCCTTTTAGTCCACCCCATCCATGTGTTTTCTTCCCCCAGTCCCTCCATGTGTATGCTTCCACCCAGCCAATCCATGTGTTTTTGGCCCCCCAGCCACTCTGTGTTTCTCTTTTCCTCTTCCCTAGCCCCTCCATGTGTATCATTTCTGCTTCAGTCATATTCTGTATCTAATCCTCCCCCCACCAATATCTCTCCATATGTCTTGTTTCTCCTCTGCACCTCCATTTGTCTCATCTTCCCCCAGGCCATCCATGTATCTCATCCCTCCCCAGTCCCTCCATGTGTATTATTTTCCGCCTCAGCCCCTCTATGTGTCTCATTTCCATCCTAGCCCCTCTGTGTATTTTATTTCCCCACAGCACCTCAATATGTTTTTTTTTTCTAACAGCCCCTCAATTTGTTTAATTCTCCCACCCCCTCTATGAGTCTCATTCATCCCCCAGCCCAAACATGTGTCTCATACCCCCCAGACCAGCCATGTGTCTCACCCCGCAAGCCCAGCAATGTGTCTCATTTTCCCAAGTCAAGCCATGTGTCTCATCTCCCCCAGTCTAACAATGTATCTCATTCCCCCTAGCCCAACTATGTGTCTTATTCACTGGACAGGCCAGCTATGTGTCTTACTCTCCCCTCAGCCAAACCATGTGTCTCATTCCCCCCCAGTGCAACCATGTGTCTCATTCCCCCCCCAGTGCAACCATGTGTGTCATTTTCCCTCAGCCTAGTCATGTGTCTTATCCCCCCAGCCATGTGTTTCATCCCCCCAGCCCAAACATGTGTCTCATATAATCCCTCCCCAGCCATTTGACTAATTTCCTCCCCTCCCAACCATTAGTCTCACTACCTCCCCTCCCCCCCCCATATCATGTGTAGCATGGCTGTGAGGACCGCAGGCAGAGGCTCTTCCTTTTTCTCTACCCAGTCTGACAGGAAGTGCTCCAAAAGTGCTCCATATGCTACCCAGCCACCACATCTGAATAATAAAACAACAACAAAAAACAGCTCAATCATTGCTCGTTTCGTTTGATTCATGATATGTCTATATGGCATTTTGGAGTTGTAGAATTAGTTAACCTTTGCACTACATAGGATGTTTTAACTATTTGCTTGCTGTAAGCTTGCAAACTCAGGCGTCAAATAGAAGGTAAATTTTACCACATGACAGGAGGCTTCATATTTGCATATCTTTCTTTACTCAAAACTCCAGCAGCATAGTAACATAAACAACCAATCAGAAAAAAGATATAATGCCCATAAAAGGCCCTGTCTATGACATCACTTCCTCTTTCTTTGCTGCTCCAGCCAACATCAGGTCAGAGTATTTTGCCTCCCTGGCAATTGCTTACATATATTGTTTGTTTCTCTGTATTTTGGATGGTATTGTTCTATTTTTACCTAAGTTAATTTATTTACCTAAGTTAATTTATTTATTTAGCTAATTTATTTATTTCATTTACTTATTTCATTTAATTAATTTATTTATTTAGTTTTTACTTTTCGCTGTTCCCTTCTCCCTGTCCCTGCAGTTTTCTTTTGGGCCCCTATTGCTTTTCACTACCGGTACCCGCGAGCAACGGCTGTCAGTGCCGCGCGCCGCGGGCCGGCTAACGTTTTTCCTTTTGTGGGGCCGGCAAGGGGACGGGTGGAGGGGGACTGGGAACTGCGTTCCCTCGTCATTCCGGCGCCGAGCGGTCGATCGCGGCGCTACTTCACACGCGGGCAGCGGCCATCTTGGATCTCGCGGCTCGCGAGATACCGGACGGCCGCCTTCCCCGCTTGCCCGGCGGATCGGTAACTCACCCGACCGCTGGGCTCCACATCTTTATACCCTCCCTAGTATGTACTAAGGGAGGGTATTAGGTTACAGTGGATTTTTGCCTTTCTATATATATATTTGCCCAGTGCCTGCCTGCTGTGCTGCCTATCTATTATAAATGCATGCATTAAAGAGACAAACATTCCCCCCTTTTTTGCCAGCTTCAGACCTTTATGTCTCTAGGCCCTGCTTAGGGTCATATCAGCTACTATACCCCAATTAGGGTTATACTATACATGGTTATAATCTCCTCAGGATCAGACGGCATACTGGCAAAAAATTATATACAATTATTATTTTTTATTCTCATGAGCAGGCACACAATCTATGTATTATTGTGAAGCCATACAATATCACAGTCGTTATACAAAACATATACTGTACCTATATCAAGATCAACTATATCACTGTACTCTACGAAGGGCATATTATGTTACTGTACCCTACAAAGGGCATATTATATTATATTATTGTACCCTACAGAGGGTCATATTATATTACTGTACCTGACGGTGCAAATTTATGTGGGTGTCCTCTGGGTATTTTTTCATGGCACACCACCTGGGGTGACCCCCCAGATATGCATGCAAGGTCACTGACAGACCATTACCTTTGATGTGGGTGTCCTCTGGGTTACCATGGCACACCACCTGGGGTGACCCCCCAGATATGCATGCACAGACCATTACCTTTGATGTGGGTGTCCTCTGGGTTACCATGGCACACCACCTGGGGTGACCCCCCAGATATGCATGCAAGGTCACTGACAGACCATTACCTTTGATGTGGGTGTCCTCTGGGTTACCATGGCACACCACCCGGGGTGAACCCCGATCATATGCATGGAGGCCTACGCCTCAACTTTACCACTGATTACTACAGACATATATGGATGTTTAACCCTTAACTATGGATGTTTAACTTTGGAATAAAAGGGAATCATGACATGTCGCACATCTCATGTGTCTTTAAGGGGTTAAACACTGCCTGTCAGTTTTACATTAAAGCAACAGTACCATGCCGGATGCGATTTGATGGCAGGATCACTAAGAAAATTGAGTGTATTGCGGTGTAACCTTCACAGGGATACATATATGTATATTTTCTGTGCCTAGTGTACATATGGAACGTGGGTGTCCTCTGGGTAATTTTTCATGACACACCACCTGGGATGACTCCCAGATATGCATGCAATGCTTGTAAGGTGCCAATAAGTATAATATGGGTGTCCTCTGGGTTACCATGGCACACCACCTGGGATGAACCCAGCCTAATAGACATGGGTCCTGCGGCTGCAGACCTTATGGAGACAGGTCCCATGCGCCTATATAGTAAGCCTGTGTAGTTAAAACCCTGCATACAGCTCTGGCGTACATTTGTGGTGAACCCGGCTAGCCAGACCGTCACCACTACCAGGCAGTAGCGCCTGCACCACGGCTCTCAGTAGCCAGATTAAACTAATAGAGGTGACCCCTCTTTTTACCTGGGTGATCCCCAGTTCTACCAGGAGTCTAACACCCCTACGTGCTGACCCCCACACTATCTCCCAACAGGACGGGAACGAGTCATGGTGGACACTCTCAACGTTCCCAAGATTTCGAGACAATGATAAACGCCACAGTAACGGCCTCAGTGGAGAAGGTTCTGTTATGAACTCTACCCCACACCGCTTGATGGAGACCTCAGGCCCACAAGCCTTCAAGTCAAAACGGCAAGGGAAGGGCTCCAGCCCCCCTGCCACTAAGGTCAAGGGCAAGATGCCCATCGAACAGACCAAATAGGCGGAACACCGGGAATCCAAACCCCGTCCGCCACAATCTTCCGACAAAAAAGACTATTACCCACCACGTACTTTGGACATGGTAGATGAGCGACACGAAGACAGCTCACCGTCTGAGGAAATGGAACGGCAAGACCTTCCCCACACTTCCTCGAAGTAAGTTAGGGAAACCTTACTCCGTGACGGCGGCTGAGGCAGAGATAACTGTAGCGGCACTAAACCAGAGTAGCCGAAGACGGAACGTTCCTGGACGAACACTATTGGCTGCACAACCCTCGGGGGATGGAAGGATGCGCACGCCTCAAGACCGAGTTGCCCCAGGGTACACAACTCAACCCTACCACCTCCAAAGAATGGTCTCAATGCTCGATATGCCTCCTGGGCAACGTAAATGACGCACTATGCGCCGACAGACGCAAATCTGTACTGGGCCGCATCGACAACTCACTATTGGACCTAGGAACGACAAGTATTCGGCCCAAAAGCACAAGGCCTACTATTCGACGTAGTGTTCATTGCAGTACTCAAAAAACACGTGAATTTATTCACCACACTAAACCCAGACCTCGCTAAAACAAGTCTGAACCCATCCGCTTCATCTACTAGTGTGTCAACCTACATAACTAACTGTTTCCAATATTATGACCGGCAACCTGTCTCTGTTTTACAGAATTGGGAGACGACTACCAAAGTCACCTGGGTTCTCCAGACAGTACAAGGTTATGTCATAGAGTTTTATCACAGCCGTACAGGTCGCCCCTTCACCTCCATTACGCACGCTGGCGGAACAGGAACGCCTCGTGGACAAGAAAATCTGCACCCTCTTCAGGAGGTGCGCAATTCAACACGCAACGGAGGGGAAGGCTTCCCCAACAAATTTTTCCTGGTCAAGAAGAAGCCAGGAGACTACATCAATGGAACTCCTACATGGTATAAAAATGCTGCAAGATGGAGGAAATTCGTCTTCTACAAGACCTCCTAGGCGATAACGACTGGTTTACACATCTAGACCTCAAGGACGCACGCTTGTTGGTACCCGTTGCCCTGGACTGCCGAAGTTTTCCTCCGATCCCGATGGTGAGGACAAACACGGCAGTTTACGACTCCGTGGTGCTCGCGAACCTACTGTAATCAGTGAGGGCACACATCCGCAAATTTGGGCGTGCGATGCCTCGTATACCTGGAAGACTTGCTGATTCTTTACGAATCCAGACTACATTTGCAGACAGATTTGTCGTTCACTTTCGGGACTCCAGGGATTTTTTGTTGTACACAGACAAAGATCGCTTCTCCATCTGAATCGGGCCAGTTCCTCAGTTTCGACATCGGCTTGGAGAACTATGTTCCGCGTCAGTCTACGGCAAAGAGCGCCTCTATAAGGATAACTGTCGGATTGTGGGATTCCTCTCCTCCTCTCCTCCTCTCCTCCTCCATACAAGCGTTATTCCCTGGCCCACTACGACTGATGGTGAGATACGTACGCACCGCTCACTCATATGACCACTGGATCCCACTGTCGGCGGAAGTGAGGATGGAATTTCGATGGTGATTACTTCACATACAAACTTGGATTGGCAAAACGATCTTTGACTCTTCCTTCGGATACGGGGCGATGGATGAACCCCTGCAAACGCGACCCAGCCGTTTCTCCACAATAGCAAAGGTGCTTCAATACACACACACACTCACAAGATATCGCTCCTGCTCATGACACCCCTCGGGCAGGGCCAACCGTGATTTCCCGGATCGCCTGGAGATGTCTCGCGAAGACCCTCTACTACTCCCTACCTTCCCTCTACTTCTGACGGGACCTCGAGGGGGAGCCCACTCCCTTGTCATGGAAGGACAACTGACACTAGTTGCCTGGACGGCTTCAGGGGCTCCTGGTCAGATCACGACCTATTGCATCAACTAAGACCTCCTATGGGACTCATAGGCTCCCGGCACCAGGAAAGGCTATATTTCTGCCTGGTTGGCCTGGAGTGATTGGTGTGTGGAAAGGGATTCCGATCCCTTTACCGCACCTGTCCCACTGATCCCCAACTATCTGTCACACCTGGTCTCGTTGGGTCGGTCATATCGATCCCTCAACATGATCAGATCCGCCATGTGGGCGGCGCACGTTCCGGTACAGGGCAGACCAGTAGGTCAAGATACACTGGTTTGTCGACTACTGCGGGGTGCCGAATTGTCGAGATCCCGGCACCCAAATATTCACGCCTCTGGCAGGTGGATGTGGTGCCGAGATTCCTTAGGGAATGGCCGGACAATCCTTGTTGGTCACTGAAGCAACTTTCAGCCAAACTAGCCTTCTTATTATGCCTCGTCTCATTTAGACGGTGGCGGACGTTAGGGCTTGCGATATGGATGGTTTCTCTCTCACACCAGACGGGGTTACCTTTACCATGTCGAGACAAACTAAGTCTGATTCGTCTTCAGTGTCATACCCATGCTTTGTGTCAGACGCCACACTATGCGTGGTCAGAACGCTAATGGGGTACACCAATATCTCTACCCCCTTCGAACTCACTCGACGGATCACCTTCTGACTTCTTACGTAAACCCTCATGGACCGCTGTCTACCGCAACACTGGCCAGATGGGTCCGCTGGTTTTTGTCTTTAGCGTCGAACCTTGTTTCGGAGCCCACTCGGTCAGGGGAGCAGCGGCCTCACAAACCTTTTCGGCCGACGCTTCCCTAGCCGACATTATACGCTGCGCGGACTGAGCGCGAGAGAGTACGTTTAGAACGTTCTATTTTCGGCAAACATCTCATGCTTCCTTCACATTGGTCAATTCAAAGCTTTAAAAATGCAAATATGAAGCCTCCTGTCATGTGGTAAAATTGAAGATTATACTAGCTTTAGTGTACTAATAATCTTAATTTTAGTAATGACAGGAGGCGAATATTTCCCACCCTGTAGAATCCCTCCCATGTTCCTCGTATTGAACAGAATATGTCCTTTATGTTCAGGAAGGTAAGTACGTATGGTTTGTATGTTTGCTACTTAGACCTGTATCTTGTGGGTCTTGTATTGGCTGAATATTAGACGTGAACCTTGCATTATGTTGTGTTTATAGATTCTTAAATATCATTGCGTTAGAATAAATATATATTGATATGTTTCACACTCTAATGTTCGCTGGTATGTCAGATGCTTAATGCTTATTGTATGCGGACAAGTTATCACGCCAGATACCTTTCACCTTTTTCTTTTTCTTGCAGCGTGAACGTCTTCTCATCGTGACAAAGATTCACCTTCTATACCTCTGCATCGTGGAACTAGTGGAGTTGGATATTCTAATATGTTGTTGAACTGTTGACGTAATATGATTATGTCTCCTATTGCTATTTATTGTTTCGCTTTAAAGAAAGAGGAAGTGATGTCATAGACAGGGCCTTTTATGGGCATTATATCTTTTTTCTGATTGGTTGTTTATGTTACTATGCTGCTGGAGTTTTGAGTAAAGAAAGATATGCAAATATTCGCCTCCTGTCATTACTAAAATTAAGATTATTAGTACACTAAAGCTAGTATAATCTTCAATATATTTTGTTGATATGTCTGGCTCCAGGCAAGATCCAACATCAATCCATTTTTTTAAAATATATGAACCATAGACTTTGTTTAATATTTACATATGAGAATTGTTCAATTAAATACAGACACCAGATCTCAATGAATGACATGTACACATTTGGCTGCCTTTAGCAAATATGACATTTGCAAATCGGTTGAAATTCAGTTATTTAAATCACATTTTTTCAGTCCAGACCACATTGGGACTTTTGTGAATAACCCTATAAGAGTTAAATCATCAAACATTTATATTTAATTCATATGTACTAAATAGCATTGCCAGAACTTAGAAGTAATTAAACATAATCATCATAATATTTTTGTGAATATTTTTTGCATTTCTATATCAAAGTCATTAAAACTTAGATATTGTAGAAAACAAACTGCTTGTCAAGCATTTTAGTTTAAATCCACTGAAAAAAAGATTGCCTGTAATTTAATGCTATGATTAAATAGAAAAGGTGAATACATATACATGTTACGACTTCACTGCATCTATTTTGGGAACATCATATATAATATGTTGGTATTACTAAAATAAATTATGTATATATAATTAAGAGGCAAATGAAGCACCCCTTTAACTGCTTAAAGGGAGACTCTGAACACCTATATAATGTTGGTTATAAATTAATTTGATTGATTTTGGCATAATAAATATGCCATATTTTCTGCTCAAATCATATTTAATGGTGGTAAAAGTGGTCCTTTTATTCATGTTTTTTTGTTTTGTTTATTGGATATTTTTTAAAAAATGTCCTTTAATTTAAAGCACCCTCAAAAATGCGGGTTATCACTGAATAAGTTAGTGATAATAAGAAAAAGCATTTAATTACCAGGCCTAAGCAAAGTGTCAAAAGGTCTCAGTCCTAAATGCATAGAATCGCATAAAAAACTTTGTATAATGATTATGTAAATACTTTTTCATAAACTTATCATACAATAGATCTGCACTTATGCAGTTAATCCTTATCATACCAGGTTTAGTTGTGCTCAGAGCTCCCCAACAGTGAACAGGTCAAGCATCATTAATGCCTAGGATTTCTTCCCAATCTATGTTACATTTAATTTACCATCCATGGGGTGTAATGTTTGTTCCATTCTGTTTGCTTTCCAACAGGGATTTTCATTAAAGTGAGAATTTGAATTGAATTCAAAGTGAATTTCAAATTTCAAGCCAAAAGAGCTCAACTGAAAGCATAGCTGAGAATGTTTCCAGTTTGACTATTTAGCCCTTAAATTTGAATTCACTTTGAATCCTCACATTAGAAAATAACCCTGTGAGTGTATCACCACACAACTGTCTATTTGTGTTTGTGTGTCTTTTGAGTCAGGCTGGTTTGCTGTGTACTCATATTTTTATTATTATTTTTTTTTTTATATATTCTTTATTTATACTCAAACTCAATGACGTGAGACAATAAATCATAAAAAATATACTGTTGAATGTGACTTATAAACAGGTAAATAACATTTTTGAAACATAAAGATATAGTGTACAGTAGCAATATTTCCAGTGAGCCGAGGGTTTTATACAAATATAAAAAGGCTAAAAACCTGTCATTATGACCTAGCCCGCTAGTGGTCTCACAATAGTAATTCAGTATGGCTTGTAGTGTGAGTGAGACCAATGACGGAACACATTCCTGCCCCTGAAAGGTACAGGTAAAGCCTGCTTGCTGGGGTGAAAATAAGGTAAGTAAGGTAGATTGAAACCCTAAACTGTTCCATATGCCCCTAAACTTCCCGTACTGCCGCTAACAATGTTATGTTTTATAAACATGGGGCTGTTAACCTGGATATATAACTCCTCTATGCCTAGAAAAATATATAAGACCTTTGTTGAAATGTTATTAGAGGCAGGGGGTGTGGAGTATGGACTGCTTTTCTTTTGTTTGTATCGGGTCTGCTGCTGTTGTAAGCCTTGCACTGCGCTCACCAGAGCAGCTATCTTAATGGCTTGTGTGCTCAGTCTGCCGACTAGGCCAGCGAAGTCTGCCTGAAGGGAGGCCACATCAGCCTGAATATTCTTTTGCAGGTCCGCTTTTGCAGGATTGTGACAGGCTTTGAGTCTGGACTCATTGGGAGCAGTGGAGCTGGTGCCCGGGCAGGTAAGTTAGCAGCCACATTGCAAGGAAGTCCCTCCTCTGAGAAGTCTGAACATTCGTTGAGATAGTCGGCCATTTTGAGTGCCTTTTGGAGTAAGTCTCTAATATTCATGCTCAGCCTGGGCTTGTCGGACTTCTGCTTCTTAGTTTTCCGACCCATGTCAGCCAGGTCTGTAGTATTACCTAGTTTAGGGCTAAAAAACTGCTCAAAATCGGTTTCAATCAGAAGCGTGGCCCGAGCTCATGGAGAGTGTGACCACTTCAAGAGCTGAGGTCCTCCATTCCCCTGTACATGTATTATTAGGGAGTGTTTTTTGTTAGTCAATCTGTATACATCAACATCATGATATGCTATAAATTAGTTCTTATTCATGAGTATAGTGAAGCTCACACTAAAACCTTAGAGGACTCCAGACTGTTAGCATAAGTATGAACATCATAAGCCTACTCCTTGGAGGCGCACAGTAGTCAATAAAACATGAGTCATGCTTTACAAAAACCGTCATAGTTTCCACTGAAAATAAGACGTTGGTGTAAGTTTACTTGTAAGATATTGCCATTGGTGTCTACTGTAAACATACTGAGATGTAATCTGTTCGACCATCCCACTCAGACTTTTGTCCAGCTTATTATATATGTATGCACATTCGGAATTAGTAACCTTTATTCATTCTAGTAATAATGTCCATTGGGTGCTTGCCTTATTACCCAAATGGGTGAACCAGACCGTCTCCCTTGATTGTTCATACGTACGCTACGTGCTGTACCTGAATGTACCATTTTAAGTTGTTTCTTTGACTTATATATACTGTTTCTATAAAAATTCAAAATAAAAATGATACATGGAAAAAAAACTCTGATGCCTCTTTGCTACTTAAAATACTTCTACTATACTTTATCGGACCACTTCCCATTTACTTTTATTGCCCCCCATCATAAACAAAAGATCCACTCAATGGAAGCAAAATTCCCTCATGTTAATTAACAGACACATTAATACTTTATACCTTCACTCAACCTGAACATTTTGCTTTGATACTGAGCAAGAGGCAAATTTCCCTCCCCAGTGAAAATCATAGTATAGTACCATTGCCTTACATACTCCATATTCAGCTTACTCAGCTGTTCCAGTTCCCGTCTCATTAATTATTTCTGCATTTTGGAGCAGACCAAAATTAATGTTAAATACCCATCAATTTGTCTATTCCACATAATTCAGTTTTTTTTTTTTTTGCAGTCCCATTTAGTGCATTTACTTAATTAACATTAATTAATTAACATTAGCTTAGAGAATCTTGCATTTAATTCATTTATTTTTTTCTGTCTTTTAAATCTGCATGACAATCTTCAATTTGGTGTTTGGCACATTCTAGTGAAATGGCTTTCATAAAGTAGCAAAATCCATAGGCCATGTATCCTTTTTCATTCTCTGGACCTTTGACAGTTTAGATCACAAAGTATATTTTAACATATATTTAACCTTCTTCCTTTCCACCCTTTGACAAACAATGATTGGTCCTTGGCATTCTTCAGTTCTTCAATTATAGCTCTTATGCCAGGCAATTCAAAGTGTAAATTGCTGGAAATAGCAAGTACATTTTATTTTTTTTACATCAAAATATCTGAATAATAAAAAAAAAAAACCCAAGTCAGCTACTGTATGCTTTCATTCACGTGAATTAACTTTGAGTTCCCAATAATTCACACTTTAGAGAACAACCCTGTCTATACTATAATTTGTTTCCCAATGTCACCTGTACTCTAATGGTATCCAAACTTGTCTCTACTCTTCTCATCTTTTGTCTCCTTAAAGGGTCACAAAGCGGTTTTCCTGACACTATAGTGCCGTGAGTGTGCCCTACCCTCAGGGTCCCCCTCCCGTGGCGCCACTTACCTTAATCTAGCGCCGGGCTCCCTCGGCGCTGGTGACCTCTCCTCTCCGTTCAACGTCACTGGAGCCGAATGCGCATGTGCAGCAAGTGCTACGCGTGCATTCAAAGTGTCCATCGAAAAGCATTTCTCAATGCTTTCCTATGGACGCTCTGCGCAATGGAGATGAAATTCGGCCTCCAGCATCGCAGATGCGCCTCTAGTGGCTGTCTGGAAGACAGGCACTAGAGGCTGGATTAACCCCAAATGTAAACATAGCAGTTTCTCTGAAACTGTTATGTTTACATCTGAAGGGTTAAAACCTGAGGGACCTGGCACCCAGACCACTTCATTGAGCTGAAGTGGTCTGGGTGACTATAGTGTCCCTTTAATGTTTCACATTACAAAATAAATGTATGACACTACTCAAGCATGTCCTATTACTACAACACATTAACAGCTACTATAAAACTGTACTAGGCATCTTTCTCCCTGAAAATTCCAATTTATTATCCAAAACCTGCCTCGTCATTAATGATTTTATTAAAGTATATCTCAAAGTAGCCAAACTTTCCTCTACTCTTACCTTTATTTTTGTTTCACCAACCATGCATCCATCTAAAGAACAGACCTATCAGACCTCTGCCTTTGATTGATAATTGTTTGAGATAGAAATAGGGAATAACCTGCTAGCTGCTACTAGCCATAAGAGCACAGGGGTTATGGTGCTTGAAGTACTCCTTTAAATTATGTCCATATTTTACCTTGATTTGACTCAGTTAGACTAATTTGCATTGTGCCTTAAATGCGTAGGCATTTTAAAATGATTCCTTACAATGTCTGAAATAAATTAATAATTGCATACATTTCTCCTATATATAATTATATTAGTAGTTTATTTACAAAGTGCGGACATATACAACAGTATATTAAAATATATATAATTAATATGCTACTTTTTTATATACAGTATATTAAAACATGAACTGCATAGTTTGTAATCCTAGTCTTTAATTAAAGTAACTATTCTTTCTCCTCAGAATAATCTTTACATCGTTCACATTTCTTCAAAATAAATTGTTTTCATAAATATGTCTTAATATTAATTTTGTAAAACAAATAATAAGGAACTAGTGAATATACAAGAGGATGTAATATGGCTGATTTGTCATCAAGGTCATCTTTGTATATATTAAAAAGCCAGAAAGTATCTGAGCAGAGTGATAAACCGTTTAATTGTGAATGGATATCTTCATCATGACGCTGTAATGTACTTTACACAGAGCCTGCTCAACATAGCATTTTGTTTTAATCAAATCAAGTCTTATTGAGCTGTGTATACAAGTCCATTTTATGTTTTTAATACATTCTCAAATATATCGCTGTACTTGAACTAAATGTAATAAAGCACATTTTAGAATACAATCTGCTCCCGACAATGCATCTCTGAAACACTGGTGTGGATTCCCTTAGCAGAGTAAGGATGTACTCTGCTTACCGAATGGCAATACTTCCATTAGAGTCTATGGAAAAATTGTTATTCAGTTAGAAGATTAGATAGTTCAGCCCATTGTGTTTCTACAATTCTGTCAGAATCTTCTGTAAATTAAGCAAAACAACCCTGACAGCATTGCCAATTCATCAGTTTCCTGTTTTATATTCCTTTAGATTTATTTTCTAATGGCTTTTTGTTTTATGCCAAGTCTAATTAAAGTAGTGTTGAGATTCAAAAAGTGATAAAAAAAAGACCTCCACACAGATTAAAGTAAATTTACCATATATCTTTCTGTACGCCATTTACAAATCATGCGACAAGTAATAAATTTTTTTTTAAAAATGATGACCGTTTATCTTCCTGTTAGATTCTGTTCACTTTAGGGTCAACTTAAACCTTGATGCTTCTAAGGACAATCAAATTAATACAATTTAATTGAGTTATAATCACATCTACTCCCTCTAGTCCATGCTTGCAAAACAATATCAGTATTATCTTCTCAACAATTCATAATTATTGCTATATGATGAATATATTCCCAAAAGTTAACTCTCTCATGGACAGGTAATCTGTTTATGAAATTTCATCAACAGAGAAACACTTTTGAGTGCGTAGTAAATGTAGCGTAATAGAGGACCTAACTACACTTTTATTCCCTTTTGTTCGGCTATCTGTACACCCCTGTTCGTCTACTGAATCAACTCTGTGTGGTCACCTTGTTCACATGTTCTAATCACCGACCACACCTGGCTGTTAACCACTAATTGGTAATTAGTGCAAGTGTTTTCCTTGTGTGGCCGCCATTCGTATGACCGAACACACATGTTCCAATAATTGGTGGTCATTTTGTCTCCCGAACACAGGCAGCGGTACATGGTCTTTGACAGCGTGGAACTATTTTCAGGTACACCACCTGGAAAACATACCTCTGCCCATTCAACTTCCAGAACAGTTATGAGAACGGCGTTCAGAAGTAGAGTTGAGCGGACACCTGGATGTTCGGGTCCGGCAGGTTTGGCAGAACTTTGAAAAAAAGTCCAGGTTCGGGATCGAACTTGACCCCGCACTTGACCCTGAACCCGAACCCCATTGAAGTCAATGGGGACCCAAACTTTTGGGCACAAAAATGCCTCTAAAAAAGTCCTGGAAAGGGCTAGAGGGCTGCAAAAGGAAGTAAAATGGGGGTAAGAGTAGGACAAGTGCCCTGCAAACAAATGTGGATAGGGAAATCACTTAAAATAACATTAAATACCTAAAAATTAAAAATACAGCTGAGCCATAAAATAGCACTAGATAAAATCCTTTATTTTAGCTTTGGAAGAACATAAATCAAAATCTAAAGCATGGCTGTCGGGAGGATCACCAGAATTATCCATTTGAGAGAGGGTTGGAGTGCAAGGTATTCTCTTTAATTGTTCAAACTGAGCTCAACTCCTGATGCATGGAGAAAAGGCCTTCACAAGCCTCTGCTATTGTGTACATAGTTTATACTAAGTGACCCATAGGTTGAGGAGGCGGTGACCGTGGCGGTGTAGGTGGAAGCAGCGGTGGAGGAGGAGGAGGTAGCCAACACTGTTTTTTAAAAAAAGTTTTATTATTGGGGTAGCCCCCAAAATATTGGGTCATATAAAAAAAGAAAATTCTATTCCGCAAAGCGACTGACCCATGCGTGCTGCAACTGAAACTCCACTATCGCCTGCTGCTGCTCGTACAGTCTCATGAGGCGGTGAGCGGGAAGGCCGAAGTTATGCTGCAGCACAGACAGGCAAGCAGCAGCAGGGTGAGAACACTGAAATTGCGCACAGACGGCCCGCACTTTCTGTAGCAGCTCTGATATATCTGGGTATACACCGTGGCGGTGTAGGTGGAAGCGGCGGTGGAGGAGGAGGTAGCCAACACTGTTTTTTTAATTTTTTTCTTTTTATTGGGGTAGCCACCAAAATATTGGGACATATTAAAAAAGAAAACAAAGAATAAGCTGGGTATAACAATGGCTGGGTGAGGCTGGTATAAATGTCTATTCTGCACAAGGTACAGACAAGTCTGGTGGGATCCATGCCCGGTTCATTTCAATAAATGTGAGCTTATCAACGTTAGCTGTGGACAGGAGGCTGCGCTTGTCTGTGATAACGCCCCCTGCCATGCTAAACACACCTTCAGACAATACACTGGCTGCAGGGCAGGCCAGCCGTTCCAAGGCATAAGGGGCTAGCTCAGGCTATGTGCTATTTGGAGACCCAGAAGTTGAATGGGGCAGACCCATCAGTCAGTACATGTAGGCGTGTGCACACATAGTGTTCCACCATGTTGCTGAAATGCTGCCTCCTGCTAAGACATTCCATATCAGATGGTGGTGCTGGCTGTTGTGGCGTGCTGACAAAGCTTTTCCACATTTCGGCCATGCTAACCCTGCCTTCTGAGGTGCTGGCGGTGCCCCAGCTGCATTGGCGACCTCTTCCTCCTCATCTGCCTTCGCCTTGTGCTTCCACTGAGCACCCTGTGTCAGTTGGGAATGCCCTCAGCAGCGCGTCTAACAGCCAGGATATGCATTCGTCGGTGTTCATGCGAGAACCCCCAAAAAGTGACAGGTCATTGCCTTGTTTTCAAAACTTCATTCGAATGGCGTTCCTGAACCACCAAAGGGATCTGAGCGATATTTTGACAAAGTGGGCACTCAGATCCAAGCTATTCAGTGATGTGACTTGTGTGGGGTTCCTATGTTGTTAAAATGTATTTTTGGGGTGTTTAAGATATATTGTATGTTTTCCTGTATCTGAGAGATAATTGAATTATAGTTTTCTCAAGCAATTATCTCTCAGTAACAGAGAATCCTGGGAGGAAAACCCTTGTATTTTTTATATGGAGACCCCATGCTAGAAGTCAGTGCATAAAACATGTGTGGCCAAGATAAAATCTGTTAACTCCCAGAACTATGTGTTGTCCAGTTGCGGGAAAGGGGGGGGGGGAGTTTTGGGGGAATGGGTCTTGCATTACTACAGTCTTTCTTTCAGCTTCGAGGAAGGGATAGCGGAGATACCAATGCTAGAGTAAAAAAGACATTCTGCAAATTTGGTGTTAGAGCCATCCCAGCAGTCTCATGTAATTCCATTTTCAAAAAGCTTTATTTAGCCTAGTTAAAAATACACAATAGGAATATTGCAGACTTTATAATAAAGACTGTGTTAATATTTCTGCCTAGATTGACCTGCAGTCATTACCATACCATCTCATAATTACCTTGTTTTATATTAACTATCCATTGTATAAAAATTTTAAAAATTGAATAATGAAGTGGAGCAATTATACAACCCACCTCCTATGTTTTAGACCAGCTTACTTTTTTTTCTGCTAATGGAGACTGCCTATTTTAAAGTGTAATTGCAATTCCATTGTCTGATAATGTAAATTGCTATATTCTGACTGCATTATGCTCCCCAGGAAAATATGCAATACAAAATAACCTGTGTAACATTATCTAAGTGTTTCTTTTATTGCATTTTAAACAGGAAACATTTAAACAGTATAATATCCAACTTTTAATGTAGCAAATTAAGAATTTTGCATTGAATTGACCATTATGTTTAATTATAGTTAGAAAATGAAGTGAAGGGCAAACCGGCATAAGATTACATTTTCGATCATGCCTTTTAGCTAAGTATAATAACACTAGATGAGGCATGTTAACTACGCTCACTTGACAATCACATATTTTTTTCCTGGTATTTTTTTCCTTTGACAGTCCTATGATTGAACACACCACAGATAATTTATATAGCATCTAAAATACATTCTACTATGGATGGAAAGGACAAGTTTAGTCTCATCATAATGACTAACAATTTTTCACTCAGAGAGTCCATTGGTGAGAAAATTGCCTCTAAAGCAGTCCAATCTTGGTCTTATTTTAATAACTATTCAATTCCTGAATGCTGAATGGCGAATTAATGGTGGGCATTTCACCCACTGATTAATTTTAAAGAATGTCTATCATGACAACCGTGTGTAGTTCACTTAGACATTACCTGCCAGCGTAATCTCATGCATATCAATACATTACAAATCCTGAATACAGAGTGTATGTTTACAGGCATGCAATGTGGAAATGAGTGGGGATTTATATGCAAAGGCAGTCATCTGCTTTTGTACTCTTTTTGTTTTTTTCTTGGCAACTTCAATAGCCATTTGAAAGAAAAAAAAAGTAAAATGCATTCGTTGTTACCATCTAGATACAATGAAATGTCAATTCACTAATGAAAAAACGTAGTCTAGAAATGTGAGCACTACATAACTAATACCACAACATATACATATAAATGTATCCCATTTTTGGCAGATCTTATCCTAGCAACCAATTGCATTGTTGCAGGCTATATACTGTAACTGTAATGTATGCACAAAAGAAAATTAAGTGCTAGAACAGTTCTGTTTAGCAGCAACAGGCCTGCCAGGTTCTCTCTTCTTGGCTGAAGTAGTGAAACTGGATAGCAGTGGGGTGGTTGTTGCTCTTCGAATAAGTGAATATGTAAAACAGAAAGAGTTCAGTGGTGACTTCATACCCCACAGCCCCCACCATATCGGTGGTCAGTAAACAAACCTCTAAGGAAACTATTATCAATGCTTTTATTAATTGCAGCTCTTCCAACATGATTTATCTTATTACATGTACATGTGAGTTACAATATATTGGTAAATGTAGCACTTCTAAGGATAGAATCACGCTGGATTTACTATTTCAAAACCTTATCTCCCAATGTACTAAACAAAGAGTTTAGTTTCACCCTATTTATTCATTCCTAAAATTGCCCTCCTGTATGCCTGTTTGTTCTCTAACTGTAAGCTCCCCCTCTCACACCTCCCCTTTCTTTTAGAATGTAACAATGACTTCATGGAACAGAAATAGGGAACGTTATACTGATGTTAATTTTATTCAGCTCTAAAATGATTACATTTGTTATTATCTGTCTCATAACTTACCCGGAGGAGGGCTTTTCAACCACCTTAAGACAAATGGATATTTACTTAATGCAACTTGACAGTTAACATGGAACGCCTATCAGTGAATATAAACAGTTGGCCATTCAACCTTTCAAGCAGGAGTTTACAATAAGATTAACCCTACACTCTCAGTCCAGTGTATACACGAAAGGTGTGAGGAGAGTTATGTGTAACACACGTATGCCAGATAACCATCTGAATCCGTTACTTACAAGCAGTGTGTTGCAGAAGGTTAGCTGCACTCACACTAATAACATTATCTAAATAGTGTGCTGTGAGATGCTGTTCATCATTATTTCCTTCATGATTCCACCGACGGGTCCACCAAATTTTTGTTTGCCTAGGCCGACAAAAATCCTTGAACTGGCACTGGTATTTAGTCACTTCTGGGTTTCGGCACTGTTCTGATCCTGTGAAAACTTGGGACCGCCTCTCGATGACGTCAAACGTGACGCGTTTCATCCACCTCCCCGGCTTCTTCCGACGATGTCACAATGTTCAGCCCTTCCTTTTAAGTGTCTGGCCACTCCCTCCCCTATATACCATTGGTTGGGAAGTGTGGTTCTCTATCTTAAGTCCGCCCATAATCATTTCTGTTCACTGAAATTATTATTTAATAACATAACATAGTGAATTGTATAAATGATTTTGCTATATAAAAATCAGCTAGCTAGTACAGAATTTTAGAGACATGATTGCGCTTAGGTATAATCATGTTGTCAAGTGAGAAGTGGATTATCTACTAAATCGAATTTTCTAATCTAAGAAACTGTAATGGACCATATATATAATATATGTAAATAGCTAAGCTGTATAAAGATTAGCTGCTGAGTATAGTTATTTAGGTACATGGTTACATAGGTTTAATCATTTTATAGAGTAGAGTTGGATTATCGACTAAATCAAAATTTCTAATGTTTACCAAATGAAATCTTTGGAGTCAGTAATCAACTTGCGGTGTACAACTGTTTCATGCCACAATCATATGATATAAAAATTTATTTACCAATATGTATGCAAATGCAAAAAAATAGTAAAAAAATAAATAAAATCTTAAATATTTGTATAATGTTTTTCAAACAAAATCTAAAAAAGAAAGAATGGGGGGTGGAGCCTGACCTTCAAGCGAGCTGGACTTGGAATGGCGGAGCTCCTGACCCTATTGCTATAAAAAGCACTATAACCCGGCAGACACGACTAAAAAACGAACCCATATGGGTGGATAAGGTCAGGGGGACCCAGGGAAGCTTATAGACACCACATTCGAGTTCTTACCCTACCTGGAACCTGGGACCCTGGATGCGGCCTACCTGGAATGGGGCCGAGGGGAGGTGGCTGATCCCCTTGGGCCTTGAGAAGTGGTTTGGACCTGTATCACTCCTTCCCCCACTGGACTGGCGGGGGTGATCTCGGTCCCCCCAGAGACTACCCTATGCACTGGCTACCTCCATCCAGACACCCAATAATGGCGGACGCCAGTCACTCGCGACCATGCGGTGAGGGCCCAACGCCAGGTCAGACATGCGACTCCACAGCAGACCCCCTGGATGCCTAAAATTGTGCGGTGTTATTAGGACCTAAGGTCTTGTGAGGGGAGACTGGGGTAGCCAGGGGCTCAAAAACCAATATGCATGGAAGTCTGCTAGGGGGGTACCTTGGTCTTAATCATGGGGAAATTTTCCAGGAAGAAATAACGGACGGACATCTGTACATATTAAGCCATAACCAACACAAAGTATCAGCCAAGTAGCACAGATTCTGGGCTGCACGTGAAGCTAAAAGTGAGTCATGAGAAATAATAAAGCCCATGTCACTTAAATGCAGTGCAGATGTCATAGTGAAGGGTGAATGGGAAGTACATTGACAATGTCAGTTTTATTAGAGCCAAGCGCCGGTACCAGTCACCAGGGTGGCCCAAATGGCATAGGTGATAGTGGCATATAGTAAGGAAAGTTCATCGGAGGGTATGAGGGAATGAAGGCTGGGAAAGGTGGACAAGTCTATGATTGGTCTGGGTTCAAGTGAAGTGTTCCCCGTGACCCCCCTATGGTGTTGGTTCTCCCCAATGTGGAAAGGAGGGGAACCAAAGCACCCAACAAGCCAATGATCTAGTTCCGTCCTTATAACCGCACACACTAACTCTTGGTCTGTGAAAGCGGTTGCAAATTATTGCATTCTAGTGTCCCAGTTATCAAAACCCAGTTGTACGAACCCATGTGGAACCCTTGAGTCAGCCTTTTGCTGATAATTGTAACCAAATGCTGCGTGGGACGATATTGTAAAAGTGTAACCAATAACGTGACGTTGATGCCAGTGTAGTGAGGATTTAGGAAAACTTTATACGGACACATGGAATTAGCATTAGCCCGGGAATAAAGAGAGCAACACGTGTAACCAACCACCTGAACTAGAACCACCAGTCCTTCCGGAACATGATACAAAACAGAATATATATCTAACTTAATTATCATAAGTGAGACGAAGGAACCGGGTACTGGCAGGCTAGCTTGAAGCCAAGCGGCAAAGAATTAAGCTAACTTAACGTGACGGATGAGTCCCTACTAATTGCCAAGCGGCGTGAGAGGCGCTAACTATGAGTTGGCCTGAGGGGATTTTTGAGGCCACCAAAACGTTTTGGCCTCTCGGTGGCAACTAAAGCATAAGATAGAATGGGAGTGACATGGGAGGCCCTCCCTATGCAACAATACGAGGCAGCTACCTATGATTTGGGCCGAGGGACGTATACCTCCAAGTATGAGAATGGATGTTGGCCTCGCGGGACCACTAACGTATGGATTAAGATCGGAAAACAGAAACCTAGTTGGGTAAACTAAATCTCAAAGGCCAGTACCACTCTAAATAGAAAGTACGGGGTTGTGAAAACGTCCCTGATAAAGTTTGAGTCAGGACGAGATCACATGCAGAAAAATAGGAGCGATAGGATGGCAGTAGATACGTGCTGCAACCCAGTAAAAAATGGTAAGGGGAGTGTCTGTGTGTACCGGTTATGTGAGTGGCCCAGATTGTGGACCCGAACCATAAACGGAAAACCTACCAGAACCTAAAGATGAGCAATGAACATAAGACAGAGGTAGGTGACGCAATTGCAGTGCTTGTAATGCAACCCTGCAGCATGACCGAGGTACCTAAAGAAAGCGAGATGTTAATGCCCAATAAAATAACTTGCAATGAGTACAACCTACAACCATATTATCAACCTAATAAGGACAAGTATTGGAGCGATGATGTCACAAAACGTAAGCTTAATATCCTGCAATGAACTTGTAGGAACAACATAACAATTGTCAGCTAACAGATAAATTAACCAGCTGAATATTTAGAATAGCCACACATAAATACATTTACTTGGAATCTGTAAAACCTTCAAACCAACAGGGGTATATGACTTAAAACCAGGGACATGACATTACATAATCAGGACACCAGGTGGCGACAAGACTGAAACAACCTGAAATCGTGTAAACGAATGGCTGGAATGTAGCCGAAACTAACTTCAGACAGCAATACCAGTTCACACAATCACATCAAATTACATAATCAGGAATGCCCAATATTCCCCCTCATGTATCCAAACAAACAGAAAATTGTGTGGGAACGTTATTACTCACTTGTGTGGCTGAGCGTGATGGGATTTGAGCTGCCTTAGTGCTTTCCCGCCTATACTGCTGTTGCAGAGCCGTGGTGAGATCTCACTTTACAGCCGGAAATAGACCAACGCCGGTCTTGGAAGGAGCGCACCTTGCAATGACCCTGTGAGTGACTACCCGTGACCTTCTTCATGGAAGGAGGAGAAGACCCGGGGAAGCCAGTACAGGACTCCACTTAGTGCACAAGTTACAGGAAGAGGGGCGGCAGCCGGCGAACCTGGTAAGTGAATCCCCCCTGCACCGCTGTTGATGGGTGGGGAGCCGGCAAAAGCCAATATGTGACACTCCTCCATGCCCCTGTTGATGGGGGGTGGGGAGCTGGCAATGTGGGTACACTCCGTGCCCTGGTGACACAATGGGGGGGGGGAGAGGAGGGAACCGAGCCAGGCTGGAGACCCCAGTGGTTGTGTGATCCCCCTTATGTGATACAGACAGTGTACCAGTGTACCCGTCTGTAATCACTGTTTAGCGTGGGAGCCGAAGCAGCCCATTTTACAAAAGAATACCGCAGACCCCCATGAAAAGTGAGGCCGTAGGGGGTCTGTAGTATATCCGGAAAGCATATATAACAGTGCCAGGGACCCTGCGGTATGATACAGACGGTGTACAAATGTACCCGTCTGCAGACTCACAATTAGAGCTGGCAAACGCTGTCCAGGACCACCATGGAAAGCAGGTAAGAAACCAAGATGGCAGTCCGACCGGAAGTGATTCGCCAGACTGTCCACAGTAAGGTGGGAGAGGATTGGCAGCCCTTTTAAAGAGAATTCAAGCCCCTCCCACAACTACAGGCCAAGGCCTTACATATATATATATATATATATATGTATATATATATATATATTAATCTAAAAATACACTTAGAGTAACATTACATATATAGTTATATAATATATATAACTATATATATATTGTATATATATATATATATATATATATGTATTATAAAAAATTATAATTAATTAAAAATAAATAAAAAAATGTAAAAATATTTTTAAAAATTAAAAATTTATATATATATATATATATATATATATATATATATATAAATGTAGAAAGCTCCTGCACTCCAACCTAACAATAATCAAAAAAATGACCCGGTGCTCTGGTAGCTCCATAGTATAAAATAACAAAAAATACCGGCACTCCAAGGATTTACAAAATATAATCTTAAAAATCAAAATATAAGCTTTTTTTTTTTTTTGTGTTTGTTATGAGTGTCCTGATGAAGGCTCCTTAGGGGAGCTGAAACGTTGATGATGATGTATTTCTCAGAATAAAGAAGATTATATTTTGAAAATCCTTGGAGTGCCGGTATTTTTTGTTATTTTATATATATATATATATATATATATATAAATATATATAATTTTATTCTAACTGTGTTTTGATATTAATATATATTTATATCAAAATACACTGAGAATTAAATTATATATATCTATGTATATTTAAATAAAAATCATACGAAATATAAATATGTCCATACACATAATTACATAAATAATTTCATAAATATACACGTAGACTTCAAATATATAAATATGCATATATACTTAAATTCTATGTGCATATTTATGTAATATTTTTACATAAATAAGTAATTTTATTGATTGGAATTTGGAGGACCTGCCTGACAACCCAGGCCGACAGTCCAGAAAATTGAATTTGCTAGCACTATATTTAACCCTGTAACTTTCCAAGACACCCTAAAACCACTTACTTGGAGGTGCTGTTTTACTCGGTAGACTTTGCTGAACACAAATATTAGTGTTTTAAAACAGTAAAACATATCACAGCGATGATATTGTCAGTGAAAGTTAAGTTTTTTGCATTTTCTACACACAAACGGCACTTTCAATGATTAAATCATTGTTGTAATACGTTTTACTGTTTTGAAACACTAATATTTGTATTCAGCAATGTCTCCTGAGTATATTAGTACCCCCCCCCATGTTTTTTCACTTTGAAATTTGCCAGATTGGTTATGTTGCCTTTGAGAGCATATGGTAGCCCAGGAATGAGAATTGGTGGCATACCATTTGCAAAAGAAGACAACCCAATGTATTGCAAATGGGATATGTTCAGTCTTTTTTAGTAGCCACTTAGCATTCATAATTGGCCAAAGTCCAAATTGGCCAAAGTTAGCATTCATATTTTGCCAAATTGGCCAAAGTTAGCATTCATAATTGTTTTTTGAATTTTTAACACAGAGACAAATATAAATGCTAACTTTTGTCAGTGTTTGTGATTAAGTGGCTACTAAAAAAGACTGGACATAACCTGGGTTGTCTACTTTTCAAAAAATATATGGATTGATGGAGGTAAATTTTATTGGCCGGCTTCAAAAATGTCCCAAATCGGACATGGGTGCATGATGACCATGTCAGGATGGACCAGTGGTCCAACACACATAATTAAGTAAAACACATAACAAATACAAACAGTAACAATGTATTATCGGTCCATAGAATGGCCAGAATTAACGTAATAGAATAAACTGTAACGAGCCGAGGTCAAGAGTACAGAAAGGAACAAATAAGGAAACAACAAAGCCAAAGGGTCAGGGATACCAGAAATACGAGAAGTCAAGTCAAGCCAAGATCAAAAACTAATAATCTGATTCAGGAATGCGCTCTCGGATAACCAGCAGGATGGAAACCATGACAGGACACTGAAAAACTGAAAGTTTGGGTTTAAATAACCCAGTAAATTCTGCTACTGGCTAATTTTTTTCCCATGACCCCAGAACATGCGTGCACGGCAAAAACGTGACGCTGCATGCACGTTCACATTACTAGTGATGTCATTGTGCGCCGTGTTATTATTTAGCACCATCTTGCAGCGGCCAGTGGCCCTCCCAATGTTAGACCCGGCCGTCGATCCACAAGCTGCATGGAGGGAGAGGCTCTGGTGGTGAGGTGAGTAACCTCTCCTTCCTTTAGTGTGACTGTGCCAATCAGGCGCGGTCACACTGAGGTGCCGCTCAGGCAACACGACAGACCAGCTGTGAAAATTCCAAGTTGGAATTCCAAATAAGGTCTTTAAGCCCCCAAAGAACCCAACACACCTATACATGGGTGGTATCACTGTACTCGGGAGATGTTGCTGAACACATATTGGGATGTTCTTTGGCAGTAACCCTTAAAGTTCTCAGTACATGTATTCTTAAATTGCTGTGTGTGTCAAATAAATCACCAATCTTTTTTTTTTTTTTTACATTTGGCATAGATTGGTGGTAAAATGGTTGCATGAAAAGAGTCAAAATACCCCATGTTTAATACTTTAGGTTGTCTTCTTTTTAAAAAAAGATATACATGTGAAGGGTTATTCAGGGATTCCTGACAGATATCAGTGTTACAATGCGTTAATTTTGAAAAAAAAATGGTTTGGAAATAGCAAAGTGCTACTTGTACTCATAGCCCTAAAACATTTCAAAAAAAGCTAAGTACATTGTTAACATTGGGTATTTCTAAACTCAGGACAAAATTTAGAAACTATTTTGCATGGGTGTTTTTTAGCGGTTGTAGATGCGTAACAGATTTTAAGGGTCAAAGTTAGAAAAGGTGTGTTTGTTTACTTTTTTCATCATATTTTATAATTTTTTATAGTAAATTATATGATATGATAGAAATAATGGTATCTTTAGAAAGACCATTTAATGGCAAGAGAAATGGTATATAATATGTGTGGGTACAGTAAATGAGTAAGAGGAAAATTATAGCTAAAACACAAACACTGCAGAAATGTAAAAACAGCCCTGGTCCCAAACGGTAAGAAAATTGAAAAGTGGTCTGGTCACTAAGAGTTTAATCTAACTAATCCTTGTTTTTCTTTCCTTTTCTCGTTTATGTATCTAAAAATGTTTTCTCCCCGTTTTTACTGACTGTGTGTAATTTGGGAGCTCTTATAACTTGCTAAGTCTCTTTCTACCTATTCTTATAGATCTGTCTATTTTCCTCACTCTGGGTTTTTTTTATAATTACTAAATGCTAACTTTTGGCCACATGCAAAAACACAAAAAAACTTCCTTTACTTCTGAAACCTCTTTGCAAACCAAGTAATTTGGCCCTAGATGGATAAGTATATCCAATTCCCCTACTTACTTTGCTCACTTAACAATATTACAAATATGTGTCCTGTCTCTGTTAGCAGTAGCTCCAGGAAGACACCTTACAAGGCCACTATTGTCCAGCTCCTCACCTCTTATGATAGAACCCCCCAACAACAACTGCTTTCTATCAGGTCTCACCTTATCCTTTTTGTCATTGGCTGCAGTCTTGCTCAACTTTGACATAGAGGATGGTGGTTCCACAAACTCGGTGCCTGAGCCTGTCTCCATAACACCACTATGCTCGGTTGCTGAGCACTTACTCAGACCATAAGCTTTCCTAACGAGATGGGTTTTAAGGCACTTCTTAAATGGTTGAAGACTAGGGGAGAGTCTTATGGTGGTTGGCAGGCTATTCCACTAAACTCTTTATGATACACAGAATATTGTCCCACTGCCTCCTAGACCCTTCTGGGCAGTTGCAGTTTAGGAGCAAGGTATATGAATGCCAGTGTTGTGTTTTATTACATCTTATTTTTGCTAAAGATACTACTTCTTCATAAAGATTAAACCTCAGATACAGGAGCAATATCAAACAAGTCTATATATTTTAAACATATTTATTTATTTTAATTGTGTTTGTTTCACAGTAAATAAAAAAAAATTTTTTTTTCAAAACTTTGTATTTAATTGAAGGCTAGGTACAGTTTCTTAACAGAACACATCATCACTTTCATTTAAGAACACCATTTGACCAGATCAATTCATGGGTCAGCGTTAAAGTGAGTGTTAAGTAGGGCAATCTTTAATGATAAGGCTATTTAATTCCCATAACTACTCAATGACCCTTAAAATGATCTCAAATATTTAATTAAACTGCCTTGTTTATTTTTTACAGACCATCATGAAATGTGCATTACATTCTGTCACAGTCCTTGATGTTTTCACATTGAGCCATTATTACATTACAATATATTTCCTTGCTAATGTTTTAGTTTGTCTTCACAACACATCAAGGACTTGAATTTGAATTCTGAATACTCAATGGTGAAAGCTTCTAAACATGATCAAGGCTAGTTAACAAGTTAATCTTACCATTTACATAATTGTACAAACAGCTACTTGCATTATATGTCGAATAGCTGTCATAATCTGGCCAAATACTCAAATGTTGTCAATCTTATAGACCATTAAATAAATTAACAAAGTATGATTTGAAGCTATATAAACTATTGAAATCAGGATTTAATCTTTAGAGTTATTCAGTAAGGTAAGAAATGTCATGTGTCCAAATTGAATTTCAAGTTTATGTAGGCACCCTTGCAGCCTAAATATATATTTTTTGGGGGAATTTAGTACCTCAATATCAGGTTTATATCTTTTTTCAAATTATAGCTTACTTTCTGTAACACAATTACAACCGTGACTATGTTAAATCAGGTGTCTTCTACCATGGTCCTGAAGGTTTTGTAGGATTATATCTGCTATGCATCTCTCCTAAAAACTAAAATGATGGCGGATGTGGATTTCTGAAAAAGTAACAATGAAATCTGAAAAGTGTTAATCAAGAACATATTCAGAGCATATGTTTGTCACCACCGAACTTTTGGCAAGCATATGCCTATTTATGATTTTCTTCTGTTTATTACGTTATCAGTGTTATTTTATATATTACATATAAACATTTTAAAAATCTAAGCTTGTCTTTACTTTGCAAAGAGTTCTGGGTGACTTTGTAACCAGCACAGTTTACATTTAATTAACCGTCCTGTCTTTTGCAAAGTCAGCAAAAGTTTATATGAATATTAAGTTTAATTTTCAAGTCATTAATAAACATCTTGGAAGTAATGGACCACAAAAGGAAACTAAAGAAGCCATTCTGCTCAAAGAAGTCTATTGATGTGATTTACTGTTAATTAATAAACTTCATATGATTTATCTTGCAGCTGAACTGAAATGAAATTACTCCCAGGTAGTCGTATCTGCAAATATAACTGTCAGCTTAAACCAAGGTAAATATATCAACCTGCCAATGGGCCAACTCAATGACAAATGAAAAATGATTCATGTCATAGAAAATACAACTGAAAACACAAAAAAATATATTTAACACGTTCAATCTGAATATTGTCAATTATATTATCCAAACTTTTATATTCAGTAATAGGATACGAAATATTAAATATGTTTTATTGGATTGGATCAATTAGTATCTCATTTTAGCTAATCCACTATTTCCTTAACACAATGAGTTACTCTATTAAAATACATTCGGTACCCTCTTAACAAATGCTCTCTTTGTAAGAGAATAACCATTTTTACAGACCAAACACTTTTAGTTATGTTAAGAGTTGATCACTTTTAAAATGGAAACTGAAATAAACACTTCATTACAAAAAACTAAAACGCCCAAACCAGTGAAGTTTGAGATTCGTCTTTTGCTTAATTGCAGATTTTGCTTTAGAAGGATAGAATGGAAGGAAAGGAGAGGGGTGGCAGGGAGTTGAGTGGAGGGGAGGGAAAGAAGGAAGCTACCTGTAGTAAATCAGTTGTTTCTATATGCAATGATGCAAAGAACATCACAGCCTGACTGTCTAAACCAGCTCTATGAAAGCCATTCCTAACTGCTGTTGAATATTGATTGTAATGTATATGAAAATGTCTGTGAAAATGTACGTGAAAATACTAACTAATTGAATAAACTCAGTGCATTGCTCTCTACTATACTATGATCACGTTGGGACAATACAAAGATAAAAACATCTTACACAAGACTATTATTACGGCCCAATATGCCCTCCTAGGGGACTGAGTACCTTTTCCAAGGCATCTTCCTATACATCAACTTAAAATTATATACAACATCAAATAACATTAGACATTAATGTCCAATATCTCCATTGTTATATGCCCTCACATTTAAACCACTAGCTGTTAAAATTGGATACTCAATAAACACAAAGGGTTGTAGCATTGTGGGAGTTGAAAGACAGATGGGAATGTACTTTGTGGCCATCCTTGCGATGGGGGGAGGTGGGGGCTAAAAAATTCTTGTCACCAGTACCCTATCTTCTTTAGTACTGCCACTGGTTCTTAGGCAACAATGTAAACACTGCCTTTTATCAGCCTGCAGATAAACACACAAACCACTACATTAAACTGTAGTGGTTCTAATGACTATAGTGTGCCTTTAATAAGATGCCTTTCTCTCACCTGTCAATCAGCTCTTTGCTTAGATTCCTGTACTAAAGCATTTTTTTTTAATTTCTTGCCCTCTTTTGTGTTTCTTATCTCCTCTTTTGACAGGCCTATCCTCTTTAGTGTCTCTTACTACCCATCTTTGTATATCTTTTACTTCATCCCAGCCCCTTCTTGTGTCTCTTTTTCTCATGATCCAGCTCCTCTGAATGTTTATTACCCCTAGTCCTTTTGTTTGCCTTTCTCCACCAACCTATTTGTCTCTTAGCCCCAGCCCCTTTGTCTCCTTCTCTTCTTCCCCAGCCTTCCTGTGTGTCTCTTTCCTCTGCCCCACGCACCTCTTTTTGAGACACCCTTATGTGGCTCTCTTTCTCCTCCTCAACCCGTCTGCATGTCTTTTTCCCTGCTTAGCTCCTCTATGTGTCTCATTTCCCCTCGCCCCTCCATGTGTATCATTTTTCCCCAGCTCCTCCATGTTTCTAATTTACTCCCCCAGCCCCTCCATGTCTCTCATCCCACAGACCCTTCATGAGTTTCATTGCGCCAGCCCCTGCATGTGTCTCATTCACCCCAGCTCCTCCATATGTCTCATTCCCTCAGCCCACCCATGTGTCTCATTCCCCCAGTTCCTTCATGTGTCTCATTCCCACCCAGCCCCTTTATGTGTCTCTTTCTCCCCATCCCCTCCATGTGTCTCATTCCCTCAGCCCACCCATGTGTCTCATTCCATCCCAGTCCCTCCATGTGTCTCATTCCCCACAGCTCCTCTATGTGTCTCATCCCCACCATTTGTATCCCCCTCCTGTACCTTCTTGTAGCTTGGCCGAGCCATGGACTTCAGTGGAGGAGCCTCTCTTCCTCTACCCAGTCTGAAAGGAAGCAGCTCAATGCACACTGAGAGCACTTCCAGTCAGGCTGGGTAGGGAAACAAAAAAAATAAAAAATAAATAAAAAAAATATATATATATACACACGTGTATATATATAATTTTACGTATATATTTATGTAATAATTTTACATAATTAGGTCATTTTATTATTTACAATTTGCAGGACCTGCCTGACAACCCAGGCCAAAAGTTCAGGGAATTTAATTTGCTAGCACTATATTTAACCCTGTAACTTTCCAAGACACCATAAAACCTGTACATGGGGGGTACTGTTTTACTCGGAATACTTCGCTGAACACAAATATTAGTGTTTTCAAAACAGTAAAATTTATTACAACGACGATATCGTCAGTGACAGTGATATTTTTTGCATTTTTCACACACAAATGGCACTTACACTGACGATATAATTGTTGTGATACGTTTTACTGTTTTGAAACACTAATATTTGTGTCCAGCGAAGTCTACTGAGTATAACAGTACCCCTCATGTACAGGTTTTATGGTGTTTTCATAAGTTACAAAGTCAAATATAAGGCTTGCATTTCAGTTTTTTCACATTAAAATTCACCAGGTTGGTTATGTTGCCTTTGAGACCGTACGGTAGCCCAGGAATGAAAATTACCGCCATGACAGTAAACCATTTGCAATAGTAGACAACCCAGGGTATTGCAAATGGGGTATGTTCAGTCTTTTTTAGTAGCAACTTAGTCACAAACACTGGCCAAAATTGGCGTTCAAATTAGTTTTTTGCATTTTCAAATATTAACACTAACTTTGGCCTGTGTTTGTGACCAAGTGGCTACTAAAAAAGACTGGATATACCCCATTTGCAATACCTTGGGTTGTCTACTTTTGCAAATGGTATGCCATCATGGGGGTAATTCTTATTCCTGGGCTACCATATGGTCTCAAAGGCAATGTAACCAATCTGGCGAATTTCAATGTGAAAAGCTGAAAAATGTAACACGCTATATTTGACCCTGTAACTTCCCAAAACACCATAAAACCTGTACATAGGGGGTACTGTTTTACACGTGCGAAATTGCTGAATACAAATATGTGTATTTTATTGCAGTAAAAGCAAACAGTATTTTCACTTTCACAGTTAAAATGTCACGTAGAACTAAGAAAATTTTAAAAAATATATTTTCTTCCATTTTTTTATGTTTTATTCATATTAAATTATGTTCAATACCTAAATATTTTATGTTAAATGAAAGCCCTGTTTCCCCTGAATAAAATGATATATAATAAGTGTGGGTGCATTTAATATGAAAGAGGTGAATTACGGTTGGACAGACATATAGCGCAAATGCCAGGTTTTGTTTACGTTTTGTTTTGATCACAACTTGTACATTTGGCTGCGGTCTTAAGGGGTTAAAATCACTGACAGATGAAGTGAATAAGATTGATTATATCATTGCAATGGCACTTGTCATGGAGTAAGATATATTAGGCAAGTGAACAGTCAGTTCTTGAACTTCATGTGTTGGAAACAGGAAAATAGGCAAGCAAAAAGATTTGAATGACTTTAACAACGGCCAAATAGTGATGGCTAGACAACTGGGTCAGAGCATCCCCGAAACGGCAAGTTTCCAGATTCCCGATATGCATCGGTTAGTATCTACCAAAAGTGGTGCAAGGAAGGACAACAGGTGAACCAGCATTCCCCAAGACTCATTGATACATGTGGAGAGTGAAGGCTATCCCTTCTGGTCCAAACATACAAAAGATCTACTGTAGCTTAAATTGTTGAAGAATGTAATACTGACCAGGTGTCAGAACACACAGTGTATCACGGTTTGCTGTGTTTGGGGCTGTGTAGATGCAGAACTGGACCATGGAGCAATGGAAGAAGGTTGCCTGAAACACCTTTTCTATCTCATCAAGTGGATGGCCGAGTGCATGTGCATTCTTTACCTGGAGAAGAGATGGCAACAGGATGCACTATGGGAAGAAAGCATGCCGGTGAAGGTGGTGTTATGCTCTAGACAAGTTTCTACTGGGAAACCTTGGGATTCATATGGATGTTACATTGACAAATACCACGTAGCTAGAGATTCTTGCAGATCATGTACCTCATGGCAGTGATGTTTCCTGAAGATCTCTCTGAGCAGGATAATGCTTCCTGCCACACTGAAAATATTGTTCAGGAATAGTTTGAGAGACATAACAAAGAGTTCAAGGTGTTGCCTTGGTCTCCAAGTTCCCCAGATCTCAACCCAATTGAACAACAAAACCAATCCATGGAGACCCACCTTTCGAATTGCAGGATTTAAAGGATCTGCTGCTAATGTCTTGGCACTAGATAATAGAGGATACATGCAGAGTTCTTGTGGAGTCCATTCCTCGACACATCACAGCTGTTTTGTCAGGACGAGGAGGACCTACACAATATTAGGCATGTGTTTTTAACATTGTGGTCAATTAGTGTATATCACAAAGATAAAAAATATAAAAAAATATTCACCACTCTTCCATTCTAGATTTGCCACCTTTAAACTTTGTGGTTGTTACTCTTCATGTAACACCTAAATATGGGCCATCCTCCATCTTCCTTCTCTCTGCCTCTGGTCTTCTTTGATTTGCCCTGCTTGCGGACATTTTCCAATGCAGGGCAAAACTCCTCTGCAATGCATGAATCATATATTTTTTTTATCCTTTATTACTTTTTTCTTTATTTTTTGGGATATTAAGCACTGATCCATTGTCTTCTTTTTTGAGGCATCCTTTAAATTAGATTTGACATAAATTCCCCCTGATTATAAGGATTGGATTTAAATTTAATATGATATTGCTATCTACATTTAATTTACTTTAACAAAAACAGAATGTATATAAACAAAACTGTGTAAAGTCATATTGATTCAGTGCTGCACAGTACGAAAATTTAGATGTTCATGCTGTGTCTATACAAATCCACAGAATAGAAGCAATTTACTGAAATAAAATGCTTAAATGTTACATTAAGATGTGGTTACAACCTATTTTGTCTAATAGGAAATTCTCTTGTATTGATGATATTTTGTTCTAGTGTTCAATTGTTTTTCAATGAGGACAGCATACTTTCATTATAAAAGTTACAGCGTCAATTAATATTTTATTTGTGGTCCCTGTTGTATTTTTATTTGGTATAAAAACAGAATTACCTGGATGTATTTTTCAGTATGTATCATTATAGTGACACCATAAACACCAAAACAAACTTTGATTAATGGAGTGGTTTTGGTAAATAGGTCATGCTACTGCAGTGTAATTGTTCAATTTTCTGTATAGGAGTTAAATCACTTTCTTTATACAGCCCTACTCACACGTCCCCTGCACATAACCTACACAGTCTGCCTATACATTTTATGTAAATAGATATCCAATGTTTAAACTTCCTTTATTGCATGGTCTGTTTAATTTAGAATTTATTATCTCCTTCTCTGTTAATAGCCTGCTAGAGTATGCAGGAGCCTACAGTGTGTGGTTAAAATTATATTAAATGATCAAAAGAGAGACACTTCTAAAGTAAACACACTGTGCTGTTTGAAAATTAGACAATTTTTTTATGTTGGCTCTCTAAGTCACAGGCATTAAGCTAAAGTTGTATTGGAGCTTAGTGGTTAATTATAGATGCAAGCATCAAAAGTTGTTGCTTTTTGCAACCATAACACCACCAGCCAAATTGGAAAAAAAAAATGTTTTAGACTTGATACACATTTTCAGGAAAAAAAACTAACAATGTGTTTGCAACATATCTGCGGTCTCTGATCCTTCTCCAGTAATGTCCTCTTTAACCACTATGAGAGGTGTGCTGTAGCTTTTGTGTTTTATAAAACTGCGTAAACTGGACAAAAGCTGTTTAAAGCATTATTGTATCATTGATACTTGTTCCCTGTAACTTTGTTCCATTCTGTGAAGGCACTGTGGCTTTTAATCCAGTTTACACAAGTTTTAGTTTTAAGTGAGAGATTTTTCTTTTATCTTTTTTATATCGGGACATAGACATAATGTATAACAATTATTCAAAGCGGTGTGATTTATTTTTTCTATTTTTTGAATGTTGCATTTTAGATTTAGAGCTCTCCAAAAATTGATGCAGGTCTTCTCCACCTCTGAGAGATCATCACTAGTGATGATCTAGTAACCAAATTAATGTTTCTCATAGAGAAGAATCCGGACACCAATGTTTCTTTATGAGAAGTCCTAACTTCCATTGTGTGTGAATTCTCAAGCAGGAGAAGAAGGACAGCCTTTTTGGATTTCGTCTTGACACTCATATGTTGCTACCAAGAAAGATTGCAAAACTGTAGATTTCTATGTAAAATGGTACTTATAACACAAGATAAAAGGGACACTTATGGATGCATCCCAAGAAACCTAGGCAATCAGGATCATGCATTGCTCTCCTTACTTTGCTTCTATCATGGATTTTCTTTAGGAGTTATATAAGCAGTGTGCATGGGAATGTAAATGAGAATTGTGAAAAAACATTATAGTAACATTATTATTAAGAAATATAACATTATGATATTATTTAAATGTTTATTTTTGAATGGTAAAAAAAATGTCTGCTCCTGGACTTATCATTGAGAGAAGAATGAGACACTTACCTAGACAATGCATTGATGCCTTTAATCAAGCACGGAACTACTAGCTGTGCAGCTGGTGTGGGCAAGCAGTTCAAGGAGTCTGCCAACATCCGTTGCTCTCATGAATGTTATTTGGCTCTTCCGGGCGCATTGATACTACTAAATGCCATGAAATAGAAGAATTCAAGGCTGCATGGAGCTTCCACAGGGTCCAGGGGTAACATTTGAAGAGTGCACTTTAGGAGGGAGAACTGGACTGGGAGAGAGTATAAATGCATCTACAGGGAGTGCAGAATTATTAGGCAAATGAGTATTTTGACCACATCATCCTCTTTATGCATGTTGTCTTACTCCAAGCTGTATAGGCTCGAAAGCCTACTACCAATTAAGCATATTAGGTGATGGGCATCTCTGTAATGAGAAGGGGTGTGGTCTAATGACATCAACACCCTATATCAGGTGTGCATAATTATTAGGCAACTTCCTTTCCTTTGGCAAAATGGGTAAAAAGAAGGACTTGACAGGCTCAGAAAAGTCAAAAATAGTGAGATATCTTGCAGAGGGATGCAACACTCTTAAAATTGCAAAGCTTCTGAAGCGTGATCATCGAACAATCAAGCGTTTCATTCAAAATAGTCAACAGGGTCGCAAGAAGCGTGTGGAAAAACCAAGGCGCAAAATAACTGCCCATGAACTGAGAAAAGTCAAGCGTGCAGCTGCCACGATGCCACTTGCCACCAGTTTGGCCATATTTCAGAGCTGCAACATCACTGGAGTGCCCAAAAGCACAAGGTGTGCAATACTCAGAGACATGGCCAATGTAAGAAAGGCTGAAAGACGACCACCACTGAACAAGACACACAAGCTGAAACGTCATGACTGGGCCAAGAAATATCTCAAGACTGATTTTTCTAAGGTTTTATGGACTGATGAAATGAGAGTGAGTCTTGATGGGCAAGATGGATGGGCCCGTCGCTGGATTGGTAAAGGGCAGAGAGCTCCAGTCCGACTCAGACGCCAGCAAGGTGGAGGTGGAGTACTGGTTTGGGCTGATATCATCAAAGATGAGCTTGTGGGGCCTTTTCGGGTTGAGGATGGAGTCAAGCTCAACTCCCAGTCCTACTGCCAGTTCCTGGAAGACACCTTCTTCAAACAGTGGTACAGGAAGAAGTCTGCATCCTTCAAGAAAAACATGATTTTCATGCAGGACAATGCTCCATCACACGCGTCCAAGTACTCCACAGCGTGGCTGGCAAGAAAGGGTATAAAGAAGAAAATCTAATGACATGGCCTCCTTGTTCACCTGATCTGAACCCCATTGAGAACCTGTGGTCCATCATCAAATGTGAGATTTACAAGGAGGGAAAACAGTACACCTCTCTGAACAGTGTCTGGGAGGCTGTGGTTGCTGCTGCACGCAATGTTGATGGTGAACAGATCAAAACACTGACAGAATCCATGGATGGCAGGCTTTTGAGTGTCCTTGCAAAGAAAGGTGGCTATATTGGTCACTGATTTGTTTTTGTTTTGTTTTTGAATGTCAGAAATGTATATTTGTGAATGTTGAGATGTTATATTGGTTTCACTGGTAATAATAAATAATTGAAATGGGTATATATTTGTTTTTTGTTAAGTTGCCTAATAATTATGCACAGTAATAGTCACCTGCACACACAGATATCCCCCTAACATAGCTATAACTAAAAACAAACTAAAAACTACTTCCAAAAATATTCAGCTTTGATATTAATGAGTTTTTTGGGTTCATTGAGAACATGGTTGTTGTTCAATAATAAAATTAATCCTCAAAAATACAACTTGCCTAATAATTCTGCACTCCCTGTATGTGTTTTTGTTGTATCCACGAGTGTCAGTATTTGTGAATCTGTGTGTGTATCTTTGTGTGTTTGCATGTCAGCATCTGTTTATGTGTGTTTAAAAACTTCTTTAAAAATATTTGAAAACACACTTCTTCAGGAAAGCATATCATCTAAAATGTTAGTGGGTTTTCATCCTCCCCTCCCCTATGATTCCTCTCCTGCAACTGTCAAAAATAACCTACTAAGTTTTCAATGATTTACTTTTCTAGCAACCTATTTCATTACTACTTATACCCTTTGTGTCACTATACCCCACTACCTCTGGCATGTAAGCTCATTGAGCAGAGCACTCAACCCCTTTGTGTGTCACTGTGTATGCATACCTTTGTGTGGCAATGTGCATTTGTATGTGTGTGGCACTGTATGTGTATATGCAATCATCAATATCACACAGAAACACACCACGGCATGCAAACACCAACACTACACAAAACACTCACATTATAAAAAACACACCCCTGCCTTCAAACGACAACATTAATCAGACACAAATTCATGCATTCAAACTGCAGTCAAATACCAACAAAAACAACCTTTTAGTAAACAAATACTTCACACAAATATAACTGTGTTCAAAAACAAATACTACAAAAACACACCCCTTCATACTCTGTGTGCAAACATATCACTACAAACAAACAAAGCCCTGCATTCAAACACCATTACTACCCACAAATACACCCCTGCACTCAAACATCAGCATTGTACACAAATATGCAAACATTCACACAGACCTACAGAAACACATACTCGCTATTTCAGGCAGGAAAATGATAGATTCACAGCTGGCAGAGCATCACGAGAGATCTACCTTTTGACCGGCCCTGTAGATGGAGCCTAAATCTGCTTTTGCACCAGTGCCCTCTTTTCATTAGTTGTGTCCCTGCCTTTCATGCAGTTGCAAAATTATTAAGATTTAAGTGGACTTGTCATTTCTGAGTTTGTTTCATTTTTTTTTTTTATTCTTGTCTATGCTGGGGCAGCAAGAGGCTCTGTTGGATAAAACGTGTCTTCCAGGTCAGAAAAAATGAATTAGTATAGATTACCATCCACTTTACACTGATCTTAGTCTTCTTTTTCTATTATGATAAATCCAAAATTGGAAAATGTACACTGATATTTTGAATAGAAAACGAACAGCAAGAAAAAGCACAAACAAAATAATAACATATTCAATCTTTCAAAATTCAAGTGACAAAGGTCAAATGTTTAACACATGAATGAGTAATACAGAAACAACAATGGTTTTTATTATACAGAGATGTTAGGAATATTATGCGTGTCTATCAAAATGAAAATAATTCTAGACATTTGAATAGAAGCAACACAGTATTAATAAAATGAAACTTTAAATGTTATGATGAATAAAAAGTTTTTCAGAATATAGCACTGTAAAAAAAGTGTGTACTGAATGATCTTTTTGTTCAAATGTCAGTTTAAACAAATTTACATTATATTAGGAACTACAGCTCAATAATTTAACTTAAAAAATTATAAACTGCATTTTTTGTACTTAGTGTGCTATGTGAAGCCTCTTCTATTTAACATTCCTTGAATATGAAAACAGCAACAAAGTACAAAGTAATATCTAAATTGAGAAAAGTTCACCAAACTCAATACTTTACACATTCCTGTAGCTATTTTTTTGTGCAAAATATTCCTCAAAACCCAGATTTAATAGAATAATTTACTATATCATCGTGGAAAGTCATGTTTTTTTTTTTAAAGACACAGAGGCAAGTATTATGCTTTTCCTTTACTTCACATTAATATACCGACAAAGAATGAAATAAATTATAGTGATAAGAAACATAAAATATAACCAATGGTTCAATGACATCATATTCAGACAAACAATCCTGTAGCAACATGGCTTAAAGGGGCACCCAGACCACTTCAGCTCGTTAAAGTGGTCTGGGTGCTGTATCCTTTTTGCACCGAGTGCTGTGAATAAACATTGCAGTTCCAGAGAGCCACTGGGGGTGCTTCTGGAATCATAATCGCTCTGCATGAGGACCTCCAGCATCAGATTTTTCCCCATAGGAAAGCATGGATTCAATGCTTTCCTGTAGGGAGGTCGTCTACGCGTGGCATTTGCCACGCATGTGCATTAGATCCCGCTCGTCATGGGATGGGGAGGGGGTGGAGCTTTGTCACAGCACCAAGGGACATTGGCGCTGGGATAAGATAAGTAAATAAAGGGATTTTGACCCTTTATTTACCGGGGAAGCGGGGCACGGGGGGAGGGAGGAGGCAGAGGGATCGGTATTGCCAGGGATACAGCTTTGTGCTCCCCATGCTGAATGTACACATTAGGCCAAGGTATTTACACCAGCTTTAGGTAAAATCCAACAAAATGATCTTGTTAATGAGGTGGAAGATGCAGATTATATGGTTTCTGAACAGAAAAAAAAACAAAAACAAAACATTTACGCATAGATGAATGAAATACAGAGGTTTTTGCTATGTATTATGTAAGGGAATTTACCAGGCATATTTAGGAAATGCTGGTATTAATTGTGCTACACACTTTGCCTTGTTCAAAAAGAATAGTTAAGAAATAAAGGAATACACATAAAGGAGCAGATGTGGGATCCATTGATCTTTACTGGCACCAACTAGACCAAACTTTCCAAGAGTGTTTTAAAGAAATTAAAAGAATTGGGTTTATAATCTTTCAAGATTATTCAGAGTAGGAGAGATAAGGTCTTTTATTGAATCGGTTTATGAGGTTTCCCTTCTTTTTATTTTGTGGATTTGACAATTTTTATTTGTTTTTAAAGACAAATAAAAAAACATGAGGCATGTGAAGAAATAATAAGTGAAGGGAAAAATAAAAAGATGTATGCACAGGTGGTAGTTCAAAATCGTAGCTCAAACATTCTGTGTGATGTTAATCAAATACACAACATTGAGGCATTTGTTACAAGGACCATTTGTACTTTTAATACCAGGCTAATCCTCTAGCATTCGGATTTTAGAAATGTATAGCAATGTGCAGACAGCCAAATAACGTAATATTTAATAGGCTTTCATTTCATAAAATTGTCGGTGTCTAAGAGCTTAGGGTAAAAATCTTGGTAGCTTTTTTTGTGTGACTGGAGGATACAGTAGAGTAAGAAAAGTACAAACTATGTACCCGTGGGTTTGGTTATTACAGTATGCCAATAGTGTTAGAAAATAGTCTTAGGATATTTATGTAGGGATGTTACGGAAGAGAGCAACTATCATGTGTACGACGTTCCCAAGATGGCCATGCTTCTATTCCGGATCGCGCTAGTCACATAGTCCTATCAATGACGTCCACTTCCGATAGTACTATATGTTGTACTATGTGACTAGTGCGCTCCACAATAGACGCGCAGCCATCTTGGAAAGGTCGTACGCGTCTATAAAGGAAAACACAGTCTATTCTCCATATTGGGTGGGGTGGAAAAGTGCAGGATATAGTCCATATATGGACAGGGGTAGGTTTTTAGTGTAATTAACACACCTGTGTTGTTTTAGTAATTCATGATGGTATACAAGGACACTTCTCCATATGCACAGCTACATGTACCTGAGAAAAACCTATGCTTATGGTCAAAACGGGCTGTGCTTTTTAAAAATTTTGTTTTGTTAATAAAAGTATATTCTATATCCATCTGGTTCCTGATTTCCTAAAGGAATTGCTTCCTGAAGGAATGCGTGATGAAAACATCTTTACTTCAACATCAGATTACTGATAAACATGCCAGCATAGTTTAGAGCCCACTTATATGGGCTCTAAATATTGTGAGTGTTCTAAGTTATTTATGTTTAATGTTTTTACTCTATACATATTGCCCTATGATGGTCTCTTATGTTTACAGTGCATAGGAATTATCTAATACTTAAATCCAGAACACTACATACCATTGTGTGCACGATCATCTTATTCGTCTTTCCATTTTTATGTACGTATTAAGTGTTTTTAGTGACAAAGCTGCACTGGGCTTTATTCTCATTTTATATTGGATTTTAGCACTACCTTTAATCTTTTCCTGTTATTTGACCACTGTACATATCCATTATCTGGCTATTAGAATATTTGCAGCAATGTGCATTTGGAAAAAATGCTTGCAGTCTATTGTGGAGTATTGTATGAGCCCCATAAATAGCAAACCCATCTCAGGTGGCAGAGTGCAGTGTAAGGATACAGTTCTATTAATAAATTGAGGTTTCCCTTCTAAATTCCTCATTAATATGGAAAGAATTCTATCAGAGGAGGAATATCTGTCTACATTTTCAATAATTGTGGAAAGCATATCTGGAATTGCTTGAATAGTGTTACCAAGACTAGGTTCGACGTCAGTTAATGGACATGCAAGAGAGTTCTAGCAACTATGGGAAAAGGATGAAAATCATAATTCCAACCTAGTAGCCAAACATGTAGGAAATCATCTGTTTCTACAGCCTCTGGGTATGGCCTCCAACTGTACAATTTGCTAGTTGAGTGTTGGGTGGGCCCCATAAATTTAAAATCATGGAGAAAATGATTATTTTCAGATGCCTACCTCTGTTTCTCATAAAAATCAAGAACTTTAGTCTGTAATAGAATTTGCTAAACATGGTAAATAATTCTTCCTGGACAGAAATATTGTAAGATAAACAAAATGTCCAATTTCCTTTTGTGCATGTCTGATAAAACCTTCAATTTTTAATCACATCCACATACTGGATCATTACATTTTTCATTTGTAAAAGAACACTGCAATTGAATTTGTTCTTTAGTGACTCTTCAGAATGAAAAGGCCTGTCTGAAGTTCCATGCAATTGATGTAATGTGTGGATTCATCTTCTGACCATTTGCCTCCTGTATATCAGGCACCCCAGCTCAGGTTGCTGGCATCTGATTCAATCACTAAATCTGGTGTTTTCTCTATAATAAATCTCCCTTCCCAAATATCCAAATGATTGAGCCACCAACATAGTTCCTCATTAACATCCAAATCTAAATTGTTTGGTAATTTCTGTATTTTGTTTTGTATTGTGGATCTCATTGAATCAGAAAAAAAGATCTATTATTCTAGCTAAATGGCTTAGTGATACACATGATTTGTATAAAATGTGTCTGATCTCTTTATTTATTTATTTATTTATTTATTTTAGCTTTGGTAGACTTACTGTATGGAATTTTTATTGAAACCCAGGAATTATATATTCTTCATTGGATTCAGATATGTTTTCCCAATTGATTAAAAATGTGATCCATTAATAGATTGATCCACAGAATATTAGTTATAAGGGAAGAAAACAACTGGTCAAACAAGAGACATAAACATGTAATCTAAGTATATAATTATGAAAAATTTTCAAATAGGTTTCCATAGGCTTCATTATTTGAAGCACCATGCAGCTAAAGACATGCAAAAATGAAGGCCAGTGAATTGCCTTTTTTCTTCCTTACAAAGGTTCTGGAGAACGTTTTGATATTCATCTGCTTGAGGTCATTTGCTGTAAACATCTTATAGACCTATTTTTGCCATCCAACCGTAGCTCTGAATTAAAGTGATACAACAGGCGCCCAACCACTTAATCTCATTCTAATGTCCCTGTCATTTTAACCCTGCAGCTACAAACATTGCCGTTTCAGAGAAACGGCAAAGTCTATATTGTAGTGTTAAGCTTGCCTCTAGTGGCTTTCTAACAGACAGCCACTAGATGTGCTTCCTGGCCTTTCATGGAGTTTAATAAATATGAGAGAACATTGCACTGGTTGTGGTAGTCAAGGCTATTAACAAACCCCTCTGTTTTTTTAGGAAACCACTTTCACCTGGTTTGAGAAGATCAAAGGATTCTCTGGAACTCTAAATCCACCAGCCAGTGCCACATCTTTGAAATATTTCCTATACTGTATGCTAGGTAGACTGTGTCGCTGGCCTCAATCACTACAATCATTTATGCATTTATAAATCACCATTGGCCAAAAGGGTTAATGGTACTCATCATGTGAGGCTATAGCCCTATAGCAACTGGGTGTCTAGCATATGCTGCGTCTGCCGTGTAAGAAAAGAGAATCATAAATAAAAATGAAAATGATCATTACAAAAATTTACTTTAACTGACCCTATTGTAGTCATTTGGAAAAGGCAAAACATTTAATCAGTTTTTATAATTTTTGGGGTACATTTGTAGCCTACACTTATGTCACTTCTAGATGAAAATATAATACAAAAATTTCGCAAGCATAAATATTTTATAGTAACTTTTTTGGTTTTCTAGTATTGCTCTATTTGAGTCACCAAAATCTCAACATATACACCTCTGCACATTAGTGTTTTTCTTCTCTCTGATTATTTCTTAATTAATAACCTGCTGATATTCCTGACTCCTCCTTGCCCTTCTATGAATATTAAATTAAACATCTAAATTCTCCACTGGAGAGCTATTAAACTTGGTGCCTGAGAAATAATTAATCAGCTTTGAAAAACGGGTCTCCAGATTTGAGATGCTGGTACTTAGGTTCAGTTCTAATGATGCTTCTCACAATAATTCTGCTAAATGTTCTTATTAGATGATTATACATTTTAGCCAATTCAATAAATCTCATTATTCATATGATAAAGGTGAAAGTCATTTAAATAGATCTTGATTTTGAGCACTATCCATACATGTAACTTAAGCAATGCTGTCTGTTGTATTTAATATGTTTATAAAATTCAATTTTATAAGTTGTTTTTTTGCTCTGCTTTCTTTGCTATGAGATATTAAATGCCATTTTAAGCTTATAAAAAACAGTTTTAATATATATAATTATAGTTTTTATTATTATTATTATTACATAATAAATAAAAAATCAAGAGTAACACCACGGGCTATTTCAACACAGCATGGCAAGATAATTATGTCTTTAAGAATTAAAGTAAATATATTTATATCTACGTACAATGTTGAAGTCTCTTGCTAATGGATTAACCTTCTTAATGTAGTCTTGCAATTTTCTGCAATTTTGTGATTAAATGAGTTGATAGAAAAAAAGTTGTTTTTTACAATATTTTTTTACAGTTCATCTGATTTAATAAAATATAACCTTTCTATGTGTTACTCAACGTACAGTGTAAATTTATCATATCTTAAAGTTGTCTTTTTAATAATCATCAAGTATTACAATGACATGGCTAAGAATAACACAAAGAAAAGTTTTAATTAAAAATGCATAATAAACATTAATGTTAAAATGTGCATTTAGAGAAATAGACAGTATTATGTTCATATAGCAGATTAACGAACTGTAATGATATTTTCACTTTAAAATAAATACAATATTCTGTGAGTATAAATATGCAAGACTGAAATAGAAAATATGCAGGAGACCCCATGGACCCACTGTTATCTAGAAGGATCCGACAAACTGAGTTATTTAATTAATAGTAATAAAAATAATTAAAATAAAAAATGTCTCTCTTCATCCTTTTGTCTGCAGGAATGGAGATAATAAGCCTGCAAATGGTTAAATGTCTTTTAATGAATGGAGTGTCCTGGATCAAAATACTTGTTCACCACTGACCTGGTAACTTTCCACTTTCCTATTATCATGTCTTGTATTGTGAGTCTTGGACATTCTTTAAGTGAGCCATAGGGTCCACAGTCCTTTACCCATCAATATGTTCACTCCCAAAACTGACCGTATTGTCTCTTAACATACAAACTTGAGGGCTTCTACTAAACAGCAGATGGTAGAATAATGGTACAAAATGTTCCTGGTACATATTGAAAGTGATGAATAATTACAAAAATAAAAAAAAATAACCCTACCATTGTTCTTTTTGACTTTACAATGTGCATTTCCAAACTTTCCAAAAAATGTAATGTAGAATTGAATAATTGTAATATTTTTCATTGTTGATTTTTTAATTATATATTTAAGGAATACAATTTTGGAAATAAGTAGGACTCTATAATGTTGGTTTACATACTTGAGATAATGCAAGTATTAAATGATTTATATTATTTTATATGTAAAAGTTACCAAATACATACAAAGAGAAGGGCTGGGGTTTGTTTAGTAGTCCCTTTGTGCACTCCCTGTTCTTGTATTTTAGAGGGGGATGTATGAATACTGCAAGCATGTTTGCAGAAGTTTTGGGCTTGTTTTTCTTCTATAAAACTCTCAGCCATCTGCTCGTAGTATGAGAGTATAGAAAGAGCCTGTGGGGATGGAGGAATATAGAGTATGAGTAATTCCTTCCTATTTATTTCCCCTGCTATCTCAAACACAAGGTGGATGTTTGATGATTCATGAATGTTTGCACATGCAGTTGTGGAATAAAAAAATATTACTATTAATTGTATCAAGAACAAGAACATGGTCGTAAGGAATCTTTTGGCGTATTCCTTTGCTCTCATTACGGTCACTGATCATTAATGAAACCAATATGATTTATATCCTTGCCACTTCAATTTAAAATCCTACTTTGCTAGATTGGGCAGATTTACAGAAACAATAAGCATAAGGTTGCACTGGAAAGTAAACATGTGCACAGCAAACAAATTTTGGACAAAATTGTATTTAAAAATTTGGGCTAGCCAAAGTTTGACTATATGCCTGTTCAGCTTATTCAAATTTCATTAATAAAAAAAAGATATAGAAAAACAAAAGGACATGAAAATGGGGATATCCCTGTACTGCAAATATGTATATTATGTATATATTTATGTATATATTTTACAGTACCCTGATACGTGTATTTTCCCACCATTTTGTTCTCAGATAAAGTGAGAAAAATTCCATATGTGGACTTTCCTCAGCATTACGATAACGTTAAATATTTGTGCCGCATGTGCATGTTAAGGGAAAGAGGCCCTGTACCCTTAGGTCACATCACCACACCATGGTTACCGTAAGAATAGTACACAACATTGGTCCATAAACCATTTTTGGAACACAAACAAAGTCAAGTGATTATACACTATCTGACCAGCAGGTCAAATTAAGTGAAGTTGCAAATATAATAAGAGATACCCACACCTAAGCGGTGTCAAAAATATATAGTGCCATACATTAATATTGGCACACTTGGTAAATATGAGCCAAGAAGTTTAACCTTTTCATCTTTTTTTTTTAAATACACACAATTATTCTGCTCTCATGGATATAAAGCAATTGAACCCTCCCCACCCCCAAACAATCCCCCAAAAATAATCTTTGCTAAATATAGTTATGGCACAATTATTAACACCACTATTAATTCATATTTGAAATATCATCAAAACAAAGAATTGCCTGAGGAAATGGCTTGCCAATCACAAAGTGTCTATAGGAAAACTCTGCATCGAACCATAGGGAAGCATCCCTGGTGGCTAGTCACTTCTTAGTAGCTGATCACCAATTAGCTACGTTAACGTTCACTGGCATAGACCCTGTCCTTAAATTATGGAGAGTAGATGATAGAGGTCTTGACCTGCTGAAACATGAAGCTTGCCGGATTTTTACACTAGGTATAGTGGCTCCGAAGAGATAAAACAAGAGATGAATCGTTACAATGTTCTATTGACATTATGCTGATGTCAAGAATAGCTGATGCCCAACTCGTAGAACTTAAGTAGATATAAAGGAAAATCCTAAGACGTATTACCGGGCCTTAGAATGGCCGGATTTAACGTATAAAGGAAAAAACCACAAGACAGGAAAAAGAGAAAGAATGCAGAAAACACAGAATCAATGAACAAGACTCAAGTCAAGGGATGGAGAATACAGAATAGTCAGGAGCCAAGCCAAAGGTCAAGGAATACAGAGATTGGATAGTCAGAAGGGAAGCTAAGGTCAAATACACTAGAATCAATACAAGGAACCACAACAGGGCACAGAGAAATGGACAAAACAGGTTTAAATAATCTAATTGACTGCAGGGAAGCATGTGGGCGTGTGAGTGTAAGACACCCACAGATCTTAATATGGCACTTTAAGGGTTAACTAAAAAGCCCTTAGGTCTGACAAAGTTGCAGTGACCACTGTTTACAGACCCGGGCCGATGTGAGAGGAGGAGGAGCCATCACCAGATTTGAGTGATGGGCGGCATTCCCATAATCACGTGGGAATGACGCCAGACCGAGACGTGCCCGCCGTTCCAGACTGCTCCCAGGCATGAGCGGACCCAGCGGGCAGCGGCTGGACAGGTAAGAGACCGGCGGCATTCCCCTTAGCATTTAGGAATGCCGCCGCAATGATGCACGCCCGCTTGGACCCATACCACCCTCTGACAGCAGCGGACCCGGCGGGCGGCGTGACAGCTGAATAATATAATTCCTTATTACATGACCAGACCTGGACCAAAGGGAATCCAAAAGTATAACCCTAATGTACCCCTCTCTCTGGTTATGCTAATTTGTGATGTTCCACGCCTTGGTCCTAACAAATAATGAAGTAGGCGATTGGTTTCTCAATATGTAGTAGTAATCAGAGAAGTGCCCAAGATGTCAAATGTGAAAACTACCAATATTGAACAAAAGAGTAAGGATTTACTCTGCTTTTGTGTACAGTTGTGGGACTGATTAAAGAAACATTGCTACCACCTAATTACAGTAATTTTCTTCTGGTTTGGTACTTTTAAATTACACTTTCTGCCTTGACTGATAAAATCACTTGCACGTTCATAGACAAATAATGTCTAATCACAGGCACTGTGCTGTACTGTACAATTGTGAACAGCTAGAAATTCTTATCAACTACAGTTGTAATCAAAATTATTCAACCCTCCCACAAAATCAGATTTATTGTCAAAATTTACAGACTTTCAGCTGTTTGCAATGAACAAATCAAACAAAAGCAATTAATATAGCTCAAGGTAAGAAATGCTCCAAGTGGTTTCCCCAAATTCAACTGAAAATGCAACGTATAATGATTTCTAAGGTTTTAAAATGATTCAACCCACTGAATAGAATCCCTCACAACAGTAAAAATATGCAAAACAGGTGTTGTTTCAAGCATTGTTCATAGCAAACAGCTGAAAGTCTGTAAGTTTTGACAATAAACCAGATTGTCAATGGAAGTTGAATTATTTTGATTATAACTGCACATATATACATTTCTCTCTCTCTCTCTCTCTCTCTCTCTCTCTCTCTCAATGTATAGTTATTCACAGAAGTACCTTTCACTCAGACCGACCAGGGAAAATAAATGCCAGGTGCACACATAGCCAAAGCCAAAAATATAACAATGCAAAAAGCAGCTTGCACACACGGTCTTTTGTAGATTAAAATAATTTCTTTATTTTAAGTTATTCCTCGTTTGGGGCTTTCCTCAGGATCAACAACGGTTGTTGATCCTGAGGAAAGCCCCGAAAGAGGGCTGCAACATTGATTTTATGGAATAACTTCAAATAAAAAAAAATATTTTCATCTACAAAAGACTGTGAGTGCAAGCCACGTTTTGCATTGTTTTATATATATAACAGTTACAAGGCAGGATTTACCACATCTACATATTTTTTTACAAAATTAACCACTCCCTTTCAGCATAAAGGAACACTATAGTGTGGAATGCTGCAGACAGATTATATATATATATATATATATATATGTCCACTTTTTATAAGTACATTGTCTAGAAAGTTTAGCCGCTCTGAGATTTAAAAGTTTTATTAAGTAACAGAACTTTACTCCTATTATCATCTAAGGTAATTTGAAGAAAGCCTGATTACCTGTATATGGTGCTAGACTTGTTATTGCTATTCTAAAAGGGAATTCTAAATCAGGCCTTGGAGAGATTGAGTCTTTTTGCGGTACTCAGTGACTAGTGACTGGAATATGATGTATGATTATTACAGTTTGTATATCTCTTTATTATCGACATTGAGCAAGTTCATGGGACTGAAATACTTCAATTAATTCAGCAGAGAGTTTTATACTTTAAGGAGAATGTTGCAGATGACCTTAGTGATTATTGGTCTGGAGTATAATTTGAAACTGCTATGGATCTCAGGAATCATCGATGAGGATATTTTAAAGCTCTGTCGTCTATAATATTCATGTAAGGAAAGTTAATATACATTGGGATATAAAAAAAAATGTAGGAATAAAAAATGTTAAATTCTGATTAAACTGAACATCTTTTGTAATGAATGCAATATGTAGATTCTTTTTACTGGAATATGTTACCTAGGTTAATATTCATATCCATTTATAAAGAAGAAAATTTAAGTGTATGTAGTAAAGTTCGTATTACGCAAATCTATGTTTTGCCATTTAAGTCATGACTCCAAAATTCTTTTTACATTTAAAAATTTTTTATATGCAGTTGCAAGAAAAAGTATGTGAACCCTTTGAAATGATATGGATTTCTGCACAAATTGGTCATAAAATGTGATCTGATCATCATCTAAGTCACAACAATAGACAATCACAGTCTGCTTAAACTAATAACACACAAAGAATGAAATGTTGCCATGTTTTTATTGAACACACCATGTAAACATTCACAGTGCAGGTGGAAAAAGTATGTGAACCCCTAGACTAATGACATCTCCAAGAGCTAATTGGAGTGAGATGTCAGCCAACTGGAGTCCAATCAATGAGATGAGATTGGAGGTGTTGGTTACAGCTGCCCTGCCCTATAAAAAACACACACCAGTTCTGGGTTTGCTTTTCACAAGAAGCATTGCCTGATGTGAATGATGCCTCGCACAAAAGAGCTCTCAGAAGACCTACAATTAAGAATTGTTGACTTGCATAAAGCTGGAAAAGGTTATAAAAGTATCTCCAAAAGCCTTGCTGTTCATCAGTCCACGGTAAGACAAATTGTCTATAAATGGAGAAAGATCAGCACTGCTGCTACTCTCCCTAGGAGTGGCCGTCCTGTAAAGATGACTGCAAGAGCACAGCGCAGACTGCTCAATGAGGTGAAGAAGAATCCTAGAGTGTCAGCTAAAGACTTACAAAAGTCACTGGCAAATGCTAACATCCCTGTTAGCGAATCTACAATACGTAAAACACTAAACAAGAATGGATTTCATGGGAGGATACCACAGAGGAAGCCACTGCTGTCCAAACAAAACATTGCTGCATGTTTACAGTTTGCACAAGAGCAACTGGATGTTCCACACCAGTACTGGCAAAATATTCTGTGCACAGATGAAACCAAAGTTAAGTTGTTTGGAAGAAACACACAACACTATGTGTGGTGAAAAAAAAGCACAGCACACCAACATCAAAACCTCATCCCAACTGTGAAGTATGGTGGTGGGGGCATCATGGTTTGGGGCTGCTTTGCTGCGTCAGGGCCTGGACGGATTGCTATCATCGAAGGAAAAACGAATTCCCAAGTTTATCAAGACATTTTGCAGGAGAACTTAAGGCCATCTGCCTACCAGCTGAAGCTCAACAGAAAATGGGTGTTGCAACAGGACAATGACCCAAAGCATAGAAGTAAATCAACAACAGAATGGCTTGAACAGAAGAAAATACGCCTTCTGAAGTGGCCCAGTCAGAGTCCTGACCTCAACCCGATTGAGATGCTGTGGCATGACCTCAAGAAAGCGATTCACACCAGACATCCCAAGAATATTGCTGAACTGAAACAGTTCTGTAAAGAGGAATGATCAAGAATTACTCCTGACCGTTGTGCACGTCTGATCTGCAACTACAGGAAACATTTGGTTGAAGTTATTGCTACCAAAGGAGGTTCAACCAGTTATTAAATCCAAGGGTTCACATACTTTTTCCACCTGCAGTGTGAATGTTTACATCGTGTGTTCAATAAAAACATGGCAACATTTCGTTCTTTGTGTGTTATTAGTTTAAGCAGACTGTGATTATCTATTGTTGTGACTTAGATAATGATCAGATCACATTTTATGACCTATTTGTGCAGAAATCCATATCATTCCAAAGGGTTCACATACTTTTTCTTGCAACTGTACATTGCATTACTTGTACCATTTAGTTATTTAGAGATCTTGTTCTGTAAATTAGATCATTGTTGGAGTTATTAGAATATGGATTATAGTACTTTATTTTTGTAACTGTATTAATGTAAGTTGATAGTACGTTTACAGTCGAACTCTTACATTTATGCTCTTTCAATTGTCTTCAGGTTTGGGTCACGGTGTCAGCGTCTCCTCCTTCCGACAATCTCAAACTCACTTTTTTTCAAGGACTAAAGAAGTTGCATATTATTATTTTTTTTGCTCCATGTTAGCCCAATATGTTCTGTGTGTTTTATATTTTATTTCTGGTTTTTAAGGTGCACATTTTAAAACTGCTGTTTACCAATGTTTTCCCTTTTCTCTTAAGCACACTGTCATGTAAAGGTATAATAGCAGCCATTGCATTAAATAACTATGTTTCTATTAGTTACTTTGACACTTTAGATTAACATTTATTTTTAAACATAGTTTTCATCACTATGGTAACCAAATGTAATGTTGTGCACATGTCATCACAGAGGTTAATTCTAGATTTGCTAAGATTTCACAAAGCACACAGAGTTGGTTGTGTTAATTGGTGAGTAATTTACTCTTCTTCCTTTTTCTATCAATATTTGCTTCAGGAGGGTTATATTTGATCTTGTAAAAAGCCCAGGTGGGGCTAAAACACAGATTGTTAAGTTAATCTGGATTTGACTGAATTAAAATCAATTGTAAAAAAAAAAAAAAAGAAATAGATGAAGTTAGTATCTTGTTTTCTTGTTATTTTTTATTGGATTATCAGAAAAAACTGATTGTGGGAGCTTTCAAAATGCAGCACACCACTGTCTTATAGCAGCCCACAAAGCCAGTCCATAGACACTCATCCATTCTCTTAGATTATTTAACATTTTTCTGACATACACCAGTCCACAAGGACAAGTTTAGTAGTAACTTGTGTGTTATGGTATATGATTTTAAATTTGTCGTCAGATCATGGGTGAAAAGATGACTTTCTAGGGGTCATAAAATTACAAGCAGTACAGTTCAAGCAAAGATAGCACCTGGTGTTTTTTTGCTCTCAAACCATGATTTGACAAGCAAATACTAATTAGTGTGGACCAAGCTGTCCCTTAAATTCCACCTCTTGTGGTAGCTGATCATGGGAGGGGATTTGAAGATTAGTGGAAGTGCTAAGTTCATCCTTGCTAGATTTTTCCCTATCTTTCTTAATTATTCTGGCAATGGCAGATTAATTGGTGAGGCATGTTTGTGAACAAAATCAATCAATCTTGTACCTTTTCAATATGGCTCATATGTTTTGTTGTTTGTTGATGTGCCTGTTTATGATCTTCATCCAATATATATTTAACCTGTTGTAAAAATGTACCCGTAGAAGCTGTGGTTTGTGTAAAGACTCTTTCAGTTTCTTCTTGTAAAAACTAAATGCAAATAAGAGAGTATTATGATCAGAAGGCTTAAAATACAAAATGTAGCTAATTTTCTTACCTTCAGTAAAAATCAAGAGATCCCAGAATTAAATTTGAGCATGGTTGTAGCGGTAAGTAAATTTGACTGGTTTTGGTAGTTTATTAAGTGCTGACATCATGTTAATAAGTACATTTTCACCTCCGGTCTAAATCAAGAATATATCATCGATGTATCCCATGTATTTAAAGATGAAGGTCCCATATTTTGTGAGGATATGCTCATGTTCATAGGCATACACGTATGCATTTGCAAACATGGGGGGCATCAGTGCCTCCATTAAAGTGCCAGACCTTTGTACATAGAAGGCTTCCTCAAATCTAAAGTATTTCATGGCTAGGCATAATCTAAGCATTCCTAGTATGAAACCAAGAGGAGGACTAACCCATTCCTTGTAGGCCTGCACCACTTTCTCCATTGCCTGGATTCCAACCCGATGTGACATGATTTTGAGCTGTCTGAGTATTTAAATACTGATGATTATTGTTATTGGCATTTATACAGCGCCAGCTTATTCCTGCAGCACTTAACATTAAAAAGGGAATTTAACAAATGAGACAGTAACAAAAAGTTACAGGAGCAATAGGTAGATGAGGACCCCGCTCAAACAAGTTTACAGTCTAGAGGATGTTGTGCATAGAACACAATAGGAAGGGTATTGAGGGAGAAAGCAAATAAACATGGTGGAAAAGTAGCAGAATTGGAGGTAAGAGTGGAATGTGTCACCTTTACTGATAGGCACCACATTTCATGTAATATCACATTAGGTGTGTTCTACACAATATTTCTAGTGAAGGGGTATTATTGCCTTGATGCCTGTTGGCTTTATATGTTAATGCCGATACTGCTCTGCTATTAGCCTTTATCTCATAATCCTCTAATCACCTACTTACCTATTTAAGCTCACATTTCCCACTGTAACATTGTTTTTAAAATAGTACTGGCAATGTTGACCATTGTTTACATGAATTTGTATCAAGAAAACATCAGTTTGAGCTGTAAATCCTATGAGTGTTCTCTCATCTTGGAATTTTTATATCTGTGGCTGGAGTTTTGAATTAAAGCACTGACAAGACCGGAGAGCTGGAGTGTGGGTCATATGAATATATATATATATATATATATATATATATATACAATGCTCAAAAAAATAAAGGGAACACTTAAACAACATAATGTAACTCCAAGTCAATCACACTTCTGTGAAATCAAACTGTCCACTTAGGAAGCAACACTGAGTGACAATCAATTCCACATGCTGTTGTGCAAATGGGATAGACAACAGGTGGAAATTATAGGCAATTAGCAAGACACCCCAATAAAGGAGTGGTTCTGCAGGTGGTGACTACAGACCACTTCTCAGTTCCTATGCGTCCTGGCTGATGTTTTGGTCACTTTTGAATGCTGGCGGTGCTTTCACTCTAGTGGTAGCATGATACGGAGTCTACAACCCACACACTTGGCTCAGGTAGTGCAGCTCATCCAGGATGGCACATCAATGCGAGCTGTGGCAAGAAGGTTTGCTGTGTCTGTAAGCGTAGTGTCCAGAGCATGGAGGTACTACCAGGAGACAGGCCAGTACATCAGGAGATGTGGAGGAGGCCGTAGGAAGGGCAACAACCCAGCAGCAGGACCACTACCGCCGCCTTTGTGCAAGGAGGAACAGGAGGAGCACTGCTAGAGCCCTGCAAAATGACCTCCAGCAGGTCACAAATGTGCATGTGTCTGCTCAAATGGTCAGAAACAGACTTCATGAGGGTGGTATGAGGGCCTGACGTCCACAGGTGAGGGTTGTGCTTACAGCCAACACTGTGCAGGACGTTTGGCATTTGCCAGAGAACACCAAGATTGGCAAATTCGCCACTGGCGCCCTGTGCTCTTCACAGATGAAAGCAGGTTCACACTGAGCACATGTGACAGATATGACAGAGTTTGGAGACGCCGTGGAGAACGTTCTGCTGCCTGCAACATCCTCCAGCATGACCGGTTTGGCAGTGGGTCAGTAATGGTGTGGGGTGGCATTTCTTTGGGGGCCGCACAGCCCTCCCTGTGCTCGCCAGAGGTAGCCTGACTGCCATTAGGTTCCGAGATGAGATCCTCAGACCCCTTGTGAGACCATATGCTGGTGCGGTTGGCCCTGGGTTCCTCCTAATACAAGACAATGCTAGACCTCATGTGGCTGGAGTGTGTCAGCAGTTCCTGCAAGATGAAGGCATTGATGCTATGGCCTGGCCTGCCCGTTCCCCAGACCTTAATCCAATTGAGCAAATCTGGGACATCATGTCTCGCTCCATCCACCAACATCACATTGCACCACAGACTGTCCAGGAGTTGACAGATGCTTAAGTCCAGGTCTGGGAGGAGATCCCTCAGGAGACCATCCGCCACCTCATCAGGAGCATGAACAGGCATTGTAGGGAAGTCATACAGGCACGTGAAGGCCACACACACTACTGAGCCTCATTTTGACTTGTTTTAATGACATTACATCAACGTTGGATCAGCCTGTAGTGGTTTTTCCACTTTAATTTTAAATGTGACTCCAAATCCAGACCTCCATGGTTTGAAAAATTTGATTTCCATTTTATTTATTTTTGTTTGATTTTGTTGTCAGCACATTCAACTATGTAAAGAACAAAGTATTTCAGAAGAATATTTAATTAATTCAGATCTAGGATGTGTTATTTTTGTGTTTCCTTTATTTTTTTGAGCAGTGTGTGTGTATATATATATATATATACACAATATGTTTTTATTGCATAGTATTAAACAGGATCATGATTTATCTTAAGAAATGCCTTGGTAGGACCAAAAACTGATCGCTATGTTAATACGTATGTGAGTGAATTCAATTATTTTCCTCCATTTGATGGGCAGATTATATTTTTAAATAACACACCATGCAATAAAAATTGCATTGTTTACTCTGTACAACACTTGGCCCATGTAAAAAAAAAATGCTAAAACAACACTGCTGCCCATTTGTGTAATTAATTTTAGGGCTGCTATTTCCGTTTGCTCCCTTTACTTTCATGCCATGAGAGAGGCTGAGGAACGAGACAAACCCTTAGTGCTGTTTCCATCCCAAGCTCATCTCCCTTCATGTCAGCTTGAGACTTGACAAAGACCTATAAGAGATGGACCTGCTGTCAGGTAATTTAATTGTGATTGGAAAAAGACATGCCAAACTCTACTGAAGATGCTTGAATAACATATTACTACTTGTGTGAGTTGAAGGTCTCTTTGTCATGTCCAGCTACAAGTACCCCTCTAAACATTATAAGAATAAAGAATTAATAGCGGCAGCAACAAATAGTAGCTTCCACCTGTGAAGCATAAAACTACCAGTATAAAACTTTTGGAACATTACCCCGAGCCCTAATCCAAATAAGAAAATAAAATCTTGTCATTCAATAGATACATATTGCTGAAATATGCCTTAAGGGAAAACAATACCTTTGCTCCTTTGCTTTATTCTGTCTCCACATCCCCATTACTCCAATAATTTAAATATGATATAGAGTGCATAACTTCCGTTTTAAGAACCACACAATATGTTCAGAATTGTGTAAAAATGTTTTATGTAAAAATCTATTTTATTCTGGTCAACATTTCATATACATATATGATCCGGGGCAACGTCATGTTCACAGATTTGGAACTGACTAATAGAGCATGTGGTTAGCTCTACATCTTGTGGCTAAAAATACATTTACAAACACTGCTATAGGGACTAATAATTAATCTGGAAATACAGAAATTGGACTGTCATTGCTATGAAGAAAGAACACAATTAAGTATATTCTTGTGTAAAATAAAAGATCTGTTAAAACTAAACTGTAAACCGTATTAAGACTCACAAGATGCTATGTAAGGCTAGAATCCATACAACACAACAAAATGAAACACACCTAAATATAAATCTATCAATCCATTTAAAGTCCACGTCCTGTATTTCATACTGCTTAAGTGAAATTGTCATGGATTCAGCAGTAATCATTTAGAAAGATGACCAACATGAGTGAGTTTTCCTTTATTTAACAAGATTAAAAAATGTGAAAAGAATCAATTTGGAGTCCACGGCAATTCCTTCAGGAGAAAAGAAAAATAAGCTACATATACCATTAACCATTCCTTGATTGGTATACTGGAGAGAGAAAGGGCTTAGGCACAAGAGTAGTAAAATGCTGAGTCCAGGTTAATGTGCCAGTATATTAGTCCATGAAGAAGGGATTATCAATAAACCTTTTCCAAGGCAATATAACCAGGTAATATTGGGAGATCCAGGGAGAAGTCTAAGGGCCAAATCTGAGGTCAAATAACACTAAATCAGTCTATAACAAGGCAGTAATCCGAGATCCAAAAGAAAAGGTTAGTTTACCATGGAATAAGTCAGAGAAGAGAAAAAAAGATCTTGTACGGCTCCATGTCTATGTAGATATAGCAAAACACAACAAGAAAAAAAATGCCAAAAACAAGCTTTGCAAATCCACAAATCAAAGTTTAATCTATATATTTAAAAAAATAGACAAACGGGTAAAGGGTAAAAAAAAAAAACACCTCTACGTGTTTCGGTCCTTAGTCATAGGAGTCACTCTATACATTACACTTTGCTTTGTGGATTTCAATGAGGACTTGGAGTTCCTGTGTCTGGCCTCCTAGTTCCATAAGGGTAATTGTTTCACAGTTTACGGTATTAGCTCCTTGATTTTAATGTTTTTACTTTTCCGTCTGAATTTTCCATAGAGCAAGGTAGGTAGTAAGTTAGCCATGATTAAAGCACCAGGGATAGCAGAAGTTTGGGCCGGATGGGGAGGGTTCAGTTCTGATGAGCAGGAACTGTAACTAGAAAGGAAAAGAGAAGCACACCACTGATCATTCTCAATAATCAAGGCCCCATCCTATAGGATTAAGTGTCTAAATGGGAATGTCAAACATAACAAGACTTCCCCTTAAAAGCACAAGGGAATTTTAATGCTGAATAAATAAACATATGCGGCACTTACTTGTCATAATTATGGCAGAAAAAACATAGAATATAAATAAGCATAAAATGTCTCCAATATAGCACCTTGGGTTCCACAATATGTCTTTCTTTTTCAATGCATTTTGTGAACTTGCACATACTTTTTTAATTGGTAAAATATACTGCTCTTCATATTTCGTGTCATGGTATTGTCTACATACTGTGTTTTTAAATTATATTTTCTATAGTTTGCAAGTCAATTCTCAACATCTTAAAGCTTACTGTTTAGTTAATAAGCTCTGTGGTTTGTTGTAATATTATCATTTAGACAGCATTACCAAAAAAGCCATAAGTGTGTATTAGCAATCAAGAAACCATTTACTTGCTAATTTAAAATGGGTTTGGATGCAGAGAAATAGAATTTCATTGGAAATAAAAGACAATTGGTTTATTTAATTGAAATTTGGTTTCTCAGATCATTCTGAGTCTTTGAATGCCATGTTGACCTTTACAATTCATGGTATCATTTTTAAACTATCAATGTACATATTAGGAAAAATTATGGTATAAAATAAGTTTGACAAAAATAGTTTTCTAGAATTTACTTGTAGATTAGTTTGACTTATTTTTGAGTGTGTACCAGTGCAATAATCATATAAACACGATTTTGGTTTGTTGCATCCTGTTTTACTAATTTACAACCAGCAGAGTTTATATTTTGAATTAATTAGATATGAAAAGAGATAATTTTACTTTACAGATGAAAAACAGGTCTACTGTGGATATGAGCTGTAATGTAAACATTCTAGTTTCACACACATTTAAATGTCTTGAATGCTAATTAAAATAAATAGCATTAAAGCTTCATAATCACGCATGTAAGTTTAGAGACAATTATAAGACAAGTACTCGTAAATAGAACATTAAGTCCTTATCAATTCTGAACTTTCATACAATATTCATCTAGATATCTTATAAATATTTCCATTTAACTCTCCACTTATCTTTTCTACAAATTTTGGTGGCTATTGTAATCCCCCCCCCACCAAAGATTAAAAGTGTTACAATGAACACATGCTGTATGCCACGACTCAAAATGTTCACTTGCCATCTTTTATTTTGTAAATGGAAATTGAGTCCTAGTTAGCTATGTAAATAACTGCTAGCTACAAGATGCAGTGGGTGGAAATAGGACAACAGCATAGTGTACTGCTATTGGCAATGGGAAGGAGAGAATGGACTACTAATGCTGGTATTGAAAGGGGAAGAGTGGTCTTCTAATAGAAGGAAAAATGGTTAATAGGGAGGATATATAACTGACAGCCACTAGTTGCAATAGAAGATGAGAATAGCCTTAAAAAGTAAAATAAACAACATTCTCTACAGTATAAAACATGCACATGTTTTGTTCATTTTTGATCCATTATTGGCTGAATATCAGTTGTGAAAATTTGGTGTATTAGACCTGTCAAGAAAAGGAGACATAAAAAATAAAATAAAATTAATGTGTAAACAGAGGGTTATATTGCATGCAAGAGTCAGGGTTTGGTTGAGAAGGGGTGCTGACTATAGCATCAACCACCATAAGGACAAGTAGGAACTCAATAAGCAAAGAAACCAAAACACACAACAATGAAAAGGAAAACATGTATTTGATGCAAAAACACAAATGTAGAACACAAATGCAAAACTGATAACTCAATGCAAAGAAACAAGAAGGGTCTATGGATACAGAAAGAGGATCTGTGGATACAGGGAGCAGGGCCTCTGGATACAGGGAGCAATGCCACTTAATCCAGGGAGCAATGCCTCTGGATCCAGGGAGCAGGAATATGTTGCAGAAACAGGTTGCACAAAAACAGTTTGCACAGGGACTCTGAGGATTTTCACAAGGAAGCAACTGACTTTGGAACACTAAGGGTAACACAAGAACCCATAGGACACAGTACCTCTAAGCAAGACCTCCAAGAATGGGGCACAGGAAGCAAGGATTTCACCAGGAAGAAAACAGGAACTCTCAAAAAAGAAGGGGCATGTCTAAACTAAATAGCAAGGATATAATCAGGGCCGGTGCAAGGAATTTTGTCTACACAGGCGAAGGAGCATTTTGCCTCCCCCTCCCCCCATATACATTTTTTTTTTTTTAGAGAGAAAAATAAGAACAAATTTGTGGTTTTGTAAAGTGTATTTTACTAACATTTATTCAACAAAAACAAAAATAAATAACAATGCATTCAACTGCCTGTAAACTGCAGTAACTATTACTCAAACTGCATGAAGTAGTGCAACTAGTATCAAGGTGCTTTAAAACAAACATATATAAACACTATAAAAACTTTTATATAATGAATAAAACTGTACGCTTTAGGTTTCTGCAAGTGCAAATTCATCTAAAGTGGAAAGTGCTTTAACAGATATTGCACACAAACAAAGTGAGAATGGTAGCCTACAAAAACTTAACCCTTCTTGCTTTCGCAGTTACAAAATCATGAAGCAGAGTTTTAAAGTCAATCTCTTTTGCAATCTGATTTTCAATGGAAATCATTGCAAGTCCTACCAATCTCTCTTGAGACATAGAGGACCGAAGATAATTCTTTATTAACTTCAGCTTTGAAAAGCTTCGCTCCCCAGAGGCTACAGATATCGGCAATGTCAACAATATGCGAAGGGCAATAGACACATTGGGAGCAAAGCCATTTTTAAGTGCATATGCTAGAATCTGACTGGGTGTCATTGTAGGCCTCAAGATAGGAGCCAATATTGTAAGTTCCTCACAAAGTTGTGCTCCATCCAGGTCAGCATCTCCTGATTTATCATCAGTCAAAATATTCTGCAAGTCTATACAGTACTCCATAACTGCTTCGCTTGGTACATCTTTAAGTTTTTGTATGTTATAAAGAAACTGGAAGTGCTTGCTGTGGTGCTTAATTTGCCCAAATCTCTCATCAAGAGAATTAATACATACATCCAAAATGCTGTAAAAGCACTCAATTTTAAATTTTTTTGCAGGATCACAAATCGGATCATCCGGTGCTTCATAACAAAACATCCTTTTTTTTTTAGTTTGTCGCACAAAAGGAGGAAACACAGGATCTATTTCCATTTCTAATGACAGGTCTTTTGCCTCTTCCAGTAAATCTTCAAACCCTTTATCAGAACGATAATTCTTCAAATAATTGGTTGTGGATTCCAGAATATCTATAACATCTGGGAGATACATACTTCTACTTTGGAGAAGTTTGCTAACAAAGTTTATTCTATTTAAGATGTTGTACCACAACACAATAAGACACAAAAATTTAAAGTTATTCAGTTCTTTTGAAAGAGATTCAGCATCAGACTGTGCCATTGCCGTGTGAGAGTTCTCTCTTGAAATTTCAGAGAGAGCATCAAAAATTTCTCCAACCTGGAACCTAAATGGACGAATAGCATCTATTCTTGAAGACCATCTGGTGTCAGACAAAGGTTTAAGCGTAAGTCTGCCAATGTGCTTCTTCAAGACATTCCACCGAACTGTGGATCCTGACAAAAACACATAGATTTTCTGTACAATAGAAAAGAAGGTTGCAGCATCCCTGCATGACATGGCTGCATCATTCACAACTAGATTTAATGTATGAGCGCTGCAGGGAATATAAAAGGCACGCGAGTTTAAATCCAGGATTCTTTTCTGAACACCTTGGTGTTTGCCCTTCATATTGGATCCATTATCGTATCCTTGTCCTCTCATATCACCAACTGGGATCTTAAGTTTTTCAAGTTCAGACAAAATTGCCTCAGTTAAACCTTCTCCAGTTGAACTTTGGATTTGGATAAAACCTAGAAATTTTTCATCTATACAGATCTCTGGTTCAGCAGTTGGAGACTCGCCTTCCTTGATGGACACAAATCGAACAATTATAGTCATTTGTTCAATTAATGTAATGTCTGGTGTGCAATCAAGTATTATAGAATAATACTTTGCATTTTTCAACAACTGCAGAATGTGTTTTGTGATTTCTTTCGCTATAAGGCTGATGAGTTCGTTTTGAATGTCTTTCCCCAAATAATGTTGGAAAATGTCCTTATTTTTTATTCTCTTCAGATGTTCCTGCATAACGGTGTCGAATGTGGCCAGCATTTCCACAAGTTGCAGATAATTCCCATTATTGTCACTGTATAATGTATCTCTGCTACCTCGGAAAGCCAAGCACTGGCGACCAAGATATTTTACTATGCCTATAAGGCGCTTAACAACATCTTGCCAATGTTGTGTTTCATTTGCCAACAATCTCTGGGAAGCTGCATCTATCGTTTTTCCACAACCAAATCTTCTCGAGAGTTCATTCCAGTCTCTTATAGCGACAAGATGAGAGTTAGACTTTTCATGAATGGAAAGATTTTGAGATAAGTTTTTCCAGTCATTATAACCTCCACGTGTCAAACTTGTAGTGACTTTAGTTGCAAATAGCTTACAACAAAAACAAAATACTTTGTTCAATTTGACAGAATAAACCAGCCAATTTCTAATGGTTTCTTCTCCGTTTGGCAGCCGTCGCTTGTAATTTGCTTTAGTGAAACGTCTATTCGCTGCATCTTTGGGGAAAATGAAGTTAGTTTTTTGCTTTGCAGGCCCTTTCCTGACAAAAGAATCCCTTAGTGAGGTGGTGAGAACAGCTGGCCAATTAGCTGGATCCGACAAATCCAGTATTGCCAAAGAAGTAGATTGTTCCTCCTGCTGCAGTTCCTCTCTTTCTTCTTCTTCGTCATTTGATTCTTCTGGGTCAATAGTCTTCTCAAGGTAGACAGAGTGTGATGATGTGGAAGGTTGCTCATCATCTTGTTGTTCTGGTATTTTTCCAGTATTTGCATCATCTACATTAACAACCTCTTGGACTGAGATGGGCTTTTTGAATGATGATGTTGAAGATTCATCAATATCGATTTGCACGGGTTCGCTTGCAACATTGGAAACTGGTTCTGATGCAGTAGTAGTATCTTGCTTTCTCCTTTTGTGAGAAGTCAAGTACTCCTTTAAAGCTTCAGACATCCGCTTCCCAGCTTTCTCTTTTTCTGCTCGTCTTTGTCTGAACACTGCCCCTGATGATTTCTTTTCCTTAAATAGTTTCGGCATTTTGAATATACTTTTTCAACTATATAAAGAATAAGAATGATGTTTAATTTCACACACACAATTAGGAATTATAACATTATAAGGAAAAGTGAAATTTCATCCATAGCTCAACCTGCCTTTCTCGCTCTGGTCATGTTCCTTGATGCAGGTTCTTTCCTTCTCTTCAGCAGCTAGAACAGGCCAGCCTTGTCCAAACCGTTCCTTCCTTTCATTGTGTTCCTCTCAGAGTATCTGCTTTGCTTCTCCACCAACTCAATAATCCCTCAAAGTTCAAACCTGCTTGTTGCAGGGCTTGACAAATTTGTTTGCGATCTAGGGGCCAGCTAAAAAAGTTGGGAGCAAGGTTTTCCAAAAAAAACCAACTATTTTTAAAGGGACACTATAGTCACCAGAACCACTACAGCTTAATATTCTGGTGTCTAAAGCCTGCCCATGCAGGCCTTTAAATGTAAACACTGCCTTTTCAGAGAAAAGGCAGTGTTTACATTGCTGCCTATTAACACCTCTAGTGACAGTCACTCAGATGGCCAGTAGAGGTGATTCCTAGTTCAGTGCTGCACAGTGTGCATCTTTACGAGTATATTGTCGCAGTGCAACGTTTTGCAGCGCATTTACAATAAACTTCCAATGCTTTCTTACAAGAAATGAGGGGGGGGAGGGAGGCGGAGGTGGTAACCTAAAGACACACATATTTTGTCATACACTCACAAATTATTATTTATTTATTTTAAGCACACCCAGCCTCCCTACCTTTGGGAGAGCTGGAGTGGATTCTTTCACTAGGATGCGGTGTGGCTACTCTCTATTCTCCCTGCCTTCTTTCTCTGCTCCATTGCCTGCTGTTTAGTGATGCTGGGGCCAGAGTGACGTCACATTCCAGATGCATGCATCACTAACCAGCATGGGAAGAAACAGAGCAAGAACTGCAGGAAGATTACTGCTCCATGCTCCCTCGGCCAGCCGCATCTGGTGAATGGGTTAACAAACACCCAGGCGTCAGGACAAAATTCCTAGTCTAGTCCTAGCATTTGTCGAGCCCTGCACTAGTACAAGTACTATTTCCCGACATGTTTTGTGTTGTGATTACAATGCAAAATCCTTAAACATTTACAAAAATAAATGTAAAAAAAACCAACAACCTACAATTACAGACATAAATATACTAAATTAAGCCATGCGCTCAAATTCTCACTTTTCCTGGGCAGTATTAATGACCATAGTACACATCCCCAATACAGACAATAAATCACTATGTACATTTAATATAATTTTAACAGGCAGATGAGCTAAAATACTCATACTAAAAAACCTCCAGTTATTTAAATGTACATAAGGATTTGGAATTGTACGCAAGTAGCTTTTTTTCTTTTTTATAAATTACACACACACACACACACACACACACATTTACTGCAATTTTCACAGTGGAATTAATAGCTTAGCTGTGTATAAAGTACATAAACATTAAATAACCTACCCACCCTGAGAATACAGCGAACAGAGTGGAAAAGAATTGGGGGATAAGGTATTAAGGTGAAAGACTGACACAGGTTGGGGACAGAGTAACTAGCGTGACAGGGAATTAGTGGCATAGAGGCTAAGAGAGGCATGGGATTACTGCCCTTTGCACGTAGTGCTGCAATGTAAAACACTGCAGTTCCAGAGAACTGCAATGTTTACATTGCAGCACTAAGTCTGCCCCAGTAGCTGTCTACCAGAAAGCCACTGGGGGCGCTTGTGGAATCGAAACAGACTTTTGGTCTGTTATCTGATGCTGGACGTCCTCATGCCTTGTATGAGGACCTCCAGCGACAAATTTTTCCCCATAGGAAACCATTAATTCAATGATTTCCTATGGGGAGGTCTAATGCGCGCTCGACATTTGTTGCGCGCACAGCATTTGCTGCGTATACGCATTAGACCCAGCTAGGCGCAACGCTGAGATAAGGTAAGTAAATAAAGGGATTTAACTCTTTATTTAAAGGGGGAGGCAGAGGGATCAGTAGTGCCAGGAATACAGGTTTGTATTCCTGCTACTACAGTACTACACTATCCCTTTAAGCAGATACAGTGAAGCAAGACTAAACAATTAGGGACCAAGTGAAATGGGGCTTGTGGGACACAGTGACAAAGGAGTGAGAAATTGGATGCAGAGGGACAAATGATAATAGGAGATTTGGGGACAAAGTGACAAGGACTAGGAGCCTGTAACCCCATGTCACTCTGACACCTTAAAGGACCACTATAGTGCCAGGAAAACACACTCGTTTTCCTGGCACTATAGTGCCCTGAGGGTGCCCCCAACCCTCAGGGACCCCCTCACGCCCGGCTCTGGAAAGGGGTTAAAACTTACCTTTTTCCAGCACTGGGCGGAGAGCTCTCTGCCTTCTCTTCTCCGCCCTGTCGGCTGAATACGCACGCGCGGCAAGAGCTGCGTGCGCATTCAGCCGGTCGCATAGGAAAGCATTCATAATGCTTTCCTATGGACGCTGGCGTGCTCTCACTGTGAAAATCACAGTGAGAAGCACGCAAGCGCCTCTAGTGGCTGTCAATGAGACCGCCGCTAGAGGGAATGGGGGAAGGCTTAACCCATTGATAAACATAGCAGTTTTTCTGAAACTGCTATGTTTATTAAAAAATGGGTTAATCCTAGCTGCACCTGGCACCCAGACCACCTCATTAAGCTGAAGTGGTCTGGGTGCCTAGAGTTGGTCCTTTAATGCCCTGACAGGGGATACAGAGTATAATTCAAAAATTAAATATAATTTTTCTTTAAAAACTTACCCCATTCAAGTGCTGACAGCCAGGTCTACAGTGAGGTGGATCTGAGGAGACTGCAGTCTGCAGACACTATGGGGAGCAGTCTAGCACGCAGAAGAGGTCACTGTTCTCCTTCCAGCCAGGTAAGTCTGCTGTCCCTTCTGCAGGACTTGGACAAGATGGAGGCAGGGGGAGAGGGCGGGCAGCGGAAGTCTGGCCCCCTACTCACTGTGAGATATTGCACTCCGCCATACTGGAGCCCACCTGGGCCTGTCTGCTTCCCTTTCCTCCCTTTCTCACTCCCTCTCGCTGCACTTCACATGGGCGCCGCCATATTGGAGCCAGCCAGCAGGGGGAGCCTGTCCCTGCCAGCATCGGACCGCAGGGGACTCTGGGGGAGGTGAAAGTCGCGCCCCTCCTGACATCATCAGGAGGGGGCGGCACATCACAGACGTCGGACCGATCGGACCGTCTGTGGAGAGAGCCAGGCAGGAGAGGTAGGCTGCGGGCGGCTGTATAAAAATCTGAATCCCTAGCCGGTGGCTGGGAATTCAGATTTTTGCGCCCCCCCTGCTTGGGCGCCGGCCCTGAATATAATTACAAGATAAAGTCAGATGTGCACAGAGTCAGATCTCTTCAGTCCAGGTGCAGATTCACCACACCAAGATAGTGGCACTGAAAAGAAGAAAAATAAGTGATCAGGTAAATAAGGTATAGCAGAGGGGGTTGGGGTGGGGGGCATGAATTGTTAAGAATCTAAAGAAGTTATCAACTTTATATTAATTTCTCCATGAAACCAAAAAAAATACCCCCTCTGTCTCATTAGAGATATGTTTGCCAGAAGCTCAAGGAAGCAGGCTCAAGGGTCAGTGTTAGGGCCCGCATTAGGGGGTCTGCCTTGACGTTGGCAGGCGGGCATTCCCTCCAATGGCCATTGGAGCAACTAAATGACCTCCATTTGTCTAAATATACATAGGGATTAAGGAGAGAGTGCAGGTAAATTTTTCTTTTCTTTGGTTTTTACTATATATTGGGGCTGATGTGTACTGTAGTCCTTGCTGCCGGCCCAGTAGTGATGGGAGTGAGCGCAGGACTTCTCTTTTTGTATTTGTATTTACTTTGTATCACACAGCCTTGTTACAATGCTGCGGCCCATCCCATGTGTTCCCTATTAAGGGTTAATAAGTATATAGGGGTGTATATAAAAAATACCCCCTCTGTCTCATTAGAGATATCTTTGCCAGAAGCTCAAAACTTTTTCTTTTCTTTGGTTTATACTATATATTGGGGCTGATGTGTACTGTAGTCCTTGCTGCCGGCCCAGTAGTGATGGGAGTGAGCGCAGGTAACTTTTTCTTTTCTTAAGTTGTCAAACTGTTCTTAAACGGTATGACTACTTACTCTGGGGTGGGATCCTGGCACTACTGGCACCATAACTACTACACTGAGCTGTAGTGATTATTGTGCCAGGATTATTTATTTAAATAATCTACAAGTGCCCCTCCCGAGATCAGGCTCTGGATCCGCCGCTGGTGCTATAATCAAAGCATCAGGAACTGTGCCTCATTCTCACCTGCCGGCTCTGCTGGACCGGAGGGGATATCAGAGATCCAATCCGGCCCGCTAGCACTTTGCTGACAGCCAGCAGAGGAGGGAGGGAGAGAGGACCCAGGGAGATCTAACATGAAGCTCCGCCCTGTTCTCTTGTGAGATCAGAGAGTTGCGACGCTTACCACAGCAATGCTCCAAATCTCGCGAGAGTGAATTCTAGAAGCTCCTGAGGCTGCTAGAATTCACTGTCACCACTAGGACTGCCAGGGCTTCCCCACCAGACCACCAGGGATTTTAGGAAATGTCCCCCCTCCCAGGCAAAGTTAAGCAGGGTATCATTTTTATTTTTAATTAAAAAAAAATAAAGTACATAATTATTCATTTGCCCTCCGACTCCCACAGACCTCACACACACAATAACTCCTTCCATACACACACATTGCTCCTCCATACATACACTGCCCTTCCATACACACACACTCCCCCCACACACACTGCACCACCACACACTGACCCCCCTATACACACACTGTATCCCTCACACAACCTGCCCCCCACACACTGTACCTCTCACACATGCACACTGTACCCCTCATGCACAAACTGCCCCAAATACACACACACACACTACATCCTTCACAAACACAATGCACCCCTGTACACACACTGCACCCCTCACACACACGCATACTGCAACCCTTACACACATGCACACTGCAACCCTCACACACACATGCACACTGCAAACCTCACACACGCGCACACTGCAACCCTCACACACACTCCACCACTCACACACATATTGCACCCCTCCCACACACAAACACACACACACAAACACACACACTGCAGCCCCTATCCCGGCAGACCCCAGGTAAGTTGTCAAACTGTTCTTAAACAGTTTGACTACTTACCCTGGAAAGGCACTATGGTACTACTGGCACAATAACCACTACAATGTAATGTAGTGGTCATTGTGCCTGGATTGTTTCTTTAAATAATCTACCAGTGCCACTCCCAAGATTAGGTTCTCTATCTGTGCATGAACGACAAGACTTTCTGCTGAACAGGGGCCCAGCATATGCCGCAGTGCTGTACATATATACAACCTAGAAGATTGTTTTGACTTGAGGTGCCTTAGAAAAATATTAAAATATTAAGGGCGCCTTGAACATAAAAAGTTTGGTAAATACCGATCTACTGTGTGATGTCATCTGTGCAATTATTTTCTGTATATTAAATATATTATTCACTGAACCACCTCAGTGAGGTCGGAGGTTCCTAGGCAATCAGAGATCAGCTTAAGCTCTTAGCCTAAAGAGAGTTAACTGAAGGACTGCTTAGGAATTTCTGGCTCCTTGGCACTGGTAGTGGAGGCAGAAAGTTGTGCCTAGCATACCTCAGACTTGAAGTCAAACCATTTTAAAACTGATTGTTTCCTTGCAATGGGTAGATGCCAGGGTACTTGTTGCACTATAACAACTACAATAAGAGTGGAATGCTCCTTGAAATATTGCATCATGCATTTTCAAAAAAATGACCATATAATATTTCTGTAAAGGATGCACATATAAACTATAAATATTAAAATTGTGTATGTGATGAAACGGTGCTAGTGTCTTTAACCCTGAAGGTGGACCAATTCAGGCCTAGTATTGCCCATTGGATTTTTTGTATTAGACTGTTCTTCTACCACTAGAAAATGCAGCGTCTCTCCTTGCTGGTGATTCAGTTGGAAGTGATAAATTCCTGGCTTCTCTGTAACTGAAGGCGTAACAGTTTGGACCTTGTGTCGCCTACATGGACTTCTGCTAGCTCACCTGGCAAACTTCTACCCATACAGCTAGGACTCTGGTCCTTGAGTAGCTAATCCTCTGGAAAAGAAGGACACAGTACAGAGTTGCAGGATATTCTATTTAAAAACTAGAGATTCTCTTACAAGCAATCACACTATGGTGAACCTTAGCTAGTGTAAATAAAGAGACAAGCAAGCTTATTCTTGATGTAAAATGAACTCCAACAAACTGCTAATTTTTCGTATGAGTACACCGCTTTTCTAAATTTACAGGCATGACACATTTGTTTGTATGATACAGGGACGAGTATGCAGGTACAGTAATTACAGTTGGGAATTGTAAGACAGGGAACAAAGTAAAGGGGAGGAGATAGACTAATACAGTCTCCAGGTGAGGACACAGAAAACACTTACCCCTGACCCCCTGGCATGACCTAACTAAACCTCCAGATACCTCTAGCAGGCACCCTACCTGGACAGAGACAGTCCTATCAACACCGTGGGTGTCCTTGACCAACTTACTGTAAGCATACGATAGGCAGGGTGTGACACTGTTGACGTTTTACAATGGCTTGCTAGGTACATTGCCTAATCCCATCATACAGCATGGCATCTAGCTGAGGCCATTTGAGATAAAGAGGAACTAAACACAATACACATGAACTAGTATAGTTGTTACATTAACCTCATGTTACAATAAGGTAGAACACATATTACAATGTAACAGTGTCCTGAGATCATAGTATGTCTGCTTCTACAAGTCAGGGTAGCAGCATGATGAACTGCATTCACTCTGGTGGTTCTTCAAATGGAAAAAGAAAACATGGCAAATAGGCCATTTGTCACAGAGTACATTAGCATAACTGTAATACTAAAGTATCTGAAAAGCAATCAATACACATAATTCCTGGTTTATTCTTTAATTTTTATCCAATATTTATGTTCTAGCTATGTATCATATATATATATATATATATATATATCGTACATTTCAAATATATACTTTTTTTAAAACCATTTTATTAAAACAAATAATTCTTAATAAAAGATAATTAAAAGGTTAACAGCTGTGAAATAATATTTAGTGAATATCACTTTCTTACCACAAGTGAAAGTGAGTAACATGAAATAAATCAAAATAACCTAACTTCATAGTATAATTCAGTTTCCCAATGTCACCTCCCAGTCAAGTACCATTAACAATTCAAGGTGTGAAATAATATCTTAACCTCCAGTCATGTTGTCTTTTGATATTTTTTTTTTTTAGTTAAGCAAAAAAGTTAACAAAATTTATATATTTTACTGCAAAATTAAAAGAGACATTAAAGACTTTTTATTATAACTTTAAAAATAAAAAAATATTTTTATTCATTATTTAGTTATTAGTGTTGTCTGGTGGCATTGTAAAACTATTCCATTTTGCAGAGGTAATCAATCTGTACAAATAAAATGTGAATAATGTATATTTGTTTTTGCTTTGTTGTCAATGCTATGACAGCCATACAATTATTCTAACTATTGTTAGCACAGATGTGTTGGAAGACACAGCTGCATGTTTGTATTCCATAATACAAATATAATTTTGCACAATATGCAATTTTATTTTTGATGCTGAATACTTTGAAAGTTAATCATAGTATTTCATTACATCACTGCAATGTTTACAAAGCATATACTGCCAAGTTCACATCTATCTGTCTTTCTGTCTACCAGATAAACCAATAAATTGCTCCATACTATTTTTTTCAACACAAGGAAACAATTTAAGTAATGTGTATGCATAGTAGTACATTCTTAGTAGTAAATAATTTTAAGTAAATGTGTATTATATTAACCACTTAAGGACGGAGTAAATTGTCCAAATTCGGACCAAAATAAAATATTGAGTGCACCCAACTTTAAAAGTTGTACGTTGTCTAAGTTATATAAAGTTGTCTAGAAGAAATAGGGCTTTCATATCACATTACATATATGGAACTTAATATGGAATTTAATATGGATAAAATGAAAAAAAATAAAAAAGGATAACAATATTTGAGCACTTATTATTTTGCATGCGGCTCACTGTTTGGGTAGGGGAATCTTACTCCTCTCTAGCAATGCAGAAAACACTTTTGACCAGGTTGATTGGCAATTCATGATTGTCACACTGAAGTCCATGAGATTTGGCCCACTTTTAATGGCCTGGCAATTTATTTTTATATACAATTCCAAGTGCGTGGACCTGAATAAATGGAGCCCTAACACACGACATCCAGATCAACAATGGAACAAGGCAGGGGTGCCCACGTCCCCCCTTTTGTTTGCCCTCATTCTACAACCTTTTCTTTAGGTGATCATACAGGAAGGGGAATTACTGGGACCTTCTTGGGTGGGATGGTGCATAAGGTGGACGAATGCAATTGCCTTAAATACTTTGGTATATGGCTTACTAGTAGATTGGAACAGTTATATGGAGACAATTTTGCCCCTTTGCTGCAGACATTGAAGGCTGACATGTAATGGTGGTTGGGCCTCTGCGTATCTTCAACAGAATTACTACTGTTTTATTTCCAAAAGCATTCTTCAAGTCTCTGGATGCAGCCATCTCTCAATTTGTCTGGAAAACAAGTGCTTTTTGAATCAAAAGAGTGCAATCGACTTTATCGAAGTACATGAGAGGGGTGGGTTTGCCCTCAATTCAGACATATATATATATATTGGGCTACACATCTACTCCAAGTTGTGGACTTGCATGCCCTGGTTTCACTCAAGCAACAGACTGGATTGGAGAAGACACAGGTAGTATGAAGGCTTCCTTCAGCTGTGTGGCTGGATAACCCACTAAAAGATAAATGGTTGTTGAGCCATCTTTATATAGGGACAACTTTAAAGATATGGTTCTTAGTTAGGACAAAAATGCTGCTTTCTAAAAAAACAGGACCATTCACCCTATCATACACAACCCAGAAATTGTAGGCCATCTTACCTACAGGGAAAACAGCAACTTTGGTACGACAGACTGGATCTATTTTTGACAATGATGCACCTTGAATGCATTAACACTGCACTCAGGAGATGCCCACCCTTCAGCAATGGATGGTGAATGTAGAGGAGGCATATGACATAGGAGGAGGCTTCTTTAAAAAGTAGTTCAGAATGCTGTGCATAAACATGGGCTTCCTGGCAGGATTACTTGTCCAGGCATGATGCTGTAGACCAGGGGTAGGCAATCTTTTAGTAGTACTGTACCAAAACAAGATTTCAAAGTCCCCTGTTGTGCCGGTCTTATTTTTTTTAAAGTGAGATGTGTTACCTATGAATGTGGGCTGTGTATGGAGGCTGCTTGTGGAATATTGTGTGTTGGTGATATGTCACATATAGTGATGTCGCGAACCCGAAATTTTCGGTTCACGAATGGCGAACGCGAACTTCCGCAAATGTTCGCGAACCGGCGAACGGCCCGAAACGCCATTGACTTCAATGGGGAGGCGAATTTTAAAACACACAGGGACTCTTTCTGGCCACAATAGGGATGGAAAAGTTGTTTCAAGAGGACTAACACCTGGACTGTGGCCGGAGGGGGATCCATGGCAAAACTCCCATGGAAAATTACACAGTTGATACAGAGTCTGGTTTTAATCCATAAAGGGCAGAAATCACCCAACATTCCTAAATCACAATCAATATGGATTGACACCTGACATATGACATGTTGACACCTTGACATATGGATTGACACCTGTCCTCAGAGCCCCTGATGCACACGGACACAGAGCAGAATAGAGACTGGTCCCCCTACATAGGGTCACTTGGCAGATATGGATTGACACCTGTCCTAAGGATCCCTGATACACACCGACACAGAGCAGAATAGGGACTGTTCCTCCTACATAGGGTCACTTGGCAGATATGGATTGACACCTGTCCTCAGAGCCCCTGATACACACTGACACAGAGCAGAATAGGGACTGTTACCCCTACATAGGGTCACTTGGCAGATATGGATTGACACCTTGTTACAAACTGCTATTTGTAACGGCCCTTTAAATGGCAAATTGCCCTGCTTCCCTGGGTTGTGGAGAAGCCTATTTGCCAGCCTCCTCCAGCATGACTATGGCCCCTGGGAGATTGTGAAAATGTATGCACTTTTATTTGGTGTGTATGGCCTTTAAGACTGTCAGTGGGCATATTGGGGCTTATGGACTCTTTATGTGACTGGTGCTGGCCCTTTAAACACCTTTTTTGGGACATCAGGAAGATTGGGACACTGCTCCTTTAAGGCCGTGTCCCCAGACTTGTTGGGGACACGGCCCCTTTAAGACGGTGTCCCCTGTGTCCCCAGACCTGGTGCAAACCCTTTGTGCCTGCCTGGCTATTTCCCACTTGGTTCAGTAAATGGGAAATTATTTCAGTTGCAGAGACTAAGTCCCATTCGCGATGGGACTTAGTCGTTTTTTCAGCCTGAAATAGACTGACCTCACGTTTCCAAATCTATGGAACTGTTTTCAGCAGGAATGTGCTTATGGGTCGGTCATAAAGGACCCTCCAGCTAACTTTTAACCCCTGGATGGATTTGGCTGATTTTGGTTATGTTTATGTTTTAAGTGTGCTGATTCCAAATATGTAATTGTTATGAAGATGGGATGTATAGTTTTAAAGTTACAGTGTATGGCTAAAAACTGTATTTTTACTGCCTGTGTTTAATTATGTTAATCTCTTTCCAAACGTCATTTCGTTCAAAGTGGAGAGAATGTTAAAAAAAAATATTTTTGTTCGGAGTGTGAGAAATGCTTTTCAGCCGCTTCTAATCTTAAGCATCATTTGAGGAGCCATACAGGAGAGAAACCTTATTTGTGGTGTGTTTAGTATTGTTCTTATCAGTTTAATACCTTCCGCGTCTCCTATCAGTGG
>OW240912.1:35457515-35531227 GCA_933207985.1 Pelobates cultripes | reverse complement strand
TTTTAAATCCAAGCTATTGTGACACCAGATGTAATTGGTGGCACTGACTGGGGAGATGGGCACAGTATGCACTGTGAGCCTGACACAGAAGCTGGCAGCAGTGGCAGACAACTGACTGCTATTCAATCTATAACAGTGAAAAAAGTTTTTTGTTTTTAAATCCAAGCTATTGTGACACCAGATGTAATTGGTGGCACTGACTGGGGAAACGGGCACAGTATGCACTGTGAGCCTGACACAGAAGCTGGCAGCAGTGGCAGACAACTGACTGCTATTCAATCTATAACAGTGAAAAAAGTTTTTTGTTTTTAAATCCAAGCTATTGTGACACCAGATGTAATTGTTGGCACTGACTGGGGAAATGGGCACTGTGAGCCTGACACAGAAGCTGGCAGCAGTGGCAGACAACTAAGTGCATTTACATTACATAGAAAAAAAAAATCCAAAAAAAGCATACCCTTATCCCTAACCTAGCTATGCTTTTCCCTATCTCATGAACAGCAGCTACACTTTCCCTCCTCTTTACTAAGCATGCAGCTTGAGAATGAATCTAAAATGGATGCTGTCCAGTAGGTGGGAGGGTCTGCTAGGGAGGCTGTGCTGCTAATTGGCTGGAATGTGTCTGCTGACTGTGAGGTACAGGGTCAAAGTTTACTCAATGATGACGAATAGGGGGCGGGTCGAACCGCGCATATGTTCGCCTGCCGTGGCAAACGCGAACATGCTATGTTCGCCAGGAACCGTTCGCCAGCGAACCGTTTGGTACATCACTAGTCACATAGTGTATGTGGTGGTTTGTGTATGGGGCTGCTTGAGGTATTGCATGTAAGAGGATGCTTTTTGGGTTGTGTGTGTCAGTGGTTTTGTGAGGTCTTTGTGTGTGTGTCTGTGCGTGGGATGTTTGCATTATTTGTATATGGTGCAAGGTTATTCTGCAGCTGTATATATCTAGCAGTGTGGGTGGCTTCCTTGGAGTCCAGTGGGGACAGGTCTGGCCAGGTACAGGTCAAGGGCAGGAACTGCGATAGCTGCTGTGGGCTGCTCTACTCCAGTATGGATTTTCGTTCACAAGTGCTGGGTATCTAAGTGTTGCAATGTGTAAATTGAGGATTGTCTCTCACCACCTTTTTGCACTAGCAGATATCTGAAGTTTCACTGGGAGTCCTGATAGGCCAGAGCTTGTTTGGCTCTAGCGGCCTTGAGTGTCGTGCAAAGGCAACTGGTGTGCAATGATTGGCACACGTGCCATAGGTTGCTGACCACTGCTGTAGTCCATTAAAGTACACATAACACTCACAAACAATGCACATTTCTAGATTTAGTTGCAAGCTAGTTTTCTTGCACAGATAGAAACAATATAGAAGCTGTCACCCTCTCATTTATGGCCAAGCTCATTTGGTGCATTGATGTCTTTTTCTGGACCTCTAGTCTTGACCCTGTTTCATAAAGTGGTGTAAGGCAATGACATCTAAAATAGTGTGATAAATTAAGAAAGCTGTTTTCAAGTTTGCACAGTATTTTAACTGTGAATTTCACAATATTGTTAGCATTTACTGAAATTAATACACATATTTGTATTATGTGATGTCCCAAGAGTACACTGATGCTCCCCATGTACAGGTTTCATTGTGTTTTGGAAAATGATGAGGTCAAATAAAGACTTTGCCCATTTCAGTTTTTACCCATTAAAGTTTGCCATATTGGTTTGATGGGCCTATATTACCTTTGAGACAGTATGTCAGCCCAGAAATAAACTTAACCCCACTCATAGCACACCATGCAAAAGTAGACAACCCAGGGTATTCAAACAGGGTTTGCCCAGTCTTTTTTTAGTAGCCACTGGCCAAAGTCTTCATTATACATTTTACTGCTTTAAAACACTCATATTTGTGTTCAGTGATGTCTAATGAGTACAACAGTGCTGTCCCCCCATATACAGGTTTTATGGGGTTCTGAAAAATTACCTGCCCATTACCTTGCCCATTTCAGTTTATCAGATTGATTTGCTAGGCCTATGTTGCCTTAAATGAGAATTACCCCCACCTTGGTATAACATCTGCAAAACTCAGGGTATTCAAAATGGGGTATGTACAATCTTTTTTCAGTAGCCACTTAGAAAGAAAACATATATATATATGTATATATATATATATATATATATATATATATAGTATATTTGATTCTAAATGTATATTTATAGTGTAAGCCCGATCATTACGGTGTGCTATGCTGCCACAATGGTATTAATGCCCTCCTTTTGTAGGACGGCATAACTAACGTTAAGAAGAAGTTGCGATTTATTTGATGAAATGGTGCTCTAATTTTCATGTATTCCATTTTTTTTTCACATTGCAATAGATCTTGAATGTTTGTTTTTGGAGTTTAATTTAAATGGTGTCTCTTCCTACTGATAAATGATTAGCCAGCTAAGATCAATACTCTCATACCTAGACCAGTCAGTCAAATCAACTATTTAAGTCTGCTAAACTTATTAAACCTGTCAATTAAAAATAATGTTGGTAAATCTTACCTTCTTTAAAAAGTGTCTGTCATGAAATGAGCCCTTGGAGATTAAAAAAGTGTGTATACATCATAGAAACCACCCTTTAAATGTACAATATTATGATGTTACAAATTCAACATTGTTTATACCTACTCTGTAATAACATGTGTCTCTTAAAAATACATATATGAAATTGCAGTGATTACATTAAACTCCAATGATTACACTGTAATCAGCAATTCAACTTTAACAAAAATACTTTATATTTAACACTAAAATTACCTTGATTTACTATAGAATAAAGTACATTCACTAAGAATGTATCTATAATTAATAATCTGTGAAAAAGCTTCACTGTCAAGGTTGTAAGAAGAATATCGTCTGTGGTTTACAGAATAAATAAGGTCAGACAAGATTTGTAGGAGAAAATGTAATAATCGCTATGTAACAAAAATTATATGGAAAGAGAATTTACTGAATAATAGATTTTAAAGGTTAAATGTTCCTAACCTTTAACAGCATAAATAAGATATATTATTATGATCAGCTAAGAGCAATAAATGTCAAGATGTCTAACTCCAGAATGACTTTTGTTGGATGTAATAAATTTAATAAAGTGTTCAAAACCTTTGATACTGAAACGTAAATGGATGCTAATTCAAAAACAGAAGAAGCATTCATACACTACAGTGAGGACTACATAAACTGGTCTAGGATGCATTCATTTATTTTCACTTTAGCTTCAATAGAATGGTCAAAATATTTGGCAAACATTTAGCAAACAGTTTTTAATAAGTAATGCAGCATAACATTGTTAGGAATGGAATATAATGACTGTTGTTTGAAGTAAAAAAAAATGTACCGTTTTCAACAACAATTCAATAAAATACATTTACTCTACATACACAATGTATTTATTTTACATTTATGTGGTGATAATGCAAGAAAGCTGTTTCTAGCAGGGAGTATTTATACAGCAAATGGAGGCCAGAATGGATTTAAAAGAAACATACAAAAACAAACCTTAATTCATTTTTAGTTAAGCACTAATTATAACTAACAGGAATTTTCACATTAGTGAGAAGCTAATTCAGACTGAATTTCAAATTCACGTTGAAATCTCACTTTAGTAATTAACCCAACAAGTCTTCTGATTTATCATGCTAACATGTATGTATATAACTCTTCATTTGGAAGCCTACATTGTAGATTAAGCAGGTAACTATGCATCTCCTTGGTTGAGCTTTGTATCCTGCTAGCTAAATCTACTACTTTTTCATATTTATTTCACTTTTTTAGTTACTGTTTACTTGCTGTTTAATTAATACATATGTTGTATATTAATTATATATTAAAATTAGATTCTTGATTTTAATTAAATGGGACTTACTTTTACAATGAGTACATGAAGGGTAAGTATAGTTGTTTTATCTATTTACAGTTGTTTTGTCTATTAATTGTTTGTATCTTTATCTGAGCTTGTAATAGGTAAGGAGAAGTAATGCGGATTCACAAGGAAGGTGGGTCTTTATAGTTGTCAACTCAACTAGCATTCTAAAAGTGTGCATGACTATAATGTAAACCCACCTTGTCTTTCTCATCAGCCCCAATTGTGTGAGGTGAGGTGGGAAGAGAAGTTTTCTTGAAGAGTTATAAGACAATATTATCTAAGGATTCTAAATTGGATGCAATATTTTTGGGAGGTATTAATTGCAATTTGCATCTCCATAAATTCATTGTCTTTGTGTCTGTCTGTCTGACCTTGGTGCTGCTATCTTTCATAAGGCAAACAAAAGCATGTTGGCATCTGGTCAAGGTTTCTTGTTTCTTGGGGAGCATTGAATACAAAGGACCTGGGGAAAATGGTTTCTGCAGACTTATGATAAATACAAAAATAAAAAGAATATAAGGCTAATATAATAAAATAAACAAGTATAAAAGAGGTGCTCCTATCACCTTATGTGCGTCACTCAAAACACATACAAATAACCAGTATACAATAAAAGATAGGTGAGGGCACACTACATAAAATAACACTTTAGATTACCCTTGAATGTAAGATATACTCCGTGCTTGATTCACTCCTGCATATAAAATATAAAAACAGGAAAAAACACACATAGGGTAATAATTTAAAAACCTTGGAATATTAAAAAACAAATAAGGTTTCACTCACATGGTCATGAGCCACTCAAAAAACAAATAAGGTTTCACTCACATGGTCATAAGCTGGCTCAGACTAAAAGCGTAGAAAATATCCGTCCGTGGTACTTCACACACCAGGCTGTTCCCCCTTCGTGGTCTTGTTAGTAACTTAAAATATTCCAGGATGCAAGGAATAAAATAAAACTTTATTGGACACACTATAACTTTGGGGTAAAAACAAAACACTGGGTACAATATAGTAAAAGTCCACTTTATAAAATAAGACTTAACGTGTTTTGGCTAGAGCCTTTATCAAAAGTCTATTTTTCTTATTTCACTTCAGTCTTTAAATATCCGGTTTGGCGCCCTTTTTTTGGCGCCTTTTTTAGCTTTTGCGCCTTTTTTTTGGTGTTCATCCGGATCTGAATAGCATCCTGTGTCTTAACCTTTTACTTCCGGTTTGCGTCTTGACACAACTTCCGGTCTCTGCGTCATGACGCAACTTCCGCTGACGTCACTTCTGGTTTCTACATCTTGGCGTCCTTCCGGTTTTGGCAAGCTAAAAACTGCCAATACTAAAAATGTCCCTTTTCGGCAGTTTATTGGCAAAGAAGTCTCTTAAATTCATTTCAACCTATTTAAAGCATTTCACATATGAAGTGGTCAAGGGCACTTGATGGTTCCACAGATAAATCAATCTGCTGTCTATTGGCCACTCATTAGTCTAACTCTAAAGCCCAAACTATCCTTTAAATGGTGGTCGAAGGAATCAATTTTGAAGCAAATGATTCCTTGGGTAAGTACCCTGGAAGATCTTAAGATTGGATGTTAAGTGCTGGAGTGACAAACTGTCAGGAGTGTCACAGAGATCCAACACACAGTGTGTAAACAAATAAAGAAATAAATGTATACCGTAGAGTGCTGGGCTAATGTTAGTAAGGACAGAGAATTGTCAGGGACAAGCTGAGGTCAAGGAAGCCAGAAGTCAGAATAAGTGAGTATGCACAAACCGAGTAAAGAGGACAGAATAGTCAGAACACAGCCAATGTAAAAAAAAACAGGTATACTAACAAAACAAGGTGCTAGAGGGAAAATAAACTTTGAACCACAACAGGGCTATGATCCAAGCCCAATGAGCCCTTGTTATATTGTGGCTGGAAGCCATGCCCCCAATGTTTGCACTCAAATGTTTCAGCCGGCCATGGCATCATCAACATAGGCAGGCACGCACACACTGCATCATAAAAAGAGGCTGAGGTACAGTGGCTGGCATTGGCAACCACGGAGTAGAGAGGGAGGACCTTGAGGATGGTCCCCCTCCACATGGAAGAGGTCTTCAAGCTGAGTCCCAATCTGGCAACATGTCAGAGGTACCCTGACACAAACTGTACACTAGCTCTTGCCATTTTCCAGCATCTCTTGGAAATGTCAGAGAAGACAAATCAACAGTTGAGGCATCTGCTGCAAGACCCTTGTGAGGGCCATATCTCTCTTTAATGGAATGGAACATGATGTATTTTAAGGGATTAACAGCAGTATAGGTGCCAGGGACACATAATTAGGTGGCAGACTTTCCCAGGCAATTTGTGGATCAAGGAGAATGATCTCTAACTCCACACATATTCAATCTAATTGTGGTAAGAGATAAATAGTCCTAAAAAGGGAAACAGAATAGGAAAATGTATTGACTTTACGTCTGAAGATTCAGTCCTCAGTCAGAGGTAACAGGTACTCTGTTTTGTCAGGTGGATGTTCAAGTATGGTCATGTGTTTATTTGATATCAGTAGTTTCCTCACTAATTATGCTATGAATAGGGCGAGTCCTGTAAGTAAATGCTGACATGACTTTGAAATTATGGTAAGCAGGGCTCAAGTCCTGGGGACGACTTTCCTGCACTTTTTCCACAGCAGGAATGCCGTTCCCATTAGTGGTCCTGCAGGCCTTGTTAGCCTCGGGGCAGAGGGCTAGTCAAAGTCCAGACAGGCATCGAGGGAGCGCTGATTTGCGAGCTCTCCCTACTCAGCTCCCTCGGGTGCCGCAGAATGATGCCTGGAGCCAGAATATGATGCTCCCTCGATGCCCCTCTGGGCTTTAACCGGCCGTCTGCCTTCCTGCCCGCACAGCCCGGCCAGCAGCCCCACTGGACCCCAGGTAAAAAATCCACCCAGATCTCCCAAATGTAGGGAGGCTGGGTGGATTTAAAAAATAATCTGTGGGTGTTTTAGGGGAAGTGTGTGATGTGCGTGTGTCTGGCTGACAGTGTGTGTCTGGCTGTCAGTGAATGAGTGTGTCTGGCTGTCAGTGAGCCCCACTACCCACTCACAGTCCCTACCCACTTTACAGAACCCCTACCCACTCACAGTCCCCCTACCCAACTTACAACCCAGCTACCCATCATACAGACCCCCTACTCAATTACAGCCCCTCTACCTTTTGTGTGTGATGTGCGTGTGTCTGTCTGTCAGTGTGTGTCTGTCTGTCATTGAGTCTGTGTGTCTGTCTGTCAGTAAATAAATGTGTCTGTCAGTGTGTCTGTCTGTCAGTGAGCCCACCTACCCACCTCACACAAACCTCCTACCCACCTCACACAAACTCCCTACCCCTTTCACAGACCCCTACCCCTTTCACAGCCCATCTACCTTTTCATAGCCCATCTACCCTCTCACAGCCCCCCTACCATCTCCGTGCCTTCCTACCCACACCTTGTCACAACCATCCCCACCCTGTCCACCCACACACCATCACAGCCTCCCCCCCACAAACCCTGTCAAAGCCCCCTCCCATACCTCGTCACGTCTCCACACACACACCCGGTCATTCCCCCCATGCACACACACTGTCACCCCCCACACACTCTATCATCCCCATGCACACACTGACACCCCCTCCATACAATATCATCATCCCCAATCACTTTCAGCCCCCACACACTGTCACCCCTTCACCCAGCTATATTTATTTTAGGGGAGTGGTGGATCTTGGGTGAGTTCGCACACTTTTTTCCCCCAAGACTTGACCCATGATGGTAAGTAAGAAATAATTTGCTAGTATTACGATTTCTTTTTACAGGGTTATTCATTAAACTCTGAAATGCCCCATCCAGAAACCATTCAATGCTGTACACAGTAATTTGGACTGCAAAATCTGGACACTGGACACAGTATTTAACAATGTCCAGACTTTGGGACTCTAAATGAGCCTGATGTTAATCCAGATTTAAGCTGGACTGAAACTTGCCAGATGGCTGCAAGTTAGACTTGGATTTTTAAAGGGCTAATCATGTGGTGACTGACCCTGAATGAATAAAAAAAGCATGTGGGGTCACTATGAGTGTATTAGTATAACACCTTAATTTTTGCCTCCTGCCATGCCATGGGTGGGAACATACCTATTAAACTGTGAGCAGCAACTGGACATTCATATCTGTAAAATAATGGGGGTGGTGAGGGCTGAAACATTAAGCTTATGCCCTCACCCATGGCCAGCAGTTGGAGCCTGTGAAATAAAAAATAAAAAAACAAAGAGACATTCTAGTGTATTACTCTCCCCCCACAAATGGTGAAATGGTGGGGGCTACTTATTATAATAAACATTTGGAATCTAGGTCTGTTCAGCCCCCAACCATAGGCGAAGGATGGGGCTATTAATTTAATCATCAGTGGGTCATTCAAATGTGTCTCAACCACCAAAAAATCGCATATTCAAAATCTATTTTCTGGGTTTGCTTTCATTGCTCATTACTGTCATTTCTTACCCGTAATTGCATGTTTGAGAGCTATTAATTTAACAACTGGGGTGACCGATTGTCTTGACCAGGCACCACCCATGGGTGGCAGGGGGAGCACTTAATTTAAAAATAAATGGGAGAACTAATGTTCTTCCAGCCCCCACCCATGGGTGGCAGGTAAGGGCTACCGATAAAATGTAGAAGGGGGCTTGACATATCAATATCCGAACCTCTGTACCTTCATTTTTATGCAAATATATACTATGTAATGTCTGATCGTTATTTACTGAGAGCAAACTTTAAGGAAAAGGATGAAGAAAGTAAAGTTTGTTTTTTTACTGTAAGAAAAGCAAAGAGGAACTAAATTATTTTGCAAGTTAAGGAACAGACCAGCATATTCTAAATCTATTTTCTGGGTTTGCTTCCATTGCTCATTACTGTCATTTCTTACCTGTAATTGCATGTTTGTGATTCATTGAACTGGAGAAGTCCTAATTACATGCAAATTACACATTTTATTCTTAAAGGTCTCTACCTACTACAGTGATTAAGATAAATGGTTGATAAATAAAGCACAAGCGTTTAGTGAGATCAAAGTTAATTTTAAGAGAACTTTTTTCTTTTTTTTTTTCTGAAAAAATGTATAGACAGTTTCCTGCTGTGCACAAACACCAAGGGTGAGTCAAGGACATTTGGTGAATGATTAGATTTTTTTTGACACTCCCTCAATCCTCTTAACCTATTTTCACAGTGGCAAAAAAATCATAGTAAATATATTTCTGAAACACTTGATATTATGTATCACATATAAAGTATAATATACTTTGTTGTTTTTACATAATTAATTCAGAAATCTTCATTTTAAGTTTGATTTATGTACAAAAAAATATATATTTCTAAATAAAAACACCAAAAACTAAACTAATCAAGAGATAATGTCTAAATTCACATGACAAAATCATTTTTTTATGGTTTCAGAAATGTATTCATTGAATGTCCTTCCTTAAAACCTTAAGGACACATGACATGTGTGACATGTCATGATTCCCTTCTATGACCAGAAGTTTGGTCCTTAAGGGGTTAAAATGGCCTAGAACAGGGGTGCGCAAAAGGAAGACCCCCAAATGTTTTAGATCTACAACTCCCATGATGCTTCGCATGCCTTCGTAATGCTTTTAGATTGGCAAATCATCATGGAAGCTGTAGTTTTACATCTGGGGATCTACCTTTTGGTCACCCCTGGTCTAGAACATTTTAAAGGAGCTCTCTCGTTAAAACTTCTGTTCATTGAAATTGATGAAGAGGTAGGAGAGCCTGGGTCCCATGTTACCTATGAAGTTTGGATGCTGGCTCCTGACATGGCTTCTTCCCAGCTTTCATGTCTGCCTCTGCAGTATGAGTAAGCTTATCACTGGTCACCCATTGTGAAAATTAGTACTCACAGTGATATGTGTGTGCCCTGTCTTTCTTTATTTTTATTCAACATGATATTCTGATGTAATAAATACATGCTATTATTTTCTTGTTTGTGGGTCCACTGTATATGGAACCCCTCAGGGGGATGGCAGGAGATAAATAATAGAAGTGTACACACTATATTTACACACTGTAAACATTTATTTAAATTTCCATTTTCTGTTAGTGTGCTTAAAATATTTTTTTTTCTTCTGATCAGAGGGATCTTGAATACAAAAAAAACAATTTTATTTCTTGCATACAATTTTAAATTGCATAGATGAACTTGTTTCTTGATTTTATTTATTCTTATTAACAATGCATTTAAAGAAAATGAGGCTTAGAAGGTAGATAATTCCCAATGACAAGTTTTTGAATATGTATTCTTATATACATATTTTTTTAAATAGCATACACAGATCAATTAATCTTAAAGCGATAGTTAAAAACAAAGTGAAGGAAATGAATTTGGCTTGAAATGCACTAATAGGGAATAAGGAACCTATAGCTGAATAAAGAACGTATTTATTTAACGTTGGCAGCCCTGAACTGCTATTGATGCTACTGGAGATGGTCTTACACCTCTAGTTGCAAAACAAAATATTTCTTCATATGCATTGTTTGTACTGAAATGCTGTACTTGAAAACACCAACCACCATCACCACTTTAAATTGCTAAAGTAGTATTGGTTCTTGGAGTAACACTTTAAAGATCATTTGGCATTATACAAATATGGGGGCACTGCAAAATAATTTGCATCAGAACCATTACAATTAGCATTTGTGTTTTTAATGCTTAGATTTCCCCTGTTTGTTTACAAGACTAAAAATTGTCATAAGCTTGTAATTAGAGTTGAGCGAACCCTGACTGTAAAGTTCGGGTTCGAACCGAACATTACGTTTTTTGAACCCCGGACCCGAACACGGACATATCAGTGTATGTTCGGGTTGGAGTTCGGTGTTTTGAAAGGCTGAAGGAAAGCCAATCAATAAGCGTTTAACTTGTGCGCCCTTAGAAGCCATCACAGCCATGCATACTAATGGCATGGCTATGATTGGCCAGTGCAGCATGTGACCCAACCTCTATATGTAAGCGGGAGTCACGTAGCGCCGCACGCACATGAGGTCTTATTAGTATAGGGAGAGGATGCTGCCGTTTTCAGGGACAGATTAGGAAAGAATTCTGCAAACTAGTACATTAGTGGGGTGCACTTTATATCTGAGAGTCAAATAGAAGCGTCAAATACTGTGGTTACATCAGAGTTTTAAAAAGCCAATTTTTATTGGTGCTAAACTGCTAAAAAGTAAATTTGGGGCGTGCTCTTCATATCTGAGAGTCAAATAGAAGCGTCAAATACTGATGTCACATTGCAGTTTTAAAACTTAAAATTTTTTGGGTGCTAAAAAGTACATTAGTGGGGTGCACTTCATATCTGAGAGTCAAATAGAAGCGTCAAATACTGTGGTTAAAGCGCAGTTGTAAAAATTCGAATTGTTTTGGTGCTAAACTGCTAAATAGTAAATTTGGGGCGTGCTCTTCATATCTGAGAGTCAAATAGAAGCGTCAAATACTGCGGTTACAGCGCAATTGTAAACATTCTTATTTTCTGGGTGCTAAACTGCTAAATAGTAAATTTGGTGCCTGCACTTCATATCTGAGAGTCAAATGGAAGCGTCAAATAAAGCTGTGACATAGCAGTTTTAAACATTCTTATTTTTTGGCTGCTAAATAGTAAATTTGCGTCCTGCGGTGCACTTCATATCTAAGAGTCAAATAGAACCATCAAATATAGTGCTTACATTGCGGGTATCAGACTTTCTTACAGCAGTATTGGGGATTGATAGTTTTGAAATCAGGCTGTTGAATAAAGATATATGTGAGGGTCAGATAGGCTTGCAATAAAGCTGAGGGAGGGGCATATGTATCTAGGCACAGATATGAAGGGATGGTTATTCAAATAAAAACAAACATATCAATAAAAGATGTTATGAATAGTCAGCTTTGAATTCCATGTGTTTGATGCAGGAAAAATGGGCAAGCGAAAAGATCTGAGTGACTTTGACAAGGGCCATAGTGATGGATAGATAACAGGGTCAGAGCATCTCCAAAATGGCAAGTCTTGAGGAGTGTTCCCGGAATGCAGTGGCTAGTACCTACCAAAAGTGGTGCAAAGAAAAAACAACCAGTGAACCAGTGTTAGGGTCATGGGTGCCCAAGGCTCGTTGATGCACGTGTTGAGTAAAGGCTAGCCTGTCTGCTCCAATCATACATAAGAGCTTCTGTAGCTCAAATTGCTGAATAATATAACGCTGACCATAATAGAGTGGTGTCAGAATATACTGTGCATCACAATTTGGTTTCATTACCTGATCAATCACATTTTCTATTAGTTCAAGTGGATTGGCGGGTGAGTGTTCATCATTTACCTGGGGAAAAAATTACAGCAGGATGCACTAAAAGAATAACATTGTTTAGGAACGGTATGACGAATATGACAAAGAAATCATGGTGTGGCCTTGGTTTCCAAATTCCCCAGATCTTAATTCAACTGAGCATGCATGGGCTGTGCTGGAACAACAAATGTGATCCATGGAGGCTCCACCTCACAACTTGCAGGACCTAAAGGATCTGCTGCTCATGTCTTGGTGTCAGACGCCAAAGGACAGGTTTAGATGCCTTTTAGAGTACATGCCTTGACCCATAAGAGCTGTTCTACCAGCATGTGGGGGACCTACACAATATTAGGCAGATGGTTTAGTGTTGTGGCTGATCAGTGCATCAATAAAATATATTACAAAGAGGTAAACATAGTCTGCAGCTATTATGAATATTTTATCATTTAGATGGCTTGTATTCATACTTTTTCTATGTATAGATGATTTTCCCATATTGTTGATTTCAGAGAAATCTGAAAGTTTAATTCATCTTGCATAATTTGAATACATTTGTTCCTCTTTGTTTTTAGCCCAGTACATCTTTCATAACCAGCAAACAAACTCTGGGAATATTATTTCAATTATTGAATTATCGTGCTAATACCGAGGACTCCATTTTGCTCTTGACAATGACAGAGTTGTTTAATTTGTTTGTATATAGTTTGTTTTATTTGTTCTGTTACTTGTTAAATTGTGTGGTAGATTGATGGACTGATAATCAATGGCTTAACATTAATCTTTTAATACTTAACATCCTTTGTAACAGCATTCATACATAGTTTTAGTTTTCTAGCATTTTGCCTGCAGTCATAATTTTAATTTATGCTTTATAAACTTCAATTTAGAGATTATTGCTTAAATATTATCAACAAAAACAGACTGGTCTGCTTGCTATTGTTAAAGACAACATTTACACTAAAATGCATAATTTACAATGTTGTTTATTCCTTATGGAACAAAGGGGATTATTTTCATTTAAAACATAACCAAACAAAAATAATTATTTTATGCTAAGCGTACTATGGACTGATTTCAGTTTGCTTTGATTTGCAATGCAAAATAAAAAAAAGCTCCATAATACCTTTATTTCCCATTGCCAGCATTGACCAGAACCACGTGTATTTGCCAAGTGTCCAGTCATTTCCTTTTAAACATGTAGAGGAGGGATAGGCAACCTTCGAGCTCCAGATGTTGTAAACTACATCCCCCATAATGCTGGCAAAACATCATGTGAGGTGTAGTCCAAAACATTTGGAGTGACGAAGGTTGCCTATGCCTGATATAGAGGAACTGTAAGAGCTACCTTCTTGATACACAACTGGAGAGGGTTTGGGAAATTTCCAGTGGTTGAGAAAGATTTTAGTAGTGAGAGAGGGGCTCCAGGTTCCATGGCTGATGCTATTTTTTGTCTCAGCGTACTTTTTGTTTTACGTAATTTCACTGCTGGATTGGGGAATATTTTCTTTACATTTCCTAAAGTTTTTTTAATTATTTTTTATGCAGGGACCGCACTTAGGTGGTGGCCTAAGGGTGATGCAGTGGAGCACCGGCTGAATGAACCGGCAGGGAGATCAAAAGGTCTTCCTGACCTGCATTGTGTCTGCATCATCTGTTTCCAAGAGATCACAAGCTATCCATGATATCGAGGAGAGAGAACTTGATCTGTACTTCCAGTCCAAGTTCTTCGTGGCAATGCTCTGATACATTTTCTGGCGCACTGGAAGGAGATGTCAACTGGGGGTGCAGACATGCTGCATTTCCCACTGTACCAAGGAACAGGATTCCCCACTCCGTGGACCAAAGTAAGCCTAAGGGAGGGGAAAGAAACATAATTAAATGTTTTGATTAATTCATCTTTTCTTTACCCTTCCCCTCAACCCTTTATTAATCTACTACATTCATTAACTCCCCACTTCAACCTATAACCCCCACTACAGGTTCTAACACCACACTACAGGTCCTAACCCCAAACTATTGTCCCTAACTCCCACTATCCTAAATCCCTCTTTGCCCCCTAACTCACCACTACTGATTCTACCCCCCTACTAGCCCTGACATCCACTACAGGTCATAACCCCACTACTGCCTCTAACCCCCCACTATATTCCCAGCCACCCCAGTGCAGGCATTAACCCCCCACTACTGACCCTCCACTACAAATACTGACCCTTCACTATAGGTCATTACCCTCCATTACTGCCCCTAACCCACCACTACATGTTCTGATCCCCCACTACTGCCTCTGACACACCTTTCAGATCCTATAAGTCATAACCCTCACTACTGCCCCTGAACCCACCGACCACAGGTACTGACCCCACATTACTGTCCCAGACTACCTGACCCCTTCTACAGGCACTTCAGTACCTTTCCCTACTACTGCCCTGACCCCTCCCACTACAGCCCCTGCCCCCCAATACAGCCACTATCCCATTACTACAGTCCCTATCTCTGACTGCTGCCATTAAACCCTCACTAACATGACTCTCTCCATCTTGTACTAAATGGAAATTCAACTATTTCCCACCTGTATATCCCACATATCACACATTGCCACACACAACACTCACATCGGCCCAAATGTATCACTCACAGCTACTCACACAGCTATATATAGATACCACTCACAGCTACCTACACATAACCAAACACATCAATCACAGCTATACACACATTACACACAGCTAACCTAACACATCATGCACAGAAAGCCACAACACATGCCTCACACGTAGCTACAACACATACAGTCACACAAGAAACACACCCACACCCCACATCCACTCAACATTTTAAGAAATATTCTCGTTATATAACATTATAAAATAACAAAGTGGAAGATTTTCCCAATGCATACCCTAATGAAATAAATTGCGTATTAATTAATGTGAGTATATGAATACAAGTATCTTTGGATTATTGTAGATATAATAAAAAAGGATGTGGCATATGTGATGTCATGACATTGTGATGTCACAACAAGAGAGTCGTCAAAAATCCTTGCACTGGCCCTGATTGTATGTGTGTTTACATGTAGGAGGTATTTTTAATCTGTATACAGGGGTATAGAATGGTTATGCGGATATATTGTGAGGCTAGAAGGTTTAGTGTGTGTGTGTATATAGGAGCATAGTGTGTGTGTATAGGAAACATAGTGTGTGTAGGAAGTAGTGTATGGGGGTGTGAATTGTGTGTGTGTGTGTGTGTGTCATTGTATATAGAGTATGTGTTTGGAGGTTTGGATAAGAGCTTTATTAATTGACTTAATATTTTCAATTCAATGATTATTTAAAACATTAAAATTAAAGGGCACTAAAGCATTTAAACTCATTGAATATGTTAGAATGCCTGGGGTCTAAAGCAGTTAAACACTGAATGTGGTTCCCTGGCTTCCCATATCTCTGCCCCTATTGCAGGTGTGGCTAAGGCAGAGGTTACACACTTCCTTGTAGCCATACCAATGCATACCTGCAATGACATTGTGATAGGCGGAATGTAGTCAACTGACACTCTCAGCCAATCGCAACTGCCTATTGCTGCACAGCCTTCTTCATTATCTCAAGTAGAACAAAGGAAATGGGCTTCTGGGGTCTATTGTTTAAAATTTAAAATGTTTTAATGCTGAATGCAATAACTGTGCCAGGGGAGTCCAGCCAATATGATTTTCAACTAAGGGAAGCAGTTATGGTGCCTACAGTGTTCCTTTAATGAAAAATAGTGGAAAAAAATATGAGAAATATTTATTCCTCTATCCCTGCTTTTACCTTGCAGGGAGAGAGCATTGCCAATCCCTTATGGCCCATTGTGGCTGGCTGTGTATCTGGTCTGCACTGCTGCCAGGAGATATCCTTTGATCTTCACTGTCGCTCTCAGCCCATTACCATCGTGGCTCACTGGTCATTTGCCCAATGACCAGATTGGACTGGCCCTGCACCACGTGGCACTGACATAGTATTTTTATATTTGTACTCACTTCACCATGAAGTGCCTATGTTGAGACCTTAAATTGATTATAGGTAATATAAACTACACGCCTGTGATGCATTGTGGTCTGGTGTGATGGAGTGTGTCGGGAGAAAGATGATATACATTGAAATGTGTCAGAGCTGATATGTCAACTCTCAGAAGTATATAACTGGAAGAGGCAAGAATACTATCTATAATGAGATTATCTAACTCTGCTATAAGACAGATGCTTAATGGAGAATGTATATATTATATGAATGTATATATTATATGCACTCATGGGACTACTACTAGTTAGAGAAGTTACTATCTGTCTAATGATTAGCAAAATATTTAAGTAAATATTATATTATATTTTATTAAATTAATTTATTACATTATATTAATATTAAAATCAATTACGTCTGTATTTACACACAAGTTTGTATATCCATATGCTATTTGTGTTTTATTTGTTTTGTAGAGGAGTAGTAAAGGGAGGTATTTGGAACTTACTGAATTGTCTGCATCAATTTTCAAAATACTGTGTTGTGATTTATATCCTTGACTATCACTCAATTATCAAATTTACTCAGCAGGGGTTTTCTGTGACCAAGAGTTCAAGTTGAAGGCAATATAATGTTTGACTAGAAACCAGTAAATTGTCTTGAGTTTAACAAAGATGTGGTGCTACTTCAATTTTGTTTTAATGATGAATAATGTCATGCTGTTATTGCCTGTTGGGATAAGAATATGGTTGTCTGACTTGCTTATGCATACATTCTTATTATACATTCTAGTGATCCATCTGCAAATGTATAAGATAGGGTATGGTGGTTTTGAGACATTTGGGGTCCTACACATGTACAATACAGCTTATCATCCGAGTTCTTATTGCATCTCTACAATTTGATTCAATGTGCATTTTTAAGAAGCACTGTCAAAGATTTATTTTGGGGTACTAATACTAAAATATGAATTAAAAGACACTTTACATAAGATACATTTTCCTAAACAGCTATATTTTCAGTTTGGCCTTTTTTAGCCTAAAAATGGAAAATAAAAATGTCAGGGCTCAAAATATCAAACCCTACACTAATAGATAGGTTTAAAAATTACCACTGCAATTCTGAAATTCTGCAAGGTCCATAGCACACTCACCAGGGGTACATTTCTACTTACTAAGGCTGAATATTCACCAATGGTTAGTGGGTAGAACTTTTGAGCCTTGTATACAATATTAACAAAGATAATGTTTTACTTTTTTTTTTTTAAAACCTTTCATTTCTTATATTTCTTTTTAATGTCCCAGTGCCAAGGTTTCATTTATTACATCATTAAGTATTTTAACCTTTTTAACCAAAAAATAGTATTTTTATTCATGACCAAGAGAGAATACCTTCCTTTTGTTATTTATCTTTTGCAAGAAGATAAGAGGGCACCGTTGTACTGGCAGTATTACTTTCTGCTGCAGAATAGAAAGGCAGCGATTAAAGATAATTCATTATTAGTTGATGTGGAGCATTTGTAGTTATTATCCTAGAGCACTTTTACATAGTTGGAATCTTATGCTCAGCTGCTACAAAAAAACACATAAAAGCTGTTAATTGGAATTAATTTAATACACTTTGGGTTATGTAAAGGTTTATTGCAAGAAAATTCTCAACAATAGAACAAGGCAATGTTTATCATTAACATTGCATAACGGATACAATTAAAAAAAAATTGGGTTGAAAACCCTTCATGGTCTATTTAGCATGTGCTTTTGGAACATAAAAACATTTGCATATCTGCCATGATTAATAATAGTTACCATTTAGAAGGATGTGCCATTTATGATAGAGGTCTGACGAATAGCACGGTGATATGTAATTTCTCAAACTGTAAAATATAACTTCACACCTCGAATGGGCTACATAGTTAGTGACCATATAGCAGATACACTCATAGCAAAAACTGCTAAATCTTTTAATTTTTCTATGAACAATGTCCAAAATAATGACAATGTAACTGCACATGGACAAGCTTCATAGGAATGGAGAAACAGTAGTCACAAGTCAAATCTCACCAAAAGGCACAAATGTATACTTCACATTTGTCAATGCCTTAAAAGTACATTATCAAAAAATAACACAGAACTGGAGCTTCAAACTATGAAACTGTATGCTTTGAATTTCAAGAAGTTGAATTGATGGCATTATTGACATTCAGAAACTGTTTATGTCAAGATATAATTAAAAATTAAATAAGGTAGGCACACTCAATATGAAATATATGCAAGCTCCCAAGTGGAGCTCTAAGAAAATACAATATGGGGTGCTCACTCACATAAGGCGTTATCCCCAAAAGCCCAAATATATATGCATATACATATGTCAAGATACAAAACATGTATCATAGTGGCAAAATCACAAAGTCTGGTTTCCCTATTAATTTAGAAAAAAATAGTATAGTCTTATATTTAATTGTTCACCCTCTTTTCTACATGATGATTTTTTTATTGGACTAGGTCAGGGGTAGGCAACCTACGGCACTAGTGCCATGCACGGCACTCGAGGTGCCTTTGCACGGCACTCAAGGCTACAAGAGCCAAACAGGCTCTGGCCTGTCAGGAGTCCCAGTGAAACTTCAGATATCTGCTAATACAAATAGGTGGTGAAGGACAATCCTCCCAGCACTTGTGAATAGGAATCCACACTGAAGTAGAGCAGCCCACAGCCTCCTGTTGCAGCTTCTGTCCTTGATCTGTACCTGGCCAGCCTGGTCCCCACTAAAACCCAGGGAAGCCTCAGAGCTGCAGAATAACCCTCCCCTCATACAAATAATACAAACACACACAGTCCGCACAAACACAACACCACCAACAATCCACATACATGCACACAACCCTACATGCAGCCTCTCACATGCAATACCCCAAACAGCCCCACACATTCCTCCCACTACCAAATACACAATGTGACATATCCATCCACACACAATTCCACAAGCAGCCCCCATACACAGCCCAAATTCATAGATATTATACATGATACCACAAACTATTAATGAACATATACAATATAATAGCTCATATACGCACAAATACAATGTTACAAAGCAAATGCAGTATAAATAACACAAGCAGAATATGGCAACATACACACCTCAATTTAAAGAAATAGGACCGACACACTACGGGACATCACAATCATATTTCGGCACAGTGCTGCTAAAAGGTTGCCTACCCCTGGACTAGGTCAAAGATACTGTTACAAAATTGCTACAGACAGATATAACGTTGTTCATTCTTATGTTTCACCCAGAACCTTGCTTCGGTACTGTAATTTTGTACCCAACTCCCGAACTGCCCAATACTCAAACAACCGAAAGGTTCACGAATAAGGACCACCTACAACCTGGCGTGTGGCCTCAATTAGAACGTTGGTTTCAGCATTTCGTGGGTGTCAGCCCCACTTCATCAGAGACATAATGATTAGACATAATGATTATGTCTCTGATGAAGTGGGGCTGACACCCACGAAACGCGCAAGACAAGCAGTGAGCAGGGTACGAACACAGTTTGGAGCCGGCAGAAGGAACTCCTCTTTTCCCCGCACAGCATCTACGATCTGGGGACCGATGGACTGTCAGTATCTACCATCCATAGTGAGGTTTGGGACGCACGCCAACCTCACAGACAGCCGGCAAGTACAGCAATTTCTCTTTGATACAAAGTATCCACTGTAATCCTAAGCGGTCCCAGCGGGTATTATGTTAAAAGGACAATCATTCTGCTCGCAATATACTTGTTAATCGTTCCTGGCTTTCATTTTATCATTTTTTTACTTGCATTATATTTTTTACTTACAATATTTTTTATACATGTTTTTTAATATACTATGAATAAATTCTTATATCATTTTTTAAATATTTAAATTTTTTGAATAGTGTTTTTTTGGAATCTCATCTTCTAATCCATATTTTAAGTGATTTCAATACAGTACTAAGAAGTGTGAATAAGAAATCCATATATCTCTTGATTTGCACTATTTAGTCTGCTGTTAGCAGATTTAAAGAGATATACATTACCTTTTGTATAACTGTGTATACAATAATACCAAACAGACAACTACTTTTCATGTTGTTGTCCTGTAGTAAATAGTTGCTTTCCATTAAGCAGATTATTTGGTGTGTAACAGATAGAATCTGCCTTTAGCAGATTTAAAGGTCTACATACCACACATATTATACACATTGGTAATCATCCACTGTTCCAGATTTCGATATAACCATATATTTAGTTCCATTGAATAAGCCATTTAAAAGTGAATTAGCTCCTGAAGACACTACCTTGAATTAAGGTATTACTGTCCTCTATATCTCTAGTCAGGTTTTGGGTGTATCCCTGTCTTGGTTCAGTTTTGAGCAATTCACCTAAAGTCAGACTCCCTCATCTCTGTGTGTTGCATTAGGCAGACCAGACTTTACACATTTGCACTTAAAAACATGGCTGCCTTCTCAAGCCCGGGACCAAAGACACGAACAGACTTTATAATGAGGAAACTAAGCGTACAATTCGTGGGTTCTGAGCGCTTTTTGGTTAACTGTTTCGCTCAGACCGGGGCTACATAATGAATGGTAGAATGCATAAATTATATATGAAACTGTTAAAGTTATGTATTTTTATCCTGTTTTTTATGTGGCAAGAAACATGGTATTTTGGGCGCTTGGAGATAATTGCATTGTCATGACCGTTGGATTCATTATCTCCAATTCTTATTGGTTAATCACTTGTATTGTCCCTGTATCCCATCAGGTCTAGAGGGGGCTGTCCCTGGACCTGAGATTTTGCAAAAATATTGATACCGGTGTGCCATTAAAGCCAGTTCTTTCTTGATCTACAAATCGCAGCCTCGACTCGTTTTGTGGGGAAAAAGGTATCCTAGCTGTACCATAGCTAGTGGGATTGTTCTACACTTACAGGATTCCTAGGGTCTAATAGCAGAAGTGGCTCCTCTCTCTCTCTACATCGGAATCCAGACTATCCAAGCTGTCCAGCTTCCAGCTAGCCTGGGAGTAACCGTAACAGATACCTTCATCCATAATGTTTTTTACAACTGTTCACATTGTGAAGTATGTCACCTGTGAGCAATCATCTCATTGATTCATTTAGACTGATGATTATTTAGTACATGATCAAAAACATCCTTCCATGCAAAGTTCCCTAAATGGTTTTCTCATATTACTGGATGTTCGTGTTGACAAACATTTCTTAAAAAAAAATAAAAAAATCAAGAGTAGTTTCATAAACATCAAGATGCAGTCAAGTGTCATGAATGATTATCCAGTCAAGCATAACTGAATATTTTTGTAGGTGCTCTTTTTGTCATTGTCTCCTTAGTTATCATATTTAGCTCTCTGTACATAGAATGGTTGAATTAGAGTAGGGTGAAATGTCAGAATAGGTCCCTCCTGGTTAATATTGGATTTTAGAACTGTTTGTTTCAGACAGTAGAAGAAAAGGTGACGTTCACTGGTTGGGATCTATCATACATTTTCTTCTTATTTTCTTTCTTTTATGCATGCCAGTTGGGAGGATGTTCCACAACTAGTTCTTTTTTATTAGTGAGTTTATTTGCAATCTGTCACTTCCTAAATTTAAAAACGAAACTTTAGTAAAGAAACTTGATTTTGCATGAGTAAATATATATATAATTTTCAAAAATTACAAAAATATCTGCTGTTTTATATTACAAACTTCAAATTATTTCTAAAAGCATCAGGATAAAGAGACACCCATAACAAGGGACAAACATTTAGTACTTAAGAGATTTCAAACTAATTTAACATTTGCTTATTATTATTTACTTGCTCACAAAAGCGATCCAGAATCAAAAGTCCACTCCTCACTAGAGACATAGCAAATCCAGAACATATTTTGGCCTATCATTGTAAGAAATTACAAGTTTGTTGCTTTAATCATAGATGAACGAACTAAAACTCATCTAATATATCCTGAGTAACAATTCATAAAACAAGCTATTATGTTTTTTTTTTAATTACTGATTGTGTGTATTTTACTATCCGTTGTAGCATATAGGAGAATTTGGAAAAATAAAGTAAGGGTAGCCAAGAGTTTTAATTAAGGGAGATGGTTGATCTTTTGACCAACATTCAAGTAGGTGAGCACTTGGGAAATAGTGATCACAATATAGTGTCCTTTGAAATAAACTCAAAAAAACAAAAGCACATGGGGTATACTAAAACATATAATTTTATAAAGGCCAATTTCAATAAGTTAAGGGAAGCTTTACAATATATTGACTGGCATAAACTCTTTAGTGAAAAGAACACTGAGGATAAATGGATCATCTTCCAACAAATATTAGAAAGGTACATTTCTCAGTATGTACCATTGGGAAATAAATATAAAAGAAACAAATTAAAACCAATGTGGTTTAGTAGAGAAGTAAAACAAGAGATTAAAAATAAGAAAAGGGAATTTAAATCATTTAAATCGGACAAATCAGATGCATCTTATAAAAGATATAAGGAAGCAAATAATGCGTGCAAAAAGGCAATTAGACTTGCTAAACTTCAAAATTAAAAAATGATAGCTAAAGAGAGCAAACCCAACCCCAAAGCATTTTTTAAGTACATACATTCTAAAAAAAACAAAAATGAAAGTGTAGGTACACTAAAAACTGAAATGGGGGTGTTAGTTAATGAAGACCAGGAAAAGGCAGGAATTTTAAATAACTATTTCTCCTCCATATATATTAAGGAAGAACCCATGGCAATAGATGTGCAAATAATTGCTACTAAAAACTTGCAGAATAATTTTTAACTCAAGACAAGGTGCTGCAGCAACTAAAGAAAGTTAATATAAACAAAACTCCAGGGCCTGACGGTATCCATCCACTTGTACTTAAGGAACTAAGTGTAGAAATAAGTGAACCTCTGTTTTTAATCTTTCAAGATTCTTTTCTTTCAGGAAGTGTTCCGGAGGATTGGAGGAAGGCAGATGTGTTTCCTATATTCAAAAAGGGTTCAAAATTCTTGTCTGGAAATTATAGACCTGTGAGCTTAAAGGGCCACTCTAGGCACTCAGACCACTTCAGCTTAATTAAGTGGTCTGGGTGCCAGGTCCAGCTAGGGTTAACCCATTTTTTTTATAAACATAGAAGTTTCAGAGAAACTGCTATGTTTATAAATAGGTTAATCCAGCCTCTAAAGCCTCTAGTGGCTGTCTCATTGACAGCCGCTAGAGGCGTTTGCGTGCTTCTCACTGTGAAAATCACAGTGAGAAGATGCAAGCGTCCATAGGAAAGCATTATGAATGCTTTCCTATGAGACTGTCAGAATGTGTGCGTAGCTCCTGCCACGCATGCGCATTCAGCCAAAGAGGAGGAGAGGAGGCGAAAAGGAGGAGAAGAGCTCCCCGCCCGGCGCTGGAGAGAGGTAAGATTTTAACCCCTTCCTCTCCCCAGAGCCCGGCGGGAGGGGGTCCTGAGGGTGGGTGCACCCTCAGTGCACTATAGTGCCAGGAAAACAAGTATGTTTTCCTGGCACGATAGTGGTCCTTCAACTTCTGTGGCTGGTAAAATATTTGAAAGGTTATTAAGGGATAATATTCAAGAATTCCTTGAGAAGAACATGTTTATCAGCAAAAATCTGCATGGTTTTATGAAGCATAGGTCATGTCAGACTAACTTGATTGCGTTCTACGAAGAAGTAAGTAGAAGTATAGATCAGGGTGTTGCAGTGGATGTGATCTATTTGGATTTTGCCAAGGCATTTGATACAGTTCCACACAATATATAAGTGTTCAAACTCAAGGAAATCGGTCTAGATGAAAATGCTTGTTCTTGGCTATAACATTGGCTTAAAAACAGAGTACAAAGAGTTGTTATTAATGGTAAATTTTCAAGCTGGACAGAGGTGGCAAGTGATGTCCCTCAGGGGTTTGTTCTGGGACCCCTTCTATTTAACATGTTTATAAATGATCTTGAAGACAGCATTGAAAGTCATGTTTCAGTGTTTGCAGATGGCAGAAAACTTTGTAAAATAATACAATGTGAGCAAGATATTACTTTGCTACAGAGGGATTTAGATAGACTGGGGTCTAGGCACTCAAATGACAGATGAAATTTAATGTTGAAAAATGCAAAGTTATGCACTTCGGCGTAAAGAATACACAAGCAACGTATACCCTTAATGGAAGCGAATAAGGGATAACAACACACGAAAAGGACTTGCGAATTGTTATAGACAACAAACTATGCAACAATGTGCAATGTCAATCAGCAGGGGCCAAGGCCAGTAAGGTATTGTCATGCATGAAAAAGGGCAATTATTCTTGGGACGAGAATATCATTTTGCCTCTTTATAAATCACTGGTAAGACCACATATTGAATATGCTGTGCAATTTTTGGCACCTGTTCTAAAGAAGGATATTATGGCACTAGAAAAAGTGCAGAGGCGGGCTACAAAATTAATAAAAGGAATGGAACATATCAGCTATGAAGTTAGGTTAACAAATGTAAACCTATTTAGATTAGAAGAACGTCACCTGAGAGGGGATATGATAACATTATACAAATATATTCAGGGCCAATACAAACCATTGTGTGGAAATCTATTCACAAACTGGACTTTACATAGGACACGAGGCCATGCGTTTAGACTGGAAGAAAGAATATTTCGTCTAAGTCAAAGGAAAGGTTTTTTTTTACTGTAAGAACAATCAGGATGTGAAATTCTCTGCCTAAAGAAGTGGTTTTATCAGAGTCAATACAGATGTTCAAACAGCTACTAGATGCATACTTGCAAAAACAGAATCTTCAAGGATATAATCTTTCAATGTAGGGCAATAACTGCTTGATCCAAGGATAAATCTGACTGCCATTCTGGTGTCAAGAAGGATTTTTTTCCTAGCTTGTTGCAAAATTGTGCTTCAAACTGGGTTTTTTTGCCTTCTTTTGGATCAACAGCAAAAAACAAATTTGAGGAAGGTTGAACTTGATGGACGCAAGTCTCTTTTCAGCTATGTAACTATGTAACTATGAAACTGGCTTTAAGTTTGATGTTTGTTGAAAATATTGTTTATCGCAGTATATAGTATTTATGCTGCATTATGCATTATGTAATATTACATGTTACATAATGTTTTATCAATGTTGACTTAGTAATAGACATTCTAAATCTGACACATTGGTGATGCCAGTGCAGTGAGTTATAAGCCAGACCTACAACATGTCTGATTTTTTTTTTCTTCTCTTTAAAACTTTGAAAAATAAAAGATGGGTGTTGATGTTTAACATAGAAGGATGAATCTGACAAATTATCCTGATGAAAACCCAGAGGAAAACTATGAGCCGTGTATTGATAGATATTTAAACACATCTGTTTTTGTACATCTGTTTCCCTTGTGAGCTGGTAAAAAGAATCTTAAAGGTGATAATAAAAACTCAATTTACTTTTCTCAAATGTTTATTCGTTTTATAATCTATCATCAGATGTTTTATATCACAAAGAAATATTCATTTGTTTTGCTCACCTTATATTATCTATCATGCATGAACAATAAATATATCAACAGATACTACAAAAGCACCAATATAATTCACAAATTAGTTTATTTTATTTTATTTATTTATATACATATGCAGAGTAAAGATGTTCTCCTAATTTTGTCATATATATTAAAAGGGAAGCAAATGGTTTGCATTTATCCTTGAGGTGCAAAAGTTTTACCAACAATATCTAAATAAGTACTAAATAAGGTGTAAAAAAACAGGCACTTACTAGTGCACTTACTCTTATATAAAGTGCTAAGTGCCCAAAAATGTTTCAAATGTTAAATATACAAATTGAGCAAATTAAATGCACAAATCTTAAGTTACAGAAAAAAAAGTGTTTTTGCAATAAACAGTTGTGCTTTGCATTAACCAGCATACATCAAACTAAAAATGTATAAATTAATATACAAAAGGCATACACTTATACACTCATCAAAGTATTCTGTTAACCTAAAAATATTAACAGATATATCCTATTAAGGACACAACTTAAGAAATAAAAGGGAATCATGACGTAATATTTCCATCATGTGTCCTTAAGGGTATTTAGTGCAATATCATTTACAATATGTGCTTTTCCAACACACTCCCATATGGACCAACTCACAAAGAAAGAGTGTTCTGTCCCTGGAGATTGCTGGATCCTAATTAAACAGGTGTGTATCAATCCTCCTTATAAATGATAGACTCACCAGAATCTGGGTAACAGCCAACTTTATTTTAAATAAAAATAAAATTAAAAAAAAAAACACATGGAAGGTATAAACGCATCTGCCTAAATAAATAATGCCCACAATCTAAGAAATAAAAAGTAGCAATGTAGTAAAGCCACTCTGTAATTCTTGGCAACTTGCCCGCTACTATGTATCTCATGCAGACTTCTGTGTGCATGGCATCAAATGGATAGACGCATGCATGAAATAGACATAAGGTTATACAATTTGCGGGATGTCGACGTGACGACGCGAGGGATACGTGGGGAGCGTAGCGTGGCGTGCACGCCGCTGGGTTAAGCTGAGCTGGAGTCCTACCTGGGGAAGAGGCGAATAAATGCCGGAGATATAGCATAGACACTCGATGCATGCCCCCACTAGAGCGGTAATTCAAGACTGCACTGAAGGGTTCGCTTGCTTTGCGGGCTGAATATACATGATCGAAGGAAAATCTGTATCAACTTGCTTCCTTGTTTTTATTACAATTTCCGTCTCACAGCAAGACAAGGCAGTTGAAATGGCAGCGTTCTTGAAAATCGTTGTGGAAGTGTGCCTGTATCAAAGAAGTTGATTTTCAAAGTGTTTGGCAAATAAAAGGCAGAGTGGAATTTTTTATACTGGAGCAGAGGTGAGCACAAAAGTTAAGCGTGCAATGAGATTTCAGTCTCACTGAATTAATAAGAGTTGATAAGACACACTTAAAGCTGAAAAAAAAAAAAAAAACTCGAGCAAATAACATACTGAATAATGCCGAAATAATGTACTATATAAGGCACTATAAGGAAGTAATATTGCAAATTAAACTGCATGGGTAATTTATAAAGCAGTGGATGCGAGCTTAGATCTAAGAAGACGCTTGCTAAAGTGACTGGCATATAAAGAGACTGAGTGGAATTTTATATTCCCTATTTGAAATAGAGGAAGTATCAGAGTTATATGAGACTGGTAAAAATAGTGAAAGAGCTGAACCCTATTCTTGAAACAGAGGCGAGCACTAGATGTAAATGTGCAATTAAGTTCTGAGCCATATTGACATATTAAGAACATGTTAGAGCTGTATATTATTGAATTGTTAAGAACTCGAGTGGATGCCATACTGTTGAATTAATCAAGTACAAAGGGGTGCAGCACGCTTAATAATTGGAATCACAAGATCTAAAACTGAACCACTATAGTTAAAGGAGTTGAACTTTCCTTAACAAACTTCTTTTGTTAAATTGGAAAAAAAAAAATAAAAAAAATAAAAAAAAAATAAAAAAAAAAAAATTTAGAATGACTACAAGGAAAACAGCGGATCAGAAACAAGACTTGAAGTCTCTCTCAAAAAAAGACCGGGAAAAAAAAGAAAAACAGGAAAAGAGACTTTCAAATTTTTTTAATGCTCCAGTAGATAAAAGTACTTCGGAATCCTCTTTGACTTCCACGCCAGACAAAATGCCTTTAAGTAAGCATATAGGAGATTTAAAGGAGACAGAACCACAAGAATCCCCAGAGGAATTAATGATTACTCAAGCATATTTAAAACAATGTTTAGATCAACAATTGGATCAAATAAAACTAGAAATGCAGGGGATCTTTGCAAATCTAAAGCAGGAAATAATATCCATTGGACAAAAAGTTAAAATAAATGAACAGAAAATAGAAAATTTGGATTTCCTCCTACAGAAGCAAAAAGAATCTATAGAGAAACAACAAATGAAGATTAATGAATTGGAGGAGAGATTAATTAACATAGAAGATAGAGGAAGAAAAAATAATTTAAGAATAAGAAACATACCAGAATCTATCTCGCAGGGTAATATGGCAAATTTTCTTGCGGAATTTTTTGAAGCTCTCAAAATCAACATCGATGATAAAAGGGACTTTCTTGAAAGATCTCATCGGTTAAATAAACCAAGAACACTTCCAGATGATCTTCCAAGAGATATAATTATCGCCTGTCATTCTTATTCATTTAGAGAAAAAATTTTAAAAACAGCAAGACAAACGGAAAGAGATCAAGGCAAATTTTAAGATATAAAAGTTTTTCCAGATTTGTCCTTCCAAACAAGGCAAGCGAGAAAACAATTTATTCCAGCTACTCTGCGTTTGAGGGAAAAAGATCTAAAATACCGATGGGGATTTCCAACTAAACTTATAGTTACTAAGGATGGGACTATATATATATTTGATTCACTTGATAAGGTCACAAAGTGGTTGGAAAATTTGGTTTAATTATGGTAATAATTTGAATAAGTAAGATTCAGCTCTCTGATCAATCTAGATTTAATCCCTACTAGACTTTATTGGGAAAAGTTTAACAGTTTTGTTAAAGGAATATGTATCACTTTAGGGATTTATGATCAAGCACTGATGAAATTAATATCTGGGATGGTGAAGTAAGTTTATTATAAGGGAAAATATCTAGAGTAGTATAAGTTATAGAATAAATGACAGTAAGAATGTAAATTGGTAAATTTCAATAGGCAAGATATGTGGATTATTTTCACGATGAAGCACTAAATAAGCAAATATAAAATAAAACAATAGATATAAGTGGCACTTACAAAAATGGATTAAATGAAAGTAGGTAGAATTACAATTATAGAGATTAAAGTATTGGAACAGTAGTGATGATCATTGGAGTTACTTTAGGATATTTTTAAATTTATTGAAACACGGAAATTTTATTGAGACTATAGAAAGATAAAATAATTGCACTTGGGAAATAGTTATATGCACTTGGAAAATAAAAATGGAAATGTTTGCTAGTAAGTAAGTAATATTTTCACAAATAGTTTTAAGATAGAACCATGGGAAAAGTTGGTAGGGATTTGTAAATAATGAGAAGAGGAGAGAACTGGATAGATTCTTTAATATAAACAGAAGAGTCTAAAACGATGATGTAGAGAAGCTTTGCAATAAACGCTTGGTGGGGGGAGGTAATTGCGGTATGGTAGTAGGCGAAGACAATAGGTAAAACTAAGGGACGCTCTAGCTCAGCTTTTCATTTTTCCTCATTTAGGAATTTTCTATATGAGGACTAGACTCCATTTAGGGGATTTTTCCCTTTTGGATCTATACCCAGAGGTAAATACTCAGGGTTTGTTGAATGACTGCCTCTTGCATATGAGAGGATGGGGTATGTTTGGTATGAAAGTGGTAATTGTGATGGGGGCTCATCCTCAGAATAGAAAGAAGTTCACAAACAGGTTTAATAAGTACAAAGGTGATGGTTATCAGATTTGGAAGAATCCCAAGAAGAGATTAAAAAAGAGAAATGGTTAAAGTTATATCGTTAAATGCTCAGGGTTTAAATTCCCCCAGTAAACGAGCAATTTTGTTCGACTATATTAAGAAAGAAAAAGCTCATATCATCCTTTTACAGGAGACACACTGGAAAAGAGATGACAAGCTAAGATTCATTCCACAAAGTTTCTCAACAGTAATATCTGCCACATTAGAGAATCAGAGGAAAAGAGGAGTAGAGAAGACTTAGATGCTAAAATTATATATCAAGAATCAGATGAAGAAGCTAGATTTATTATAGTGATAATTAAAATCCAATCAGAAATTTACACGTTAGTAAATGTGTATGCGCCTAATAATCCCTCTAATAAATATTTTTATGATCTTTTTGATAAAGTAGATAAAATAAAACAGGGTAAATTACTTTTGGCTGGTGACTTTAATCGGCTCCCAGATGTAAATATGGATAGGAAAACTTTAAATCCTGAGGGGTCAATTAAAGGAGTAACTGCAAAAGCTGTACAATTTCAAAGGATAATTAAGAAATATGGATTTATGGATATATGGCGAGTGTTTCATCCACTGGAGAGGGATTTTACATGCTTCTCCAGAGCATATTTTTCATATTCAAGAATTGATTTATTTTTGGGTAGTGTTGGATTTATTAATAGCACTAAAAAAGTTCTTATAGATGAAGTAACTTGGTCCGATCATAATGCCATAATCTTGGAGTTGGATATAGTTGATAATAGTGCAAGAAGAACTCATTGGAGATTAAATGATAATATTCTTTCCAGTAAGGAAAACAGAGAATATATAGAGGAGATGACAGATAGTTTTTTTCAGGAAAATGAGGGGGGAGAAGTGTCACTTCCGATGGTTTGGAACGCATATAAATGCGTCATAAGAGGCTACTTAATTAAGCTAGGTACAATCGATAAAAAAAAAAGGGTAGACCCCTGAAGGATTTATATGTAGACTATTATAACCTATCGAATGAAAATAAAATTTTACCAACTCAGGAGAAAAGTATAAATATGCTATTATTGCAGAATCAAATAAATGAATTATTAATTGAGGAGAAAAAGAGAAATCTCCAACTCCTAAAGATTAGTTGGTACTATAAGAGTAACAGGGCGGATAGGCTGCTTACAAATAAACTGAAAAATAAAAAACAAATGAGGAGGATTCATAAAATCGAGGCAGGAAAAGAAATTCTATTATGTCCGAAAAAAATTGGGTCAGCTTTTAATGACTATTATAGTCGATTATATAACTTAGAATCAGGGGGGCAACAACCCCCATCTTCAGATTATTTAAAAAAAAAAAATGCCAAAAATAACTAGGGAACAACTTAACGGGATAAATAAACCAATAACCCCAGATGAAGTTATAGTAGCTATAAATGAGTTACAGATAAATAAAGCTCCTGGTCCAGATGGATATTCAAATAAATTTTATAAAATATTTAAAGATACCCTTTCGACTCGTCTCGCTAGGACATTTAATATAATAGTGGAAAATTGTGTGTTCCCTAGGGAGATGCTTCAAGCGAATATCGTTCCTATTCTGAAGCCGGATAAAGATCCAGCTAAATTGGTGAATTACCGTCCAATATCTCTCTTAAATGGGGATGTAAAGATTTACGCCTCAATTATTGCAGATCGACTAAAAACATGTATTCCGACTTTAATACATCAGGATCAAGCTGGATTTATATATGGCAGAGTAGCATCAGACGGATTAAGAAGAATAATTGATGTACATGATGCTGCGAATAGGAAAAGAGCCCCCCTTCTGACCCTGTCACTAGATGCTGAAAAAGCGTTTGACAGGGTCAGATGGGACTTTCTGGGAAACACATTGAAATCATATGGCATAGTAGGAACAGTTTATGATGCCATTATGGCATTATACACAGTTCCTTCGGCAAGGACTATTGGCCCTGGGATAGAGGCAGATTGGTTTACTATTAAAAACGGAACTAGGCAAGGATGTCCTCTTTCCCCGTTACTTTATGTTTTAACTATTGAGCCTCTTGCAGAAGATATAAGACAAAATGGAAAGATCGAGGGGTTTTGGCTTAATAATTTAGAGCATAAGATTAATCTATATGCTGATGATGTTATGCTAATGATGCAGAATCCTAGATCATCATTGCCGGAATTGATAAGAATACTAGACCATTATAGTGTATTCTCAAATTATAAATTAAATATTAATAAGACCACAATAATGACAACCAATTTACCTAGGAAAGATAAGGATTTTATTAAAATATCCTATGATTTTGTCTGGGTTAAGGAATATATTTAATTCCTTGGCATAAAAATAACAAGAGACATAAATAGAGTTATTGAAGTTAATTTTCTCCCTCTTATAAAAAATACTAATAAGATATTAAAAGAATGGGCTGGCAAGGAGATTTCTTGGATAGGCCACATAAATACTATTCGATCATATATTTTGCCTAAATGGAATTATCTCTTTAGAATGATACCTATACAAGTTCCCAATCCTTGGTTAAAAATGATACAGTCAGCTTTTTCTAAATTTATTTGGAAAGGTAAAAAACCAAGAATAAGTTTACAGTTAATATCTAAGAAAAGAAAGGAGGGAGGCCTTGCTGCCCCAAATATAATTGAATATCATGATGCATGTATGTTGGCCCATACTGTTAATACATTAAGTATAGATCAAAAAGATCAATCTTGGCATCATATAGAGCAATCACTAGTAGAGACAAGCAGCCTATCCTCCCTGTTTTGGACAACAAGGAGGAATTTAGAAAAAAATAATTTGGTTCATCTAGAAAATTCGACAATTATAGATAGTATATGGAGATTCTGGTATAAATTTAAGAAAAAATACAAAATAGAATATAGAATATTCCCTTTCCTACCCATGGAGGTGATTAATAATAATATTGACGATATTAATATTAAAGGTTGGATAAAAAAAGGTATTACGCATATTCAACAAATTATAGATATAAAGGATCTTAAGTCATTTAGCCAGTTACAGGCAGAATTCGGGATTGAAAGTAAGGAGGTATTCACATATTTAAGAGTTAAGTTTTATTTGACGAAATTCTTGGATATTCAACTTAATAAAAATATAAGTAACATTAAGAAGATTATGGAAACATATAGAACTAAAGGTCATATTTCTAGATGTTATGAATTTTTAAAGCTATCCCAGAAGGCTCCTCTTTGGAAATCTAAGAGTAAGTGGGAAAAAGATTTACAAATAGTAATTTCCGAACAAGATATGATAAACGCGATAGAGAAAGTTAATAAATCGGTACACTGTTTGAATATAGTAGAGAATTTTTATAAACTCTTAAATAGATGGTATATGGTCCCAGAAAATCTGGCTAAAATGTATTTAGATCAGAGTCCTTTTTGTTGGCGATGTGAAGATTGGAAAGGAGATTATCTCCACATTTGGTGGCATTGTACAGTCTTAAGTAAAATATGGAAGGAGATATATAAGCAGATTAATAACTCATGTCAGCTAAATATACCCTTTACACCACAAAGTTTTTTGTTACATCTGGGATGGCCTTCTATGTCTCCTGAGAAACAAATGTTGATAATTTATATTTTAATGGCAGTAAAGTTAGCGGTGGCTAGAAATTGGAAAAGTAAAAAAGAAATACAGTGGAGTGAAATTAAAACACAGGTAATATATCAATGTAAGATGGAAAAGGGAATAATCTTAGGCAATTCCGTAGGTTTGAAGAAATACAGCAAATGGGAAATAATGGTTGATAATTTTATTACTAATTACTAGAACTTATAATTCTGAGGATATGAGCTTCCCCGAAAGTGAGATTGATTCTCGAGGAACTTTAGTAACAACGTACCTTATGTGAAGGATGGGAAAACTGGATAAGTGTAGGCTTGGTTCCCCGGGATTGTATGTATGCGCGAATGGAATGTTTTAGTTTTTTTTTACCTACCTCTTTTTGCAATTCATGTGAATTATAGATATGAATATTTAAATTTGTTTTACAATGGAAATGTTGTTTATATATGGAAACATATTAGAAATGGAAATGTTGCAATAGAGGAATTGATTGTATCATGAAAATTGTGAAATTTTGAAAAAATAAAAATATATTTAAAAAAAAAAAAAAATAGAATGTACCAATACAAACATTTTGCATCTAACCCTTTAAGCACAATATTGGATCTTATCTTATCTTGCTACATTGACAATGTTCGTTTCTGCCTGTTATGTGTATGTCACAAGCTAGTGTAATCTTTAACATTAACGTACGATTTTGTTTTTAGAAAATATCTTTAAATCTTGGTAGCATGTGTACTAATAAACCTGGGTATTGGCAGAACTCGAAAAAAAAAAAAAAGACATAAGGTTATACTAGATATACGATAAAGCTAGAGAATAATAAAAGTATTTAGAAATGTGGGCAGATATGATGGGCCAAATGGCTTTTATCTGCCGTTACATTCAATTTTTCTATATGGAGGATTGATACTCACCTGTTTCCTTTGGATTCAATGATCTCCCAGTGCTCAGCTATTTGAGTGGCACACAGGCTCTTTGTTTGTGAGTTGTTCCATAGGGGAGTATGTTGGAATGTCACATATTTTAAATGATATTGAAATATACATCTGTTTATTTTTCAGATTAACAGAAAATTCTGATAAGTGTCTAAGTATATGCTTTTTTATATTACGTGTATACATTTATTTTATCAATAATGTCTGACTTGTACAAAATATTCCATAACATTATTAGAAAGCTATTGCTATGAAATGTTTATCAGATCTAGTTAACTCACATCAAGTCACTGTTTGGTGATTAGACTGTAGAAGGAATAGGTGATATAAAACCAACAAATTGAAAAGTCCCCTGGAAGTTCAGCTCCATACTCACATTTCATAGGCAGGGAAGTAAAATATGATTTGCTTCATCTATTTCAAAAGGTCTATGAATGCTGAGATTAGCCTTGTGTACAATAGGAAAATTTGGTTCGGCCAAACATTTTTTCAGAAAATGAAGTTTAGTTCAGGATTTCCGACACTCATTTAGTTGATGGTTTGGCTCGAATATCGTTCATGAAAAATATTAGGAAAACTGTTTCATATGAGCAAAGAAAGAGGAAAATGTCAGTCAGTGTACTGCAAAATATATACGTAATATAAATAATAATTAAATGTTTTAATATAAATTTATAATTAAGTATTTATATATTTTTGCAGTACATGGTAGGTGCAATTTCCCACCATTTGGTTAACAGATCAAGTGAGAAAAAGTAATCAAAGGTGGAAAAATATGGAGGGTGTGATATAGATATGCTTACAATACTTAGAGCCTTTTGAACGGTATGGCTCTGATCGTACATGTGTCTGTGCCCTTCTAGCGGCAACTGTACCTCTTCTGTAAGTCAAGGTCCTCCAGTAAGGTGCATAGATAAAATAAAACACAAGGGAGCATACAGTAGTGAAAAATACCTCTGTAATAATAGTGTGTTCACCACATGCTCCCTTATTTCTTATAACTATATATCTTTATTGTAAAATACATCTTAAAATAGAGGTTATATTAAGTTAACAGCATGACAGTTGGAAATACAGTTTCATGAGACCATATTTTGTCACTGTCTCCATATGCTTTTACACTTTGCATCTACAAATAACTTTGTAATGTCATAAAACTAATTAACACTTAACAGTTCCTGCTGACTTTGTTCTGCATGATGTGTCCATGAGGTTACAGGTATCTTAAAATGCATAGTTCTACATGATGAAATGACTCTGTGACTATTGGATATCAGTTCTAGAGAATGTAAAACTATAACTGCAAAATAGTTATACACTTTTGCATCAAACATTCTTCTAGCAACTGTATTTAAAAAGGATTGTGCATTTGTTGATTTGCTTATGCTTGAAGATAACTTAGGCCAGCAAGGACAGAGGTATTTGTCCAAGTTCTGAACCTAAATAAAACATAGAATTTGTACTGCATGTTTGTTCTACTTTGATTTCAACGTTTTTCTTTAAGTGTACCATACATGTTATCGATTGTTTTATTTTTTTTAATCTTACAATTTTATTGGATTTTTTTCCAGGTATTTATACAATTAATGATATTACCGAATACAGGTTATTACAGAATAAACAAAAAAAATCCATAGATTTTTAAAGGACAGAAAGGGCTTTAAAAATATCCTATATGAATACCTAACACAACATTAAGTGTGAATATAATGTTAAAAATTTGAAAAATTCATTTTTTTCTACATTTTTTATTATAATACTTTTTTACACATCCAATGCAATTAATTAAAAAGTACTCTAGATAGATTTCCATCTGAGTCCTGATTATTAAATGCCTAATGTAGCTATGATCTAAACTGATTTTTGATTGTAAATGCTAACCCTATACCACCCACCCTACATATACACTAACACTAACCATATACCTATAACCTACTCTAGCCTTACCACTAACCTTATCTCAACATTATCCTTAATCCTAAAGCAGTGTTACTCCAAACACAGCTTTAACACTTACCCTAACACTAACTCTAACCCTACAACTAGCCCAAACCTTACCCCTGCCACTACCTCTACCTATAACCTTAAGGAATGTATCTGCTATTATTAGTACTGAGAGCAAATACATGTCCTAGTTAAACCCTTCAGGACAGAGTCAATAGTTCACGTTCTGATCAAAGCAAAAACTGGTATTTGCGCTATATGTCTGTTCAACCAGAATTCACCTCTTTCATATTAAGTGCACCCACACTTATTATATGTCATTTTGGGCTTTAATTTCTCATGAACTATTCATATTTGAAACATAATTTATGAATAAAATTTAAAAAACTGTGAGAAATTAAGATTTTTTAAAAACTTTGTAAACATTTTAGCTGTAAATATCATAATACTGTTAGCTTTAACTGCAAGAAAAAACACATATTTGGATTCAGCAAAGTCTCACAAGTACATCAGTACCCCCCATTAACAGTTTTTACGGTGTTTTGGAAAGTTAAAGGGTCAAATATAGCACATTCCATTTTTCAGTTTTTTTCAAATTGTTGCCTTTGAGACCGTGTGGTAGCCCAGGAATGAGATTTGCCCCCATGATGACATACCATTTGCAAAAGTAGACAACCCAAGGTATTGCACGTGGGGTATGTCCAGTCTTTTATAGTAGCCACTTAGTCACAAACACTGGCCAAAGTTAGCGTTCATGTTTGTTTTTGTGTGAAAAAAGCAAAAAAACTAATATTTGGCCAGTGTTTGTGACTAAGTGGCTACTAAAAATGACTGGACATACCCCATTTGCAATACCTTGGGTTGTCTACTTTTTCAAATGGTATGTCATCATGGGGGTAATTCTCATTCCTGGGCTACCATATGGTCTCAAATGCAACGTAACCAATCTGGCAAATTTCAATGTGAAAAAAGTGAAATGCAAGCCTTATATTTGACTCTCTAACTTTCCAAAACACCATAAAACCTGTACATAGGAGGTACTGTTATACTTGGGAGACTTCACTGAACACAAACATAAGTGTTTCAAAACTGTAAAACATATTACAACAATATCGTCAGAAAAGTGCCGTTCGTGTGTGAAAAATGCAACTTCACTTTTACTAAATATATCATCGTTGTAATACAATATATCATTTTGAAACACTAATATTTGTGTTGAGCGAAGTCTCCCGAGTAAAACAGTTCCCCCCATGTACAGGTTTTATGGTGTCTTGGAAAGTTACAGGGTTAAATATAGCACGTGCAAATTTAATTCTCAGCAACTTGCTGCCTGGGTTGTCAGGCACGTCAATCAAATTTTAATTAATTAAATCACATAATTATGTTAAACTATTACTTAAGCATACACGTAGCATTTATATATATATATATATATATATATATATATTTAAATTCTATGTGTATACTTACGTAGTTATTTATGTAATTATATGTATTTATCTATATATAAATGTTTTACAGTTATTTGTATTTTATATATAGATAGATATATATAGAATGTCATTCTAAGTGTATTTTGTTACCAATATATATATATATATATATATATATATATATATATATATATATATAACAAAATACAGTTAGAATGAGATTACATATGTATAATTTACTTAAATTTTTTTAATATTTTATTTTATTATTTTATTTATTTATTATTGTAATTTATTATTGTAGTTATACGTGTATATATAAATATAAAAGATATATAGATGTATTATATATACAATATATATATCTAATATATATGTAACATCATTCTAAGTGTATTTTAAGATTAATATATGTACTTATGTTAACATTAAAATACACTATGTATGATGTTACATATATATATATATATATATATATATATATATAAAAATACATTTAATTGATTTTAAAACATGTTTAATAATTTTATTTTAAACTTCCCACCAGCATGGGGACTGTCTGACAGCCCAGACAGTCTCCCTGCAGGCAGATCCACAGCCAGCTATACATGGCCCCCAGGGGCCTCATTTGCTGGGGAGGGCTGCCTGGGCTGTCAGACAGTCCTCCCGAAGAGGATCGCGGCGAAGGTAAGTAGCTGGAGGCTCCTTGGGCTAAAAGCCGTTACGGCGTTCTATGCCGCCGCAACGGCTTTAAAGCCCATTTAATGCGGGACGCCATAGAACGCTGTAATGGCATTAAGGGGTTAAAACAGCAGAGTGGTATGTTGTCATCTGTTGTCTTGTTTCAGTACTGTAGGAAGAGTAACTTGTAATACAGAAATAATCATGGTTTCTCAACTAATTGCACTTTGATCACTGCTGGGCAGCTGGCAAATCCCAGCATCAACTGCATGTGGCTTGGAACATGCAGGGAGTCTGTTAGGGTCAAATCAAACCCTGGGTTGTGTCCTCGTCAGCAGCCTGTAACCCTGATATTTAAAAAAAAAAAACAACCTCATATCATGTAATATCCATTTTAATATCATTTAATTTTACAAAAACTTGTAATAATAACAATAACCATTTTTTTTTCTTTTGTGACAAGCAAACAAAGTAAACATATAATGGAGTGTAGAGAGTAAAGAGAGTAAAACAAACGCAAATAGTAATATGTCTATAATATTTTACTTTACGCTTCTCATTCAGAATAAAATTACATGAAAACTCATTTAAGAGTGAAATAAACCATTCAAGTAACATACATTATTTCATTTACACACCACTCATGATATTACTTCAATTATAGAATTATACAGGGAGTGCAGAATTATTAGGCAAATGAGTATTTTGACCACATCATCCTCTTTATGCATGTTGTCTTACTCCAAGCTGTATAGGCTCGAAAGCCTACTACCAATTAAGCATATTAGGTGATGTGCATCTCTGTAATGAGAAGGGGTGTGGTCTAATGACATCAACACCCTATATCAGATGTGCATAATTATTAGGCAACTTCCTTTCCTTTGGCAAAATGGGTCAAAAGAAGGACTTGACAGGCTCAGAAAAGTCAAAAATAGTGAGATATCTTGCAGAGGGATGCAGCACTCTTAAAATTGCAAAGCTTCTGAAGAGTGATCATCGAACAATCAAGCATTTCATTCAAAATAGTCAACAGGGTCGCAAGAAGCGTGTGGAAAAACCAAGGCGCAAAATAACTGCCCATGAACTGAGAAAAGTCAAGCGTGCAGCTGCCACAATGCCACTTGCCACCAGTTTGGCCATATTTCAGAGCTGCAACATCACTGGAGTGCCCAAAAGCACAAGGTGTGCAATACTCAGAGACATGGCCAAGGTAAGAAAGGCTGAAAGACGACCACCACTGAACAAGACACACAAGCTGAAACGTCAAGACTGGGCCAAGAAATATCTCAAGACTGATTTTTCTAAGGTTTTATGGACTGATGAAATGAGAGTGAGTCTTGATGGGCCAGATGGATGGGCCCGTGGCTGGATTGGTAAAGGGCAGAGAGCTCCAGTCCGACTCAGACGCCAGCAAGGTGGAGGTGGAGTACTGGTTTGGGCTGGTATCATCAAAGATGAGCTTGTGGGGCCTTTTCGGGTTGAGGATGGAGTCAAGCTCAACTCCCAGTCCTACTGCCAGTTCCTGGAAGACACCTTCTTCAAGCAGTGGTACAGGAAGAAGTCTGCATCCTTCAAGAAAAACATGATTTTCATGCAGGACAATGCTCCATCACACGCGTCCAAGTACTCCACAGCATGGCTGGCAAGAAAGGGTATAAAAGAAGAAAATCTAATGACATGGCCTCCTTGTTCACCTGATCTGAACCCCATTGAGAACCTGTGGTCCATCATCAAATGTGAGATTTACAAGGAGGGAAAACAGTACACCTCTGTGAACAGTGTCTGGGAGGCTGTGGTTGCTGCTGCACGCAATGTTGATGGTGAACAGATCAAAACACTGACAGAATCCATGGATGGCAGGCTTTTGAGTGTCCTTGCAAAGAAAGGTGGCTATATTGGTCACTGATTTGTTTTTGTTTTGTTTTTGAATGTCAGAAATGTATATTTGTGAATGTTGAGATGTTATATTGGTTTCACTGGTAATAATAAATAATTGAAATGGGTATATATTTGTTTTTTGTTAAGTTGCCTAATAATTATGCACAGTAATAGTCACCTGCACACACAGATATCCCCCTAACATAGCTATAACTAAAAACAAACTAAAAACTACTTCCAAAAATATTCAGCTTTGATATTAATGAGTTTTTTGGGTTCATTGAGAACATGGTTGTTGTTCAATAATAAAATTAATCCTCAAAAATACAACTTGCCTAATAATTCTGCACTCCCTGTATTTCTTGAAGAGATGCTTTACTGTTCTATCTTTCGTTTCAATGTAGAGGATGAATAGTGATTTGTTGAGTTACACTGCATTGTATCAGTGTGGGTTATTCCTGAGTCAAAACTACAAAATTAGAATTTTTATTTACAAAAAGGTTAAGCCTCCAACATCCCTAAACTCAAAGAGTTTAACTCAACACATGGTATGTTACAATTTTCAGTACAAATTTAAACTGCTTAACTCAGGGTGAACCAACCACCGGGGCATATCGTTTTTGAAAATACCACGTCACTAGTATTGCAGGGATTAACTCAAACTGTCCTCATTTACCTTTTACAAAATGTTATAGTTACCTGTCAGGGAATCCATGCTGTGCTGATCATCAGAAAAGTATTCAAATCCCACAGAGCCCAATGCAACTTAACAATTAGGACCTTCACCTTCGTTCTTCACTTACGGGTGGTTGATGGGGCCAGGCAAATGTATGTATTGGGCTCTTTCTAACCCTGGGGCCCTAGGTTGTATCCTTTTCTGGTGATCACTAATAACATATCTTATATGCTGTATATGTAAAACAGTTGTACATAGGTATAAAAATCTGTTTATTACAGTTGTAACGCTTCATTTTGCAGTGAACTCTGAACTATTATTCTGTATCCCCGTTTTCATTACATAGATATTCCATTAAGATTAGTTCTTGAGTAGATCTTGAGTGAAACTCTTTCAGCTGGTTGATAGGAAATCATATTGACAAAACTTTTAAACATTTAACATTTGTACATTTAACATTTAAAGCTTGTACGAGTTTCACTTGAGCATGATTCAAGATAAGTGAACAAAATTCCACATTGAATGCAATTTTTTTCTCACTCATCAATATTATTGACAGAGTTTTAATATGATAAGAGACCTTACTAATAGAATAACCAGGGAAAGCAGTTAAAGAATAGTTTCTGCAAATTTGCTGTTACGACGTTGTTTGGAAAATTGACATTGGCAAAAACATCAAATCCATAACATTATATGTTTTAGCTCGTTACATTGACTGCACTGCATTTACAAACAGAAATAATACAAATCAATAAAAAAGAAAAAGAAAAATAGCCTTGTAATACATTCTAATGTCACATAAATAATAAACTCAATTTTGAAGCATCACCAGATACATTAAGCTTGTATCCGAAATTATAAAAATAGGCAGATTATCTATTTGCCCATAACTCAACTAGCTAACGCTACACGGCAGATTAACCCATATAACAATCACTCTCAACTCACTATCTCGACAGTTTATCTAATAGTCTGTTCTTGCTATAGTTAACGCCTGATTATTCAAATATATTAATCTTCGGGGCACAGCATCACAGACTCGTGCAAATGTTTATACCACGTCAATGTTGTATTTCATACGTTCAAAATCAGAGTGCCAATTATGTCAGGATGCTGCAAGCAAGTTCGATCTCAAACTGATATTTAGCGTTTAGCCATGTGCGCCGAGATTGTTATGTTTTTCAAACAATAAATGTGCACAATTATCCAAGCCACTGTTTAATCTATCTATTCTGTAAATAGGAATGCACGCTGGTGTGGCGTATGAATGCGATTTGTACTCACCTGCACAACAAAAATAAAGAATAAAAAAAAAAAAATTTGCAGTGCTACTCATATAATAATAACTCTTGTATTGTTACCTATTTAGTGCTATTCTAGTTTAGTCTACTCCTTTTTCCTCCTGTAGCCCAAAACTTTAGGTCTCCCAATGATTACGTCTACCAGAGGCAATCCAACTTTTACAATAATTTTATAAAATATTGTATTGTTTTGCAGGTTTATTTACACCCGGTATGTTTGAAAAACATGTTGTTCAGAAAAACAGATAAATCAGTGGTTTTCTTGAAAACTGCTTTCACAGTGGACATTCTTGTACTTTCAATACTGTAACAACTAGCAATCTCCACAAGGCTATCAAATTCCTCTCCGTGCATGAGTCATGCAATCAATCTTTATGATTTAGCACTTTCCTTATAACAATCAATTATTTTAATTCAAATTAATCAAAATTCATTCCATCATTGTAGCGTTCATTATTGATTTATTATTATGTTTTAGAGCTGAAAATTAATTTATGGTATATATTTAATATTCTGATTAACAATATATTCAGATTGAATGGTAAATGTAATTTATCAGGTGCTAAATGTGTTACTTTTCATGGATACATACTTGCGCAATTTTTTAGCATGCTATTAAGAAAATGTGCTTTTCCAAACCTTTTCATGACTTCCATGTTTTTGCTTTTAATTGCATTACTACTGATAATTTCTCCACCCATATAAACACAATTAACATATAGATCTATAGTAATGTCCATTGCCTTATTCTAACTGCTATCTCCAAAATTAAATGACAACTCAACCATGTGGTTTGGAAAATTCCATAAGCTTACTGTGACTTGCTAATTTCACAGACATATTGGTATATACACACAATTACTTATATTACTGTTTTAAGGATTATATTACTTTCTTAGAATCTTTATTGAGCATTGTTTTTATTGTATTCATTCAGATATAAAGAAAACTAAAAAAAAACAAAGAGAGAGGCTGGACTTAAGCTGACATGCCACACGATACTTTCACCATTGTTGATTGATAGCCTAATTAAATTAATAATTCAATTATATTATATAAGAGTACATTACGATGACATAACGATGTATTTATATGTTATACACTTATAATTTGTACTTTGCACTGTTTGCATTTTTATTTTACGTGTCCTTGTTCTAAATAAAAATATTATGAAGGAAGAAAATAAATTAATTGTTTTACATGAATTGTGTTTGAAATGCAATTATACAATTAAAGTTTGGTCGAATTGAACCAGGTCATGGAAAAACTTCCACTCACCAAAAAACTTTTTCAATTTCAGAAAAAAAATATTCAGTCCAAGCCAAATTTTTCCACTCTGCACAAGTCAAATGATCACATTACAGTGATCGTAAGTAATCACAGTGATAACAAGGAACCAAAAAAAACTCAGTATCTTAAGAAGGATGATTAATGCAACTTAGTTCAAGTTTTAAAATCAATTCTGTATAGATTTCTGAAATCTAATTAACACATTATTATGTCTCTAGATTCATCAATTATAAATATGTTCTTAATAAGGTTAAGACCTAATTCAGATCTAGATAACGACAGTCATTTTGTATCTCAAATAAGAATGCTCTTTTGATGTTTGATGCCAAATCAGAGTGGCTGATTGGTAAATTCCAGGAATGGATGCATAGATTTATAAAAATAATAACACCAGCTATGTAGTCATATCGACATCAACTCTATTTAGTTTAAAGTATTGGATATAGGATAATACTATCAGTAGATGAAGGTCTGGTGAGACAATTTATAAAAAAAATCCATAACTAGCAACAAATAAATAAATAACACTCACACACATACATAACATTGCCACACACGCAGACACATACAGAGTGACGTACTCTAACACAAAGACACACATTAGCTCATATACAAAGATGCACACTGCCACAATTATGCAAACTAGCATACATCTATATGTGTGCTAATGAGAGTCTATGGATACTAGTGTGGCACTCTCTTTGTTAATAAAGCATCACTTAAAGATATAATTTATACTGCCTTTTTAATAGAACACAATATTTTTTTTAAGATTTTTGGGGGCATACTGGATTTAATTTGCACATCATGGCTCCCACACCTGTAGGGCTTTAAACAGGGTCAGATTTACTTTTAGAGTGCAAAATTTGAAGAACACCCCTATCCTTTCTAAATAACAAAACAAAAAAAAACACAATATATACACACTCAGAGTCTCTCACACACATAAATATACATATTCTCACACAAAACTGTAATCAGAAGTTTCAAGTCCCCTAAAAATCCTCTGATGTTTGGCCCGCACCTAGATACAAACTCCTTTTCAATACACACAGACACCTCTCATACACCTCCACTGCTCCACAATACATGCTACTGGACACACATACACAAGCTCCACAATTTCAGGCACACACATATGATCACACACATGTATGCAGATACATAATGATAGCCAAATACATTCTGTTAGACACAAATACAAAGATTCCCACTTAGACACACATGCATAGATTTCGGCACAGACACAAATGCACACAGACATACACACAAACACACACACACACTGAGGCACACACATACACTTGCACATACACATGCAGCCATACACACTCACAAACACTGTTAGGCAAATAAACACAGCTAACTTGCCTGCCCTGTATTAATGCCTGTGCCAGAGTGACATCAAAACATGGTTTTCAACATCACTATAAGTAATTCAAGGGACATTTGCAGTCACTGGTAGTTGCCTACTCTGCCTTAGTGCTGGGCCATCTTAGGCTCACATCAGCCCTTGGTATCTGGTAGCAATACAGCACCCCAAAAAAGAGTTTGACATGCAAACACTAAATTACTTCTCTACTGATTTCATGTGAAACTAGTGGGTAATTCACTAGAGTCCGAAGACCGAATGGGGTAAAACCATCCAGCTGTGTACAGGGCCTTGTGGACTGCAAAATACAGGCACTGTGCATGCAATTTAATAATGTCCATGTGACGAAATGCCTTTTGTCCCTGGATTGTTAGGTGACAAGCTGCCCTATGCCCCCGGCTTTTGGAGGAGCCTGATTGCCAGCCTCCTTCCTCATGACTATGGCCCTGGGGTGTATTGCCATTTAAAAAAGACTATTTGGGGCTTATTGGCTTCTAAAGACAGTTTCTTCCCATTGGAATCCATGGGAAGGTGTGTTTCTTCCCCTCCCCCGTTTCCTGTCTATTGTTCACCTAGATTGGGCGCTCAGATCCGAGCTATCTGGGGATAGGTTAAATGTGGGGGTTCTGTGTAATAAAATAAGAATTATGTATTTTTATGTACTTTTACGTATTTTTGCTGTTAGTGTTAAATGTAGATATTTTCTGTACCTGGAGATAATTGAGTTTACTGCAGTGCCTTAAGCCAATTATCTCCAGGATGGAGAGGAGGGATTTCATTGTGTATGTGAGAGTGTTATTATGTTAATTAGTGTTCCCATTGGTTTGTGTCCCTTTTGTCACAGTTTACCACCAGGTCCAGGGGTGTGCCTCTGACCTGAAAACTTGTATATAAGGAGTAATAAACGCTCATTGGAGTCAGATCATCTTGTACCTTCATGAAGTTTCGGCTCATGTTTGGGGGATTGGAGAAACTACACTCTGGGGATTGCTATAATCACTATACTCCCCAGGGTATAATCACTAAGCTCTGCTAAGAGCTTGCTCCTGTTCCTGCTCTCTGGAATTCGGAGAGAGGTCGACCTGCTGGAAGCTGGACCCTGGTCCTGGGTCCAGAGTGGGTGGAGACGGCGAGACCCCAACCAAGCTGCGGCGGTTCGTGGGATCTGCAGTGGTTATGGTGTCAGGCAGAGTGCTTGGAGTCCTCAGAAAGCACTAGGAGCATCCGTCGGCGGAAGGTACCCGGTCGGGGTGCCAGCGGTTCCGTTACAATCCATATTTGGCAATTCAGGCCCAGAACGGATATGAATTTTGTCTAGATTTCAGCGTAACTAATTGTCGCCAGATGACTAAAATCTTTACCGAAGAGACTTCAAACCAGGGCTTTGGATTTTTAACACAAATCCAAACAATTTGCTAGTGCTTTCCTTGGTGGGTTGAAAGCCAGCACACATTTAAAAAGCCAAAAAGATAAATTAATTAATAAAAATCATATGGGGCACTAATCACTATGACCCCCATATTACTATAATGGAGTTATTTAATTCAGCAGATAGGGGCATGTCCACAAAATGTCTAAACCTAGCTTATGTGGGAAATCATTGCTGTGCACAACCTTTATAATGGGTTTTGCCCACTATCAGAATATAATTTTTATTTTTACAGTTATCAGATATATTGCCCCTCCTTCACTATTATTAAGGCAAAGGATGATAGTTAGGGTAATTTAGGGAGAGGATGGAGATACAAATATTTGTGGGTTGGATGGACTACTTGTTCAATTAATTAGAGCTCTAATTCGCTGCCCATGTGTGATTTTTTTTTTAATTATGGCCCCCCGCCTTTGGGTACAAACAAAGGAGTGGATGGACACACTAATATTTGGGGTGGTGGTCCACTACTTGTGTAATCAATTAGAGCTTCCATCCAATGCTATGGGTGAGATGTGTGGGGACCCTAAATTCTCCCACCTGAATATTTTGATAAGGGCCCCCACCTGTCACCAATGGATAGGGGCTGGCAAAAGGACATTGGGTCTTCCCCTCTGAAAATAAGTATAGCCTCCATCCACTGGGTGTTACAGGGGGTGGACAGTAATTTGTCCATCCTAGTTTTAAAAGTAATCTGCCCAGTCACTAATTTTAAAAGTTTAATATATATCCCCCCTAGCCCCCACCTGCTGCATGGCAGTTGAGAGCTACAGTAATTTAATTTTTTGTTTTTTTAATGTGGTAGCTGGATAGAATGTGCTGGCCAGCTACCACTTACTAACCCCTTAAGGACACCCTTTTATTCCAGAAGTTGTGTCCTTAAGGGGTTAAACCCTTGCATTGCTGAGGGTCATTTAAATATTTGTCCACTGGCAGCAGGCTGGTAGTGGGCAAGTAGTAATTACAATTATTGTTCACGTGAATGAAGGCAAGTGATCGATAATTTGTAAACATGCATCCTACTGGATGCATTCCATCCCACAGTTTATTAAAACCAGCACATTGTATAGGATTTGGGTGTAAAAGACAGTTTTAATCTGTAAACTGATTGCGGCAGATTTGCTAGGTCCGAATTCCGACCATATTTAGCTTTAGTAAATACAAGAACTGTCATTGTGGTCGGAATTCAGTCACCTTCACTGAAATTTGTCCATCAGGAATTAATCTGGTGCTTAGTGAATAACCCCATAGTTATCTTTCATTGCCAGAAAGAAGAAGCAAGAAAATATCCCGAACTGAATGTCTCTCTTTCAGCTAATTAGTAGAATGCTTGCATGGTGTTATCAGTTTCAGACTCCAGTTATCTGGTCTAAGAACAAAATGGCATGCATCAAAAAAAGAACATGGCACTTTTTCAAACTTGTAAAAATACCTTTTGCTTTTAGAAATTCGCTGCTGCATATGGTAATATTAAATTTGAATAAAGCTCTGGATTATTTTAAAAACCGAACCAATATTATTTTTGCTGTAACTTTGTCACAGCCATTCTTTCTGTACAGCAGGTCTAATGAGGTCTGTTTCACATATTATCTATTTTACATTTGCAGTCATGCAAATTGAGAAAGACAGCAATCTAGACGTAGATGCTTCTATTGTGCCCTAATTATCTAGAGTTGGCAATTTTCATATATAATAATCTGACATGGACAACTAAATCTCATTTAATAAATATAAATTAACGTAATGGCTTCACATCAGATTCCATTGAAATAGTTTAGTTAATGACCCAAAATAAAAAAATTACACTTACATTTTATTATCAATGCCTGTGACATTATGTTAAAGAAATTTAATTCACTTAATCCCTCTATTGCCACTTCTATCAGAAGAGGAATTAAAACTGCTCCATAATACTTTTCGAATGTTATAATTAAGTCATTTTTTAGCATATGCACGTTAGTAAAACTGTATTATGATTAGTTTTTAGTACCTCAGTGTGAAACTGCTAAAAATAGAGTTTTGAAGCAGGAGTTGACAAAGTTTAACATAACGAAGGCATTGCAAGTCACAAGAAATAGTATAGTCAGTGAATGCTTCCACTACCTGTATCAGGGGTGTCCAAAACGTAGATCCCCAGATGATGTAGAACTACAATTCCCAAGATGCTTTGCATTACTTATTATTAGTGTGAATGGGGTAGGCACTGGCAGGCTTTTTTTTATTGAGGACCCCTAATCATCTCAAGATGTTACAGGGCAGTTGGACATTGGGTAATATTTGAGGGATATGTTCCCCCGGTTATTGAATAAATAGCCCCTACCAGCCCTTGGGCGCTGGATGTGTTGGATATTGTGCCTCCCCAGTTACTATATAAATAACCCCACCCACTGCCCATGGATAGGGCCTACACATCAAATAAATATTTACATCCACCACCAATGCATGGACACTAGGTTGTCCCCCCATTTATTTTATTTAATAGCCCCCATCCACAAGCCAGATTATGGGCAGGGATGAACAGTGATCACACCACTTCGACACCAAACACTGTCTAATTTATGTAATTTATCTAGTAGATATGCCCCCGCACCCAGCATAGCAAATGGAGCTAAAAGAGAGGTTAAGAAACTCCCTTATAGTAAAATATGCCAGTATCTATTCAAATTTCAAAAACAAAAACATGACTTGGGGAATTAAAATCACAAATAAAAGTAACCTGTTCATCAACCTGTCTTCAATCTTTTATTTCCTTTTTATATACCAATAAATCCTCCCTAGGTCTTTCGCAAACTTCTTTGAACTGTTTATTCACTTCTTCTTTACTGTAACCCTTATTTGTATTTTTTTTTTTTTTTTTTAAATAAAGGTTTCATTGTTGTAGAAAGACATTATTGTCCCTACAATTCCTTTTTAATCTCACAAATTGGCCTTTCGGGATGTTGGCAAGCCAAGGTGTAAAATGACAGCTACTTTTATCTATGTAGCTATTAATTACTACTTTTTTTTTTTTCTTTTAAAGTGCTGGTTTTAATAAAACCTGATTCAATAAAATTCTTAAGATCCAAAAAATGTACTTCTTGAGTGCTTACCTCTTGGGTCAATTGAAATTAAATTAGAAAAAAATATATGTCATCTATTTATTTTGATCACTTCCTAGCTATGATATGAAAAAAACAAAAAAACTGTTTCCAAAAGGACATGAGTAGATTAGCATAGCTGGGCACAAATTTGCCGTGCCTCTCTTTTGTAGTTAAAAATCACCCACAAACCAGAAAAAAATGTTATAAAGTGTCACGAATGCACCCCAAGAGTGTGCGTGACGTAGTTGTGGTGGTGAAAGGGTTAAAGTATTTGTCTGCACTAGACCGGAAATAATGACAAAATCCCCCTTAACACCACCCACACTTAAACATAATAATATAACTATTACTATTTTAACGCTGCCACCACCAAGACAATTTATAAATGGGGTGCCTTAGTCCCCCAGGTAAATCAATAATAAAACCCACCAAATATAACTTAATACAATATTTAAGGAATTATAGAAATACTAACTAGTCTCTTCAGGTAACGTGATTCTTAACCAGACAAAGACAAAACTTAATAAATGAATGTTTATTATGAGCAAAAGATAGTCACAGTGCATATAACAATATATGAGAAACAGATTATTCACACCAACAACAGATAAAAACAAAAAGGATAAAATACAGAAGTCCTAATTACTCACTTAGTTTTTCAAAGTACAACTTCTGTCCAGGGGTCTCTGGCAAGGAAAGATGGTGACTCACTCAAAATTAGATCTTGGCCCCAAGCAAGTACACCAGCTCCCTTCAGGATCACAGGAGATATACCCTGTAAATTACCACGCCTCACCCAGGGGTAGAGCCAAGGAGTACCTATAGAGATACTAAGTGACCACCTCCTTTGTTCCAGAAAACAACAGGCCACATATAAACTTTTGGTTTTATCTCCTCTACTGTACTTGCCACAGAAATAATAATTGCCTCTATGACTTTGTTATTGTTTTCCCATTCCATAGACATGTTGCACGCCCCGCCCACGATCCAATAGGATGGACATCACAATTCCTACCACACGGTTTAAGTTGTGCAACTCATGTTTAGGCTTAATTAAGAGAGTGGGCTTATCCCATTCCAAATATAATAAAAATGAGGCTTAATTATTAACCTGTGGGTAAGTATTAATGTTTCCCTTGGATAAGATACTGGAACACAAGGATCTTCGTGAAACTAATCCCATTACCATATCAAAGGATTAAACTATCCTTTACAAGGTACATGCCAAATGGATGAAGAGACATTCAGACTTTTTCCAAGTGTAGAACCTCACACCTTGCAGAGCCTTGATTACTTCACATCGATATTTTTTAATATTAATATATATATATATATACAGGGAGTGCAGAATTATTAGGCAAGTTGTATTTTTGAGGATTAATTTTATTATTGAACAACAACCATGTTCTCAATGAACCCAAAAAACTCATTAATATCAAAGCTGAATATTTTTGGAAGTAGTTTTTAGTTTATTTTTAGTTTTAGCTATGTTAGGGGGATATCTGTGTGTGCAGGTGACTATTACTGTGCATAATTATTAGGCAACTTAACAAAAAACAAATATATACCCATTTCAATTATTTATTATTACCAGTGAAACCAATATAACATCTCAACATTCACAAATATACATTTCTGACATTCAAAAACAAAACAAAAACAAATCAGTGACCAATATAGCCACCTTTCTTTGCAAGGACACTCAAAAGCCTGCCATCCATGGATTCTGACAGTGTTTTGATCTGTTCACCATCAACATTGCGTGCAGCAGCAACCACAGCCTCCCAGACACTGTTCAGAGAGGTGTACTGTTTTCCCTTCTTGTAAATCTCACATTTGATGATGGACCACAGGTTCTCAATGGGGTTCAGATCAGGTGAACAAGGAGGCCATGTCATTAGATTTTCTTCTTTTATACCCTTTCTTGCCAGCCACGCTGTGGAGTACTTGGACGCGTGTGATGGAGCATTGTCCTGCATGAAAATCATGTTTTTCTTGAAGGATGCAGACTTCTTCCTGTACCACTGCTTGAAGAAGGTGTCTTCCAGGAACTGGCAGTAGGACTGGGAGTTGAGCTTGACTCCATCCTCAACCCGAAAAGGCCCCACAAGCTCATCTTTGATGATACCAGCCCAAACCAGTACTCCACCTCCACCTTGCTGGCGTCTGAGTCGGACTGGAGCTCTCTGCCCTTTACCAATCCAGCCACGGGCCCATCCATCTGGCCCATCAAGGCTCACTCTCATTTCATCAGTCCATAAAACCTTAGAAAAATCAGTCTTGAGATATTTCTTGGCCCAGTCTTGACGTTTCAGCTTGTGTGTCTTGTTCAGTGGTGGTCGTCTTTCAGCCTTTCTTACCTTGGCCATGTCTCTGAGTATTGCACACCTTGTGCTTTTGGGCACTCCAGTGATGTTGCAGCTCTGAAATATGGCCAAACTGGTGGCAAGTGGCATCGTGGCAGCTGCACGCTTGACTTTTCTCAGTTCATGGGCAGTTATTTTGCGCCTTGGTTTTTCCACACGCTTCTTGCGACCCTGTTGACTATTTTGAATGAAACGCTTGATTGTTCGATGATCACGCTTCAGAAGCTTTGCAATTTTAAGAGTGCTGCATCCCTCTGCAAGATATCTCACTATTTTTGACTTTTCTGAGCCTGTCAAGTCCTTCTTTTGACCCATTTTGCCAAAGGAAAGGAAGTTGCCTAATAATTATGCACACCTGATATAGGGTGTTGATGTCATTAGACCACACCCCTTCTCATTACAGAGATGCACATCACCTAATATGCTTAATTGGTAGTAGGCTTTCGAGCCTATACAGCTTGGAGTAAGACAACATGCATAAAGAGAATGATGTGGTCAAAATACTCATTTGCCTAATAATTCTGCACTCCCTGTATATATATATATATATGATCTAAGTATAGATAATGTTATTTTAAACTGTTTTAAACATTGATTATATTTATTTACAATATATGATCTAAGTATATATATATATATATATATATATATATATATAATTATAAAAATGTAATTATAACAGGGTGTAGGTTGGTGGGGATAATCAGCTGAACGGCAGAGGTGAGTAGGGGCTGGGAGTTTAAGTAGGGGATTTACTCCTCCCACAAATTCAGGCCTAATGGCCTTTCTACATATATAAAGGAAATAATCAAAAGAAATTAGCTTACCCCCGGTGTACACAATCTCTAATGCTGCCTGCGTCCAAAAGTGCCGTGACATATGTGTAGCGCGAAAAACTTATGTTATGTCTAAAAAAACAGACCCCCATAATTAAATCATGGAGTCTGGATATCGTGTATTGAAATAAGTGCTTGTAGAAGAAATAATTATGGAACCCATAAAGTGCTGTATCGTATAAAGTGCAATACTTCACAATTAAAGTGCAAATGACACCAATCGGTGTGAATAGCCAATACATTATAGTGTGAATAGATATGTGTCAGGGTACCTGTTGGTGATGTATCCAGGGAGGACATCCTCTCTGCTTAGGGGCTCCCTTCCCCTAGCATTTCGGCATATTCCGGCCGTTTTCGCGCCGGCCGCGCTAGCTCCTCCCCCTTTTATGACGCGACGGCTAGCGTCGACGTCATGACGTCGGCATTTGCATAAAGTGCCGGGAACCGCTATTCCGGACCTTTTGGGGGCGTGGTCTCTATTTAGGTAACAGGGTATTTAAAGGAAACCTTTACTACTGCTCATTGCCCTGTCGTGGTTCTAGCTTGCTAGTCACTCAGCGCGTTCTTTATCTTGTGTTTCCGGTTTTGACCCTTGCTTGTCTTTTGTCCTGTTGTCCTCTCCTCTCCTTTGACTCGGCTTGTATCTCGCTTACCTGTCCTCCGGCTCCCTTGACCTCGGCTTACCTTTTGACTATTCTTGCTTTGTCCTTACGTTAGTCCGGCCATTCTAAGGTCCGGTATACGTACCTCCTTCTGTGCGCACTCTGCGTATTGGATCCCTGTCAGTTTCCTGACATTACGACAGGGCCAGATGGATCCTGCAGGTGCTAGTCCTCCTGACCCCAGATTTGAGGCCATGGACCATAGAATGGACCAAATGGCTTTAGCGTTACAAACTTTGTTGACACGCTCCAGTACCCAGTCTGAAGAAATACGTTCCACTGCTAGCCACTCGCTAAGTACTGGTTTGGAAGTAGCCACTGTAGGCGCATCTTCCCATGTCACGTCACCATTACGATATGGGGGTTCGCCTGATGCTTGTCGTGGTTTTTTAAACCAGATAAGTATACATTTCGAACTACAACCCCGGGCTTACCCCACTGACAGGGCTAAGGTAGGCTTTATTATAACCCTGCTAATAGATAAAGCACTTAGATGGGCCAATCCCCTTTGGGAGAATGACAATCCTTTAGTCTACAACTACACTGCGTTTGTCACGGCTTTTAGAAGAACCTTTGACCCCCCAGGGAGGAAGATTAATGCGGCCAGATCCCTGTTACGCCTTAAACAACAAGATAGGACCCTTGTAGAATATGCTCTAGAGTTTAGATCATTGGCAGCAGAAGTGAAATGGAACGAACAAGCTTTTATGGATGTTTTCTTGAATGGGTTGTCTGATGAAATTCTAGATGAAATTGCCACAAGAGAACTTCCGGAAAATTTAGAGGATTTAGTATCCTTCATTTCCAGAATAGATGAACGCATGAGACAGAGGCAGAACACTCGGGAAAGAGTTACTAGACTTCCTGTAAGACTCGCTCCCTCATTTCAGAACCCTGACTCCTATAATCCTACTCCACCAGAACCTATGCAAATAGGTAATACTCGCTTATCTGAGGCTGAGAGACAGTACAGAAGAAGGGAGGGTCTCTGTTTATACTGCGGGCTGAGAGGTCACCTACGTCTTAGTTGCCCTAATCGTCCGGGAAACGCTCGCACCTAAGTTCCCTTAGAGGACGGGCCTTGGGTGTTTCATTACTGTCCTCTATGCATAATAAAAAAGACCATAGGCTTCTGATTCCTGTCTCTCTAGCTTGGGAAAAGGGGTTTATTACTACGATGGCATTATTAGATTCTGGAGCAGCAGAAAGCTTTATAGACCAAACTTTCGCTAATAAGCACTGTATCCCATTCCAATTGAGAGATACACCCTTGGCCGTTGAGGCCATAGATGGTAGACCTTTATCTGAACCAGTAATATTCCATGAGACCGAACCCGTTAAGCTTACTGTTGGTATTTTCCACGAAGAGTTGATTTCCCTTCTGTTAATTTCCTCCCCGGCAGTCCCAGTGGTTCTAGGATATTCTTGGCTCAAGAGACACAACCCTCAGATTGACTGGGAGGGTGGAGAAATCGTTTCTTGGGGTATGGGTTGTAGGAAAGAATGTCTGCAGAGAGTTACTTCTGTTTGCCCCGTGAACTCTTATGCTAACACTTCTCAATCCACAGACGTTCAGATACCATTACAATATCTAGACCTCAAATCTGTATTTGACAAGGGTAAGGCGGATACTTTACCTCCCCACCGGTCTTATGACTGTTCTATTAAACTTTTCCCTGGTACTATGCCTCCCAGGGGTACGGTATACCCTCTATCCACCAAGGAAAACTTAGTTTTAGAGGAATATATCAAGGAGAATTTAGACAAGGGATTTATTAGAAAGTCTTCTTCTCCGGCGGGGGCGGGTTTCTTTTTTGTAGAAAAGAAAGACGGTACCTTACGTCCTTGTATAGACTATCGGGGATTGAACAAAATTACTATCAGAAATGCTTACCCCATTCCTTTTTACTAAACTTGACTTAAGAGGAGCATATAACTTAGTGCGAATTAAACAAGGAGATGAATGGATGACAGCATTTAATACCCGTTACGGGCATTATGAGTATACCGTAATGCCGTTTGGGCTTTGTAACGCCCCGGCCGTCTTCCAAGACTTGATCAATGAAGTTCTTAGAGAATTCCAACATGAATGTGTAATTGTATATTTGGATGATATACTAATCCATTCTAGAGACATTAATTCAGATCATAGACAAGTCAGAAAGGTATTACAGAAACTTTTACAACATGGATTGTATTGTAAATTGGAAAAATGTAGCTTTGACCAGTCTCAGGTAACTTTCTTAGGTTACGTAATTTCCAAAGACGGGTTTATGATGGACCCGACCAAACTAAAATCGATTTTAGATTGGCCTTTACCTAAGGGACTCAAAGCCATACAAAGATTTCTTGGATTTTCTAATTATTACAGACGTTTTATTAAAGGGTACTCCTCTGTTATCGCTCCTATCACTAATATGACCAAACAAGGAGCCGATACCAAAACCTGGTCTACTGAGGCTTTATCTGCTTTCGAAACGCTCAAACAGTCTTTTGCCTCAGCACCTGTATTAGTTCATCCTGATACCTCTCTACCCTTTTTACTTGAAGTTGATGCGTCTGAAACAGGGATAGGCGCAGTGTTGTCCCAAAGACAAAGTTTAGATAAGCCGCTGCACCCTTGCGGTTTTTTTTCCAAGAAACTATCACACACTGAAAGGAGATATGACATTGGTGATAGAGAACTTTTAGCTATCATTATGGCATTAAAGGAATGGAGACATTTGTTAGAGGGCACCGTTCTCCCAGTTACTATCTTGACTGACCACAAAAATTTATCGTATATGGGGGAGGCCAAAAGATTATCTGCCAGGCAGGCACGTTGGTCTATGTTCCTTACACACTTTAATTATGTGCTTACTTACAGGCCTGGTTCTAAGAACACTAAGGCAGACGCTTTGTCACGTCAGCACGAACCTACCACCTCTACAGAGGATACTTTGTTCCCTATTATTCCTGAAGTCAATATTATCGCCAACACCAATGTCAAAATACACTCTCCATTGCTCGCTGATATTCAGAACGAACAATCTCTTGCTCCCGAACGTACTCCTGTGGGCCGCTTGTTCGTGTCTCCCAAATTCCAAGTGGACATTATTCGCTGTTTCCACGATAGCAAGATCGCTGGTCACCCCGGCATCCACAAAACTTACTGCCTGATCTCCAAAGACTTCTGGTGGCCCGGTTTACGTAGGGATGTGGAAGACTTTGTCAAGGCTTGCAATGTTTGTGTCAGGAATAAACTTCCGCGGGATCTCCCTTGTGGTTTATTGCAGCCCTTAGTCGTTCCCAACAAACCTTGGGCTTGTTTGGCTATGGATTTTATTGTTGATCTACCAGCTTCCAATAGGCATACAGTTATCCTCACGGTCCTTGACAGGTTTACTAAAATGGCTCATTTCGTTCCCTTGCCTAAACTTCCGTCCTCCCCCGAACTGGCCGTGATATTTGCTAGAGAAATTTTCCGTTTACATGGTATTCCCAATGAGATTGTGTCAGACAGGGGTTCCCAATTTATTTCCCGTTTTTGGAGATCCTTCTGTTCACAGTTGGGCATCAAACTGAATTTTTCTTCGGCCTATCATCCTCAATCTAACGGAGCAGCCGAACGCACTAACCAAAAAATTGAGCAATATCTACGTTGTTTTGTTTCTGAACACCAGGATGACTGGGTCGGTCTGATTCCTTGGGCGGAGTTTGCTCACAACAACCTTGTTTGTGGTTCCACTCGTAATAGCCCCTTTTTCTTGAACTATGGCTTTAACCCTACTGTTCTTCCGTCGGTGTCTCCTTCCCAGGGTATACCGTCGGTTGATATTCATATAGCCAACCTGAGAAAGTTGTGGGATCAGACTCGACAAATTCTTGAACGTAGTTCCGCGGTGTTTAAGTCACATGCTGATAGGCGTAGACGTCCTGCTCCTATTTTTTCTCCGGGGGATAGGGTCTGGTTGTGTACCAGACACATTCGCCTGAAAGTTCCTTCCTTGAAGTTTGCTCCTCGTTACATTGGTCCTTACAGGGTACTGAGGAGGATCAACCCGGTTTCTTATTTGCTGGATCTACCTCCTACTCTACGCATCCCTAACTCTTTTCATGTGTCGTTATTGAAACCTCTTGTTTGTAACAGATTTTCCTCCCGCTCTGCTCCTCCATCCTCGGTCCGTGTGGATGGTCAGGAGGAATATATCATCAAGTCCATCCTTGATTCTCGTATTTCTAGGGGGAAGCTGCAATACCTCATAGACTGGAAAGGTTATGGTCCAGAAGAGAGGTCTTGGGTTCCTGGTATAGACGTGCATGCTCCTCGTCTTCTACGGGCCTTCCACGTTCGTTTTCCTTCTAAGCCAGGTCCCATCCGCCCGGTGGGCGTTTCTAGAAGGGGGGGTACTGTCAGGGTACCTGTTGGTGATGTATCCAGGGAGGACATCCTCTCTGCTTAGGGGCTCCCTTCCCCTAGCATTTCGGCATATTCCGGCCGTTTTCGCGCCGGCCGCGCTAGCTCCTCCCCCTTTTATGACGCGACGGCTAGCGTCGACGTCATGACGTCGGCATTTGCATAAAGTGCCGGGAACCGCTATTCCGGACCTTTTGGGGGCGTGGTCTCTATTTAGGTAACAGGGTATTTAAAGGAAACCTTTACTACTGCTCATTGCCCTGTCGTGGTTCTAGCTTGCTAGTCACTCAGCGCGTTCTTTATCTTGTGTTTCCGGTTTTGACCCTTGCTTGTCTTTTGTCCTGTTGTCCTCTCCTCTCCTTTGACTCGGCTTGTATCTCGCTTACCTGTCCTCCGGCTCCCTTGACCTCGGCTTACCTTTTGACTATTCTTGCTTTGTCCTTACGTTAGTCCGGCCATTCTAAGGTCCGGTATACGTACCTCCTTCTGTGCGCACTCTGCGTATTGGATCCCTGTCAGTTTCCTGACAATATGTACTTTATAAAGTGCAAAGTGTATACTAATTATATATAATACATTAGACAGGGGTAAAGAGAGGGATAGGCATATAGAGAAAAAAAGAGAAAACAAACAAATACTAAGAAATATTATGCATAAATTTGTTAAAAAACATTGAAGTCAAAGATCAAAACTTAAAAACACATGTTACAAGTGACTTATATGAATGAATGATACAAAATCATTTCATTCAGTCCTTTCGGGGCTATAGTATCCATTATATATATCCAAAATGTCTCTCGGTTGAGGAGAAGTTTACCTCTGTCACCCCCACGTTTTGGCGGAGGTATGTGATCTATTGCCAAAAACTTGAGAGCTGAAAGTGGGTGTTGAAGGGCAAGAAAGTGCTTGGCCACCGGTTGATCAGAGGTACCATCACAGTAGGCCACCACGTATGCTCGATCTATTACCCCTGATTCTCTCACATAGAGGTGTCTCAGTTTTTCCAATATACGAGAGTCCACAGGGGCAAGACAGCTTATAAATCACATAGGAAGTCTTGCAAGTAATAGTGAAACGTATCTGTAAAGACTTTTTCCTATGTGGCTGCTGGAAAGTACGAGATGGGGTCATATGCCCACAAGTGACACAACCCAAACATTGGATACTCCCCCGACTCTGTATTTCGGTATTTCTTTCATAACTTTTTATCGGATCCGTATGGACCAAAAGGTCCCTTAGATTTTTGTTTCTTCGATAACAAATGAGGGGGAGTTCTTTAAACACTTTGGGGAGTGTGTCATCACACGCCACCATTTTCCAGTTGTCCTTGATGATTTTGGAAATATCTGGGGATGCATCATGGAAAGTAATGGGGAAGACCAACCTTGGGGCTCCATTTCCAACTCTAGTTGAGCAGGCAGATTTAGCCTCTTCTTGTGCTCTAACTAAGTCATTCCGTCGATAGCCACGTTCAAGGAATCTCTCCATCATCTCTTCCAATTGTTCCTCCATTGTATTCACATCCAAGTTGTTGCGAATCACCCTCAAGAATGTGAGAGATTCTTGGTAGAAGTGTTTTTCTACTGGCTGGGACACAGACTGTGTCCGTATCCTGCTTGATTATACACGTATATTTACACACCTAGATATACACATGTATATATATAATAATTCTACGTATATATTTATGTAATAATTTTACATAATTAGGTCATTTTTTTATTACAATTTGCGGGACCTGCCTGACAATCCAGGCCAAAAGTCCAGGGAATTTAATTTGCTAGCACTATATTTAACCCTGTAATTTCAAGACATCATAAAACCTGTACATGGGGGGTACTGTTTTACTCAGAAGACTTCGCAGAACACAAATATTAGTATTTCAAAACAGTAAAATGTATTACAACAATGATATTGTTAGTGAAAGTTAAATTTTTTGCATTTTACACACACAAATGGCACTTACATGGACGATATAATTGTTGTGATACGTTTTACTGTTTTGAAACACAAATATTTGTGTTCAGTGAAGTCTCCTGAGTATAACAGTACCCCTCATGTACAGGTTTTATGGTGTTTTCAAAAGCTACAGAGTCAAATATAAGGCTTGCTTTTCAGTTTTTTCACATTGAAATTCGCCAGGTTGGTTATGTTGCCTTTGAGACTGTATGGTAACCCAGGAATGAAAATTACCCCCATGATGGCATAACATTTGCAATAGTAGACCCAAGGTATTGCAAATGGGGTATGTCCAGTCTTTTTTAGTAGCCACTTAGTCACAACACTGGCCATAAATGGAGTTCAAATTAGTTTTTGTGCATTGTTCACACACAAACAAATATTAACTCTAACTTTGGCTAGTGTTTATGACCAAGTGGCTACTAAAAAAGACTGGACATATTCCATTTGCAATACCTTGGGTTGTCTGATATTGCAAATGGTATGCCATCCTGGGGGTAGGTCTCATTCCTGGGCTACCATACAGTCTCAAAGGCATACAAACCAATCTGCCAAATTTCAATGTGAAAAAACTGAAAAATGTAACATGCTATATTTAACCCTGTAACTTCCCAAAACACCATAAAACCTGTACATAGGGGGTACTGTTTTACATGTGAGACATCGCTGAATACAAATATGTGTATTTTATTGCAGTAAAAGCAAACAGTATTATGAAATTCACAGTTAGAATGTCAGGTAGAACTAAAAAATGTTTTAAAATTCTTATTTTCTCCCATTTTTTTATATTTTATTCATATTAAATTATGTTTTCTACCTAAATATGTGATGTTAAACGAAAGCCCTGTTTCCCCTGGATAAAATGATATATAATAAGTGTGGGTGCACATAATATAAAAGAGGTGAATTACGCCTGAACAGACATATAGCGCAAATTCAAGTTTTTGTTTATATTTTGTTTGTTTTATATATATATATATATATATATATATATATATATATATATATATATATATATATATTTATATATATATATATATATATATATATATATATACATACATACATATTTACTAGCCTTCCTCACAGTTTATATACTTCCTCATTTCAAATGCTTTTTCAACTTGACATAAGTGTGTCACTATTGCAAGTCTTGAATTATCATTCATAATAACAGCTTTTTGTCATCTAATTTTATTTGAATTTTACAAGAGCTCTTCCATAGTTTTATTCTTGACAATTTTGTAATTACATGACGATGAGTTCTTAACAATAATGATAATCCTGAACTGAGTACCAGTGATTTGACTATGTGTCAGCCACCTTCATAACATAGTATAGCAGTTCATATTCTAAGATTAAAAATGTTATAGAAAGGAGGATCTACTGGTTCTTTAAATTCAGTGATACATTTCTGAATATCAAAAAAAGACCACCACACCATATATATCAATGGGTGAATCGTCCCAGGTTTCCTCCACATCACCAGACCAAAGTAAACTAAATAATAGAACAATGTAATTATTGTTAATAACAGATTACACATTTATTTATTTATTTATTTATTTATAAAATATTTTATCAGGATGGATACATTGAGTTTTATCTCGTTTTCAAGTATGTCCAGGGTCTTTGTCCACAAAACATTGCATTGTTACAATAGGATACAATATTAGAAAAATACAAAATACAAACTATATACATACACACACATATATAAATGTAATACATGACAGGTATATAATAAATATATTCAACCATGATGTGTATTCTGTGTTGAGGTATATTGCCATAGATCTCTTAAAATATTTTAGATTGAATGAAGATTTGACTGTGTGCCTGAGGTTATTCCATAATTGCGGTGCTCTGTGCATTTTGTATTGTGGTATGCTAAATATCGTGCTAATACTGGATCGGAGGTTATAGGAGGTGGGAACAGCTGGGGAGAGCATTCTACTCAGGTAGGGTGGGAGCTTCCCAGAAATGCTCTTATGCAAAAGGCTGTAAAGATGAAGAGTGCGTCGGGATTCTAGCGACAGCCAGTTTAGCTTTTTTTAACATGTCACAGTGGTTGGTAAACTAATTACATGCTAGTACAAAGTGGCAGAAAGAATTATATAACGTATAAAATGTATTAAGGTGGGTTTGAGGTGCCTGTGCATGCACTACATCACCATAATCAATGACTGGCATTAGTATTTGTTGCACTATCTCTTTCCTTACTGTAGGGCTTAGGCAGGATTTGTTTCTGTACAGGGCACCTAGTTTTCGGTAAAGTTTTGAAGAGATTTTTTCAATGTGGAGGCTGAAAGATAGATTGGGGTCTAGCAACATACCTAGATATTTAAAAGAGCAGACTGCTGTCAGTGTGCTATTTGAATTTGTTTTGATACACAATTGTTGATTTTGTAGTTTACGTAATTTAGGTACAGTTCCAAAGATCATTGTAACGGTTTTGTCAGTGTTTAGGATGAGTTTGTTATCCGCTATCTACTTTTTGACCTCTGTAAATTGGTTTTGGAGCACAGCCTCAAGCTACAGTAGCTTGGTTTTACTAGCGTAGATTACAGTGACATCTGCATACATGTGTACAGTTGAGGATTTGCAGACGTTAGGCAGATCATTTATAAATAATGTGAATAGCAGGGGGCCAAATATGGAGCATTAGGGAACACCACATGTGACTGCAAGAGGGAGGGAAGCGCTACCAGAAATGGCCACATATTGCAATCGATCTGAAACATACGATCAAAACCAGGTTAGCGGACGATCACCAATGCTTGAGTTTTTAAGTTTTTGCAAAAGAATGCCATGGTCTACTGTTTCAAATGCCTTGGCAAAATCGAGGAAAATAGCTCCAGTTAAATCTCCTTGTTCCATGCCAATTTGGATGTCATTGCAAACTTTTAAGAGGGCAGTCGAAGTTGAGTGACTTGGACGAAAGCCTGATTGATCAGGGGTCAGATAACTTGATTGTTGATAATATAAATATAATATAAATGGACAAATTTTTCCAAGATTTTGACAATACAGGGAGCAATGCTATTGGGTGATAGTTAGATACCAAAGTACTGTAACCAATTTTATGGATTGGTACAACATTTGCAGTCTCACAAAGTTTGGGTATGTATCTTGACACCAGGGATTCATTGATAAGGGTAGTAACAGGTTTAGCAATTGCTGGTGCAGTGAGCTTCAGCAACATTGCTGGGATTTGATCTGGTCCACACTGTTTTTTTATTTTTAAATTATTAAGATGTTTATTAATGGCACGAACAGGCACAGGTCTAAAATTGAATTTCTCTATATGAGGATTTTGAAGATTTGGCAGGGCCTGATCTTTATTTGCAGTCTGAAAATGAGTGTCATTTGTTATCTTAGCAACCAGGATGGTAGCACACCCAACAAAATAATTATTAAAGGCATTTGCTACATGTAGGGGGTGTTACAGTGTTTGGTTGTCCATTTTGACAGTGGTGGGGTGGGAGTGGATTGTGGGGGGTTGTATGCTATTTATGATTTTTCAGACATTTCTTGGGTTTGATAAGTTGTTGTTCAAATTTTCACTGAAATATTGGGCCTTTGACATTTTTGTTTGTTTTGTGCATGCATTTTTTAGTACAGTGATCATTCATGGAGCAAGTATGCTTGAACTTTGACCACAGTGAATCTCTAAACAGGTACATTTGAATGAGGTCAGCTGTAACCCAGGGCAGGTGTGTCCCATTATTCGAACTTTATGCAGAGGGGCATGCAAATTCCAAACAAGCAAGAGCTCGGACAGAAAAAATGCAATTGCAGAGTTTAGATCTGGTATTAGACCTAATCTGTGCCATGGTATGTTCTTGAGATCATTTAAGGATTCAAGATTACATTTTTTGAAAAACATGGTTATTATAATCTTGGGAGGGGGTTTAGTGGCCTTTATTTTGTGTATGCAGTACACTAGAAAGTGGTCACTGAAACTGTTAGGGAGAATGCCCACCTCCTGGATTCTGTCAGGACAACTGGAGAGAATCCAATCAAGCAAGGCATGGTTCTGGCTTTTAATATTAATGAGTTGGGGAGGAAATGAATTGTGTTAGCTGCAAAGTCTTAAACAGCCTACATGATTTATTATTTTTAGGATTCAGCCAATCAATATTAAAATCTCCAAAAACCAACAGTTCACTTTTTTGGTTTTGAGCTACAGTTTCACTTAGTAGTTGGGCTATGTCAGAAAGTGAGTGCACCGGAGAGCTAGGTGGGTGGTAGATTCCAGCAACAATGATAGTTTTAGTGGAAGGGATCTCAGTTGTGCCAGAAAGGAAATCGAAGGCAGAAGAGGAGTTATAGTTTTTTAAAGGAGTAAATTTTATGGACTTGTCAACATAAATAACAAAGCCTCCTCCTCTCTTTGCTCTGTCATTTCTAAAACATGAATAACCCTGTATTGCAATGGCGGTGTCTGGTATTTTACATGGATCATGGTTAAGAGCATTTAACATTTTCATAGTTCATTTCTGACATTTTCATATTAGTTCTCTAACATTTCTTAGAGTTATATTATTTGTTGTAAAAAAGAACTGATGGCTAAAAAGCTTCTACACATTTTTACTCAACTCTACATCAATAGATGTGTAAAGAAATATATGCAGGGTTATTCACCTAAAGGGACAATATAGTCACCAGGACAGCTACAACTTATTGTAGCGGTTCTGGTGAGTGTAACCTGTCCTTGCAGGTTTTATAATGTAAACACTGTCTTTTTAGAGAAGCATTGGATTGATTGAAATCATCAAATATGATGATGTAATCCAAGGACGTGGGGCTAGACAAGATGAGCCCAGCGTGGCACTAGAAAATAGTGAGTAAATAACCTTACTAACCCAAGGTAAGGATGGGCGACCACATAAACAGTGGATTTAGAACTATTGGGGAATGACAAACAAAAGAGAAAAACATAAAGGATGCAACACTTAACCCCTTAAGGACTGGACTGTTTTTGCGATGTTGTACATTTGCGACCAGGAATATTTTTACACTTTTGTGGTGTTTGTGTTTGGCTGTAATTTTCCGCTTTCTCATTTACTGTTCCCATACAAATTATATATTGTTTTTTTCAGGACAAAAGGGGCTTTCTTTACATACCATTATTTATATAATCTCATGTATTTTAATTTAAAAAAAATAAAAAAATCTGATGAAAAATTGAAAAAATACATGTTTTTTGACTTTTACTTGAAAAATCTTTTACTCATCTACAAAAGCGAATGAAAAAAACTGCTAAATAGATTCAAAATTTTGTCCTGAGTTTAAAAATACCTAATGTTTACGTGCTTTTTTGCTTTTTTTTGCATGTTATAGGGCTATAGGTACAAGTAGGATATTGCGGTTTCAAAACATACATTTTTAAAATTTATCAATAGTGACATTGTAACACTATTATCTGTCATAAATTTCTGAATAACACCCCACATGTACATATTTTTTTTAAAGTAGACAACCCAGGGTATTCAATATGGGGTATGTCCAGTCTTTTTTAGTAGCCACTTAGTCGAAAACACTGGCCAAAGTAAGCATTCATATTTGTTTGTGTGTGAAAAAAGTAAAAAAACTAAATTGAACGCTAATTTTGGCCAGTGTTTGTGACCAAGTGGTTACTAAAAAAGACTGGACATACCCCATTTGCAATACCTTGGGTTGTCTTCTTTTGCAAATGGTATGCCATCATGGGGGTAATTCTCATTCCTGGGCTACCATACGCTCTCAAAGGCAACGTAACCAACCTGGCCATTTTCAATGTAAAAATATTTGACCCATATATTTGACCTTGTAACTTTCAAAAATGCTATAAAACCTGTACATGGGGGGTACTGTTTTACTCGGGAGACATCGCTGAACACAAATATTAGTGTTTAAAAACTGGAAAACGTATCACAACAATTATATCATCAGTAAAAGTGCTGTTTGTGTGTGAAAAATGCAAAAAAAGTAACTTTCACTGACAATATCATCGCTGTGATATGTTTTACTGTTGTGAATCACTAATATTTGTGTTCAGCGAAGTCTCCCGAGTAAAACAGTACCCCCCATGTACAGGTTTTAGGGTGTCGTAGAACGTTACAGGGTAAAATACAGTGCTAGCAAATTAAATTCTCTGGAATTTCGGCCTGGGTTGGCAGGCAGGTCCCTCAAATTGCAATCAATAAAATTACTGAATTATGTAAAAATATTACATAAATACGCACGTAGAATTTAAATATATATGCATATTTATATATTTGAAGTCTACGTGTATATTTATATAATTATTTATGTAATTTTGTATATGGGCGTATGTATATTTCTTATTATTTTTATTTATTTTTATATACATAGATATATATACAAATTCATTCTAAGTGTATTTTGATATAAATATATATATATTAATTTTAAAATACAGTTAGAATAAAATTTCATATACTATATAATTTTTTTTAAATTTTTTATTATTATTTAAAAAAAATTTTATTTAATTTAAATTACTTATTATTTATATTTTATAATAATATATATATACAATATATATAGTTATTATATATATTATATATATACGTGTGTAATTTAATTATAAGTGTATTTTTATATTAATATAAGTACATATTAATATAAAAATACACTTAGTATGACATTATATATATATGATATATAGACATATATTATATAGATATAATATATGTCTATATATCATATATACACATATATAATTATTTTATTTTTTTTAATTAACACTAACTTTATTTTTTTTTCTGATTTTACACAAGCAGGGAGACTGCCTGTCAGCACAGACAGTCCCCCTGCAGGCAGACACATGGACACCTATTGTGACCATGTGATCGCTGTGTTAAGCGATCACATGGCCACAGGGGTCCTAATCTGCCGTGGGGAGACTGTCTGGGCTGCAGGCAGTCTCCCCACAACCGGAGGAACACTGATCGCCGCCGGGGGAACGACGGCGATCAGGTAAGTACCCCCAGACCGTTAGGACGGTTCAGGACCGTCATCGGTCGGCAAGGCAAAAATGCCGATGACGGTCCTGAACCGTCCTCGGTCCTTAAGGGGTTAAAGTTCTAAAGATATGGAATACTATAAGAGTAAAATGTCAAGAATAATTAAGACTTAACCTTTAATAAATCTTGATAAAAGTAAAGTCCAACAAGGACTAAACAAAAAGACTAGCAACAAAAAACACAGAGAGAAAATAGTACTATTGTAAAAGAAAAGCACATCTAAAAACAATCAAACAATAAAAAAAAATGGTGTTGAGCTATAATGGTCCACTGATGAAAGGTTGCGAAATCATTTTAGATCTTTTTAACAGCACACACATGTATGAAAATTCTATTGGCCAAAACAATTCTTATAATGATAAGATCAAAGAGTATAATAAAGAGTATAATAAATAAGCATGTTTCCTCTAGAGGGGTGGTTTGAGTGGATGCTAAATAAATCTGTGCTAAGCAGACACATAAATCACTGCTAAGCAGACGCTGACAAGAGCTTAGTGTCAAAATATTTGGTCTATAATGCTACATTTGTATATGTAATAGGTGTTACCATAATTGTTATCACAATGTAACTGAGAAGAAGCAGAGCATTTAAACAGAACTGAAATAATCGTGAATTGAATGAATATAGCTTTACTAGTAACACTCAGTGATGTTGAATAGTATCAAAGCGTCATAATCAATCTTCTAAAATAAAGTGAAGAGCTATAACGGCCCTAGAAGCTTACAGTCAGTTACATGTGATTAATAGGGATGGATAAATATGGAAACGAGGGGGGAGTGAGAGGAAGTCTGAGTAGATAACTTGCCCTAATGTGAATTTGTGGGCACACCTTACCCCAAGAGATATCCCTGTCCGGTAACAAAGTTATAATCCCTCCACCAATGTTTTAAAAAAAATAAGTTAAAAAGAACACTAAGCGCTGAAAGTGGAAAAAACTGTTCCCCCACAACCACTAGGATCGATGCCGTGCCTAGGTCATCAAGATTATTTCAAATCCAAAGGCCTGATGGCACTACAATAGTTGAGTGCTTATGGGGGCACCTGAGTCCCTGAAGCGCGTTTCGCTAGTTCAGCTCATCAGAGGGAAACAGACCTACGAGATGATTTTAAAAGGAGAATGCTTCAACCTGATTGGTGCAGTCATTTTTGAATGCACCAATAAGCGGTGAGTGTATTGAAGTTTGTATTTTCTTTTTTTAAATTCTTTATTTATTTAATTTTTTGTATATTCCAGTAAGGGGTTACAGAAGAGAAAGAAAGGGGGTGGGGGAGGGCATGTGTACAGTTTTACATTTTTGTTTGTAAAGTCACATATTATACATTCAGATGTAGTAGTACATTTCCGTAAATGAGCTTTTCAGGATATGGTGTAGGCAGTACAGTTGCCTCTTTTTTTTATTTTAGTTTAGCAAGAAGGGGTGTACAGAAAAAAGAGGAGGTTAGACTGGGGTTGTTAACATAGAAATGTTGTACAGCATTTAGACAAGGCATTGGTCAATCACAGTTCGATCACTGAACAGTCTTTTCCACGCTGTTCGAGTGTGTGTCATTTCGGGTATAACTGGATGAAAATGCCCTGGGTATGCTGTCAGGAACAGGGTTTATATGTCCAGCGGAGGGTGCCTAGTTGCATCTTTATCTGTTGGTTTGATTGCCATCTCCCACCTTTTCGTTTGGTATTAAGGGTAGTCGAGAGTTTCGTGTTGTGTTGTTCAGGCTATGCCTGCTATCTGGTTAGGCTATCTTGTCCCCCCTTAAGTATGTGTACTGATGTCAAGAGGTGGCTGGTTCTTTACCCCCTTCATGTTTTAGTAGGTTTGCAGAAGGTAGATATCCCAGGAGGTGAGAGCTCGATCGAGTCTTTGTCTCAGTCCTGTTTGTGCGTCCCCATTAGGCATGTCACCTTCTTTTGTCAAGGGTTCTATGTCACCCAGCTAGTCTTGTGTTTTCCAGGCTGCAACCTGTTTCTCGTCCTGTGAGTTTCTGGGAGGTGGGGGTAGGTGTGGGATTCATGGTTGTATGGTTCGGGTATGAGGACGGGGGTCGAGCCTTTTGGTCTGCCCAGGCGCGGCCCCCCCCATCTTTGGGCTGTTATGTGGGTTTGGGTGGTGTGAGGGTATTGTGCCCATGTGGGTGACCTCCTGTGAGTGTGTGGTGCGCTGGTGTCTCGTCTTTCTCTGAGGGGGGTGGTGTTTCGTCCTCCCGGGGTTGTTACCATGGTATGGTTGTGTCCCCATCTAGCCAGGGATCCCAGATTTTGTGGAACTGTTTAGGTGTGTCGTGTATTTGTGCCGTAAGTTTATCCATTTGCAAGCTATCTAGTATTTTCCCTGTGATCATTTCTTGTGTCGGGATGCAGAGCGAGGACCATACCCCTGCGATTGCCCTGCTTGTTGCCGGGACGATTCAGGTGGTCAGTTTGTTCTCAGCTCTTGTGAATGTTTCCACGGGTTTTGAGAGCAGCAGGGTCCAGATGTCTGTGGGGCAGGGTTTGTTCATTAGTTTGGTTATTAGCTGTGTGACTCCCTGCCAAAGGGGTTGAAGCTTCAGGCACGTCCATCAGCAGTGGAGGAATGTCCCTGTTTCCCCGCATTGTTTCCAACAGGTGTTAGAGGTGGTGTTGTGCATGATAGCGAAGCGATCTGGTGTAAGGTACCAGCAGAACAGCATCTTGTATGCTTGCTCCGTGTGTGTAACGCAATTTGAAATGGAGGCCATGGCCTCCCAAATGTCTGACCAGTCAGTTGCATCTTCTGGGGGACCCAGATCTGCCTCCCATGCCACTATGTACAGGAGGGAGAGCTGGGTAGAGTGGGTAGCTATGGTCGTGTACAAATCCGAAATTTTCCCCCGTCTGTTGGGGTGCGTTAAGCAATCTTTTTCAAAGCGGGTGAGTGGGGCCGTTCCAGCTTGTTTTATGATAGGGGTTTCTGCGAAGCTACGTAGCTGGATATATCTGAAATGGTCGAAGGTCGTGAGAGAGGTTGTGGGGGGGCAAGGGTCTATGTGGCTTAGGTGTCCACATGTATAGGGACGGGTGGTCCCAGCTAAAAATCAGGTGTTCCAAGTCCACCCATCACTTTCTCTGCGGCGGAACATGCCATTGCTGTATTTGTGATAAGTGTGCCGCTGAATGGTAACGTGCAAAATTCGGGAGGCCCAGGCCCCCGAATCTCTTGGAGACATACAGTGTGGTTCTGCGGACCCTAGGTTTGCGCCAGTTCCAGATGAATGTGTCTATTGCCGATTGAAGGGCTCTTAGGTCAGATTTGAGGACTGGTATAGGGATGGTCTAGAAAAGGAATCTGGGGAGGAGGTTAATTTTGGTAGAGGCGATGCGTCCCATCCAAGAGATCCCCAGGGGTCTCCACCAGGTTAGGTCACTGTGGGCTTTTTGTAGAAGTGGGGTGTAATTTTTCACATACAGGGTGTTAACGTCTGCTGGTAGCTGGATCCCTAAATAAGATATATATAAATAAGATATAGCTGTCTGGCATATCCTCAGTGAGAATGCCTGTTTGATCTGGTCCAGGCAGGGGGTATCTATTTGTAGTAGTTCAGATTTGGCTAGGTTAATTTTATACCCTGAGATTTCTGCGTATGATCGTATGAGGGTTAGAAGGGAGCCGAGCGATTGTCCTGGTTAGTCAGGGCTAGCAGGACGTCATCGGCATATGCCGAGACCTTAAATGTATCCCCTCTTATTGTGATCCCCTCCACCTCCCGGCTGGAGAGCACCGCCTGAATTAGGGGCTCTAGGGACAGGGCAAAGAGTAGGGACGATAAGGGGCAGCCCTGTCGCGTTCCATTTATTATAGGGAACCCTAGTGGGGTTATATTGGGCAGTAGAAGTATACCCTGGGGGGAGTGGTATACCGCCTGTAGAAAGGTGGTGAATTCGATCAGCAGTCCCATGTGTTCTAGGGTTCATTACAGGACTGCTGTTGGGATTTGTCGGTGGTGGGCAAGCCATGTGAGGTCTATGTTTCTATGGGTTTTGTCTGCTGCCTGTCTGTGGGGGATAAAGCCTACTTGGACCGGATGAATGAGGGAGCCTAGGTGTGGGTTTAATCTTTTGGCCATGATCTTGGTCATAATTTTGAGGTCTACATTGAGCAATGAGATTGGCCTGTAATAGGCGAGTTCTGTGTGGTCTTTGCCTGGTTTGGGGAGTAGGTAGATGTTCGCGTTGGTCATGTCAGGTGGGAGAGTCTCGCCCCGAAGCACGGCATTGAATACCACCAGAGATGTTGCAGATGGAGGCGGCTGAATTCCTTGTAATACAAGGCCGTGAAGCAGTCTGGTCCCGGGCTCTTATTGGGTTTAAAGGATCCCAGTGCCACCACAACTTCCTCCACCGTGGAAGTTTGTATTTTCAATCATTGGTGAGAGAGAAAAGATCAATAAGACCATGGGGAGGGAGGAGATAGAGTCCGGGAGTGGGCTGTACTTAGTTGATATCAATATTTGTAATATGGCTCACTGATTTGCAACATAATCATAACAGCCGATTCCCTAATAGGATTATATCCCAAAATGGTGAAAGAACAGTTTTCATAATAGATCACCAAGCAATATTGCTTTGTAATTAGATAGTGATGACTAATGTTGTAATTTATTATTAAAGGATCACTATAAGGTCAGGAACACAAACCTGACCCTATAGTGAAAACCCACCATTTAGGTGGTTTGCCACCCATCCCCCTCCCCATTAGCCGCCTCAGAATGGGTTAAAACGTACCTTATTTTCAGCTCTCCATGGGTCTGCTGGCGCTGGCCCTTGGTGACATCATCAAAATTGACGATTTTTAGGCAGTCCAATGGGAAATCATTGGATTCTCTAAAATTGGCAAAGGGGGGGGGGCAAACGCTGTTTTGACCAGTCAGCACCTGCTCATAGAGATACATTGAATCAATGCATCTCTATTAGGAAAATTCAGCGTCTCCATGCAGAGCATGGGGACACTGAACGATATGCTTACTGTGCAGCCCTGAGCCAGGAAGCCCCTCCAGTGACCCTCTAAGGAGTGGCCACTTGGAGGTGTCCCTATGGGCAATGTACATACTGCCTTTTTTCTGAAAAGGCAGTGTTTGCATAAAAATGCCTGAAGGCAATGATTGTACTCACCAGAACAACTACATTAAGCTGTAGTTATTCTGGTGACTATGGTGTCCCTTTAATTTCAAAGGCAATCTAGGCGCAGAATTTTTGTGTTTAAATGGATGGTATATGTATCCTAAATAAACTGAACTGAATTATAGGGGAATGAATACATGTTTGTATTCCTGACACTATAGTTCCCCTTTAAGTAAGAATTGAAGGTGAATTCAAAGTGAATTTCAAATTTAAGGTCAAAATAGCAAAACTGGAAATTCTTTAATTCAGCTATGCTTTCAATACAGCTACTCTGGCTTTACATTTGTAATTTACTTTGAATTCTCAGTTTACTGTGTAACCCATCACAAAGCTGCAGCTAATAATATAGTCTCTTCTTTCGGCAACAAGAGCCAATACCAATTTTATCAAAGTCTGGATTCCATCTGCTAAAGAATGTCAACAAAGATGTGCTAACTTAGGCTTTCTTTCTTTTTTCTAAGATTAGCAAGGAGTGCAATATGGGTCCTCTTCCAAGACCATTAGTGCCAGTTCTATAGCCTTAGACAGGGGCGGACTGAGAACCCTCAGGGCCCCCGGGCAAAATAAATCAAGGGCCCCCTTACAGGCCCCACCCATACTCTGCAGCAAGCGCCTCCATGCACCGCCTCCAGCCACACCCTACACAATCTTTAGACACAAGGAACAAAAGGGCAATAAGCCCTTCGAGGCCCCAGCAGAGACTACAATTGAGGGCTAATGGGCCATGGAGGGGGGTCTTTCTAGCGGAGGCTATCTCAGTGTCCTTTAGAGTGTGTGTTAGAAAGAATCCCCTCAAGGCCCCATTAGAGACTACAATGGAGTCTAAAAGGCTTGGAAGGGGTCTTTCTAACAGAGGCCATCTCAGCGTCCATTAGATATCCCTTGCTGGAAACAGTCGCCTCCAGGCCCCAGTAGAAACTACAATTGAGGGCTAATGGGCCATGGGGGGGATTTCTAGCAGAGGCTAGAGTCTAATGGGGCCTGGAGGGTGGTCTCTCCAACACTCTGGTTCCTATTCACAATATAGCAACACAACATAGCTCGCTGATACCTAAGCCAAGTTGGCTCCTCTTACCTTAATTACTGTTGCTGGCTGGCAGTCTGTGGGCTTGCTGGCTGCGGCTGGCAGGCTGTGGACTTGCTGGCTGCGGCTGGCAGGCTGTGGGCTTGCTGGCTGCGGCTGGCAGGCTGCGGCTGGCAGGCTGTGGCTTGCTGGCTGTAAGCCTGTGGCTTGCTGTAGGCCTGTGGGCTGGCTACTGGCCTGTGGGCTGGCTAACTGGCTGGCTACTGGCCAGCCTGTGGGCTGGCTAACTGGCTGGCTACTGGCCAGCCTGTGGGTTGGCTGGCCGGCCTGTGGGCTGGCTGGCTACTGGGGCACTTGTAGATTATTTAAAGAAATAATCCATGCACAATAACCACTACTGCTCCAGAGTAAGTAGTCAAACCGTTTAAGTTTGACAACTTACCTGGGGTCTGCTGGGATATGGGGCTGTAGTAGGGAATAGGAGCAGTGGTGCAATGTGTGTGAAAGGTTCAGTGTGTGTGTGGGGGTGTGGTGTGTGAATGTGTAGGGTGTGTGGGCAGTGTATGTGTGTGGCAATGTTAGTATGGGGGGCTGTGTATGGGGGTCTGTGTGTATATGGGTGGGGAGTGTATGTGTGTGTGTGAGGCAATGTGTGTAAATGTGTATGGTGTGTATGGGGGCAGTGTGTGAATTTGTATGGTGTGTGTGTGGGGGCAGTGTGTTTATGGGGCTAGAGTTCACTCTCACCACTGCGACCACCAGGAATCCATGGGGGTTACAGTGTTGAGAGTGAACTCAAGCCCGTAGCTCCAGGGCTAGAGTTGACTCTCGCAAGAGCAGTAACGTTGCCATGGTAACCGCGGCAACGCTCTGTGCTCGCGCAAGAAGGACCCAGAGGAGCTGCAGGGTGAGCTCCCAGGTCGTCTCTTCCTCCCCTGCCCGCACGGTGCCTGCGGACAGGGGAGGG
>OW240912.1:35306045-35453401 GCA_933207985.1 Pelobates cultripes | reverse complement strand
ATCAAAAGAAATACATGGATGCAAGCATGTATGTACAGATATGTTGGATGGATGGGATGGATGGATGTATGATGGGTGGATAGTAGATAGATAGATAGATAGATAGATAGATAGATAATGCTGTGCTTTCAGGCTTGTTTTAATATTTTAAGAAGCTTTATTGAACGTTATAAATTATATTGATCATATTATTAATTTTATAATATATTACAGTTTTTGTGTTCAATATTTTTGACAATTTATTTTCAAATAAAAAAAGTATTTTTTTTTTCTTAAAAACAGTGCAAGTTCCAATGTTAAGCAACCAATAGTTCACTCAAGGGAAATTAAACTGTAATTTATCAAACAGTCCCTGTAGTAATCTTTTATATCACTCTTCAAACAGCTTTGGCAAATAAATGCTTAGATCAATTATTAAGATTGACTAATCCTCTGTATTGCTAGAAAAAAAATAGAAATGGTTAGTTTAAATATCAGACTTCCCACGAACTAAAGAATGACCTGATATATCTCTAAATATTTATTTTGTATTTATGGTTTATAATTCCTTTATCACAGTCATTGGAATATAACATTCATGCAGCTATTATAAAGTGGATTTTGCAGATGAGACAAAAATGAAAGCATAGATTATTTTTTATTAATCTCTATTTATGAACAGAGGTCAAGAAAAAAGTTTTGCACTGCTATCATCAATTAACTCATATATAGTGATACTAGGTTGCAATTTACCCAAGGGGTTTATGCATGATCGGCTGCATGTGGTGAGTTACAAACTACTTTGTTAAGTTTAGGTCAAATATTATCTTCTGAAATATCTTTTCATAAATTATAAAACCAATGGAAAGCCATTCCTGTAATTCCTGAAAAATCTTCCCTTGCAAGATTTTTAATTTTATGTCTTCAACATTGTGCAATCATACATACAAATATTAACCTAGTAATAGTCTAAAATAAAACAAATAAATAATATCTCAGATATGCAACTTGGGATTCTTGATACAATATTATCTGTTTCAGCCTCTAATGCTTAATATCACCAAGTTACCTGGTTTGCAACTCCTCGTACACACAAAGCTATGTAAACTGAATGCCAAATTTCTTTTTGTGTGCTGTAGTGATTATGGCGCAAGAAATGCCCAGATAAAAAACATTTCTGATTAGAAAAAAATCTGAAACATAGCTTGCTGTGCCAAGCACCACTGGTTCTTCTAGTCTGAACTGGACTGATCATATTTCCAATTTTTTTTTTAAATCAGTTCAGGTCAGGTGTAGACAATAAAAGCTGATTGAGAATGTCAGCGCACTTTCATGGTTATAGTGCGGAGTGCCATTTTAACAAACACATTATTAAGGTATTAGTAGCAACATTCTTCCAATATAAACTAAACATTAGAAAACTAAGCCCAATGACAGAAATGACTAATTAAGTTACAGATAATGAATATAAGAATTGCAAACAGTTAATGTGCCATATATTAGTCTAACAGATTTGCAGAACTTTTTGCAGCTTTAACTTAATATTTAAAAAAAAAAAAAATGATGATGTACTTCATAAACGTAGTAAACATAAAAGCTCTCCCTCTGTCTGAAATCATATAAGCATGTAAAGATGTCTGATTGTGTTTTCAGTAAGTACGTTAAAAGAAAAATCACACAGGCAACAGAATAAGTTTCTGTAAATATTTGCTGTAAAGCAGACACATTTGTGCTCTTTTATGCTTATCATTTTCTTGCAATATAGGAAAGCTCACAGGCAGATCATGATTGCATTGTCATGGTGGATTAGTCTCACATTATGGACATGGTTTGAAGCAGTTTTTATGCATATACAGTCATGGAAAAAAGAAAGTACACCCTCTTTGAATTCTTTAGTTTTACGTATCAGGACATAATAAATACATCGTAAATACAACCTCAGATTAACAACAACACATGGCATATTATGGAGTGTCGTGATTTATTTAGCAAAAATAAAGCCAAAATGGAGAAGCCATGTGTGAAAAACTAAGTACACCTTGTGATTCAATAGCTTGTAGATCCCCCTTTAACAGCAATAACCTGAACTAATCGCATTCGGTATGACTTTATCAGTCTCGCATCATTGTGGAGGAATTTTGGACCACTCTTCTTTACAATGTTGCTTCAGTTCATTGAGGTTAATTCATTTGTTAATTCACAGCTCTATTAATTTCAATTGGGTTGAGATCTGGAGATTGACTGGGTCATTGCAACACCCTGATTATTTTCTTTTTCGGTCTGACCTTGGGGTGAATTTTCTTTGATGTCCTCTCCTGGGAAGATTTGCAACTTCCTTGAATGCTTTCCACTTTTGAATAATCTTTCTCACTGTAGAATGGTAGATTTTAAATTGTGTGGAAATAGCCTTTTAACCCTTCCCAGGTTGATGGGCAACAACAATTGTTTGTCATTTCCTCCTTGGCATTGTGTTAACACTCACCTGAATGCACCAGACCAGCAAACTCTAAAACTTTGGCTTTTATAGAGGTGGCCACACTTGAGATGATCAATTAATCAAGAGCATTTGATTAGCAGCACCTGTCTGATACTTAGCCTCTTAATTCCTATGGAAGCAGTAATGGTAGTAGTTTTTCCACACATGGCTTCTCCATTTTGGCTTTATTTTTATCAAATGAAACATGACAATCATGTGGTTGTTCATCTGATATTCTGTCTGTCTGTCTGTCTCTATAGATGTATAGCACAAACCAAGAATGTTATGGTGGGGAAAAATAGTGAGTGGAAACCCCTTCCACCTGAAGTAAGTGGATAGTCAATACATTGTTAAACAAAGATCTGTACTGTGGGGATATTTATGGGATAATAATAGTAACAGTGAGAATTGCCCACTAATTCAATTCTCAGATCCCAAAGAACGTTTATCGTGTTAAGTGGAATGTATTTCATATAAATAATATTCACAGTTTATATAAAAATAGATTTTTATTTATGATAACCAATAATTAATAATAATATATGTAACATGCATGACAATAATCAATGAATATTCAGTATAAAATGGTACGCAATACAAAGGAATGGGTATTACGTTTCAATGGCTTAACGGCATTATCTGTCAAGACTTCTACGATTTATGACTATCTTTAACACAGGCTGAAAGTGAAACTTTTCACAGCGAAGAACAGAATTCCTCAGAGTGCAGCGTAAGGTCGTAAAGTTTAGCAGACAGTTAGAATAACCCTTTCAATGCTGGCTAGATCTCCTAGGTAGTTAAGATCTATTCTTATGTAATTTTTAAATAAAATAACATTTAAACCAGTTTAAATTCATTTTCTTAAACCATCCAATAAGAGAATCTACATATTATATAAGCAGATTTTAATTTGTCTAAAAGATATCTATCTTAATTTAGAGCAAATCAATACACCTGGATAAAAACAGCGGTATGCTAACACGTGATAATATCACATCAATATATAATTATTCTTAATTCCACCTGCAGAATGGAATGTTTATAACTATATATTCTTAGTTAACTAAGATTTCTTAATATGGAAATCTGACCGTGCTTTATCCAGTCATATATAATGCTATTAATACATTTTAATTAATTTAATTTAATTAAATGAAACCAGTATAATTACCAGTTGAGTAGATATTTCATCCGATTGGTAGTCTCTCTGCATGGAGGTGTTGGTTAGAAAGTCAGTAAATTCTAAGTGTTAGAGTTTTAGGAGTAGAGTGTTAGTCTCAGATGTTGTCCGAGTTGGAGTTCCCAAACTTCCAATTCCTCTCTCCTCTCCTTTGCATATCTTGCATCTGCCTCCTTCTCTCGTATCTCTTGTATCTTCCCTTTGTCTTAACTTTTAAAGGGCCAGACTCTCTGTACGTCATCAGTTGATAACCCAATAGAAGCACTAGAGGTGTGGTTATCTTCCAGATCGCAAATTAGTTATTTGGTCTATAGAGGGCAGTCTTGTCCCACTAAACATACCTATCCAGGAAAGAGTTAACTTTTCCTGGTGGCTATTTTGACGTCATTTTGCTTATCTCAAATGACCACTATAACTTACGTATCCTTCAAAGATCAAAGGGGTTCTTAAATTTTGTCCAGACTATGTGTCTGCAATTCCTGCCATAATTTCTGATATGACAGATCATGAACTAAGTTTACCCTTTTCCATACAATGGTACCTTATATGTATAGACAGTTAAATATTAAATTATTTAATCTTCTCTGTCACAATTGTCTGGGTTTAGATTTGATTATATTCTTCTTATCACTTGTTTATACTATGCTATACATTCCTTAGCTCTGGCAAAGAGGCCAGTCTTACAGAAAGAAATCTAGTGTCTTCTTTGTTAACTTGAAATAACAAAATGGAGTCTGGTCTGTTCAGAGTGACTCAGAATATACACTTTTAGTTTCTATCATAGCACAAAATGTCTGCCGATATAAATACTCTGACAGTACACCAGTCAAGCCATAAGACTAGCTTTTCCCACAGAAATCTCAAATTTGCAGTGACCTTACTACTGCATGTTACATATTTTTTTAAGGCCATAGACCTGTAATTGTGGGAGGAGTTTTCCTTATAAAAAACCCCCTCTTACAGGTCATTACCTGCTACTTCAAGTTATCGGCTCCCTCCTGTCTTTTCACCAAAAAAGAATACAGCATTCATTCCAACATTGCTGCACAATTTCCCACTCTCCACTTCAGGCCCAGGCCGTTGTCCACCCACATCTCGTAAGTCTCATAAGTCTTGTCTGGAGCATTGCTTCCTCCTGGTCTGTGTTTCTAGTCTTGCGGAAATATCAGATAAAAGGTAGGGCTTCCTGCCTTTGCTGGTTCTATTCCAGCCGTTCGGTCAGCAAATTTCAATGTATTGTAGAGTGTCAGTGCCCTATCCACATTTCATCTATGCTGGGTTTTCTCAGTCACTTCAATTTATTTAAATTTAATAAAATTCACCTGAATTTAGGTTGCCTTGGTCACTTATAATGCACTTTTGCAGTTCATCTATGCAGAGTTTTTCTCATTCATTTCAATTTGTTTAAATTTGATTACATTTGACTAAATTAGGTTGCCTTGGTCATTTATAATGGATATCTATTTTGGAAATGTTACTAGCTCAGTGAAGCTTCCATTTTTCTCAATAGTATATATCAGCCTGTTAGCTTATACTGACATAATTAAACTATCCCTTATCCTAGTGAAAATCACATAGCTGTTCTTTTGCAATTTACTTACAGACAGAATTCTTTTTTTGTATTTTTTATATTCTTTATTGAAATGTTTTTCCTTATTTTAACCCAGTGGCAATCAAATGTCATACAATAGACAGTTAATTAATCCATACTATACAATTGACAAAATGACAAAAACATTAAAAACATATTTTTGGTTAACCTAAAGAGCGAATAGAACATACATTTGTTAAAGTGCAGATTTAGTTTCTTCCTTTTATTTCCTAATCTTTCTTATGTACAGGAATTTTCTTCTATTATAGTAAGTGTTTTATGTAAACATGCTTCTCTAAATAATAAATTTTAGGTGATATATTCGTTATCTAACCCACCCCCCTCTCCATTCTTAAATACCAGTTGGGATTTCCATTAGGAATAGGTTAAGTTATTATGTTATTTCCAATATCTAGCCAGGAGAATTGTGTCTGCAACTATGTATAGTTATATATTGTTGTTTATATGTCATTGTTGGGCAGCTCCACCACACATGAATATAGTTGCCAACTGATACATTGCATCTCCAACATATATTTTAGTTATTAATATCTATTTTAACCATTCTTGTTGGAACTAGGTACCATGTATTTGCTACTTTATAGAGATTTTCAAATAATGCAAAGGTATGTATATTTTTATTTACTTTGTTTGGTGCACTGTACCAGTCTTCTAAATTTATAGAGATATTTAGTTCTTCCTCCCATTTTTAAATTGCATTTGGCTTTGCTATGGTTTCTGGTATTTGTATTAATTTGTTACAATTAGAAACTGTTTTATCTTTTTTCCATTTTTCCAAAAATCATATGTATTTGATCCCTTAATTCTATATTTCTTAATATATATATATATATATATATATATATATATTAGAGAGGTCACATGGCCCCTGGGGATCCTACAGAGCAGATGGGGGACTGTCTGGGCTTCCCCCTCAGAAGAAGACCGATTGCCGGCTGGGGAACGGCGGCGATCGGTAAGTACATGGGTAGGGAGAGGGAGAGAGGAAGACGGAGGGAGGGAAGGGGTTATTTTTTTGTATTTTAAATTTTTTTTTTATTTAATATATTTTTTTTTACTTTTACTGAGTGCTTTGACCCTTCGAGGCACTCAGTACCGGTAGAGCATTGGAAGCCTGCCTAAATTCTTCTGATGCTCTGTTCCATACTGCTTCATAGGACCTATTGTCCTCCCCCTGGCCACCACTGTGGTGGGTGGGAGCCCTAAATAAACATTTAACCCCCCGTCACCCTCTTCCCCCCAAAAAATAACCCCTACCTACCCCCCTCATTCTAAAAATAATGAGGGGGGACCATAAGCTAGATACCTTTAAAAAGAAAAAAAAGAAACTTACCATTTGATGTCTTCTTTCTTCTAAAATCTTCATTTTTCAGCCCCAAAATAAAAATCCTTAATAACCGACGCACTATAAAAATTAATTTTAAAAAAAGTGCGCAATTTCTTTTTCCATTTTCATCCACGCAGACTGAGTTCTGCAGGGCGGGGGAAGGCTTATAAAGCCTTGCCCCACCCTGCAATTAGGCTCAGCGCACTCTAATTGGTGGGTTTAAGCCATCCAATCAGAGTTCTCTGAAAGGTAAATGAAGAGACTGACAGGTAAGTCTCTACATTTACCTATCACAGCACTCTGGTTAGCTTAAAATCCAGGGGGGACCTATTGTCCTCCCCCCGGCCCCCACCCCTGAGTGAAATTCCAAAGAACTTTCCCACGCTGTGTAAAATGACACAGCGCACTCTGATTATATGGATTTCAAGCCATCCAATCAGAGTGTTATGAGTAATTTTGCACAATGTGGGAAAGTTCTTTGAAATTTTCCCATGTTGTGTAAAATAACACAGAGCACTCTGATCAGCTTAAACCAACCAATCAGAGTGTTCTTATCCTAATAACAGGGTGGGGCAAGACATTATAAGCCTTCCCCCACCCTGCAGAGCACAGTCTGCGCGGAGTCCTCCATGGATGAAAATAGTTTTTTTATTTTTTGCGCTCAGGTTTTTTTTTTTTTTTATTGTGACGGTCTTTATGGATTTTTATCTGCACTTTTTGGGGGCTGAAAAAAGAAGATTTTAGAAAAAAGAAGATTTTAGAAAAAAGAAGAAATCAAATTTTTTTTTTTTTTTTACAGGTACTTAGTTAATGGTCCCCCCTCATTATGTTTAGGGTGAGGGAGGTAGGTAGGGGTTATTTGTTTGGGTGGAGGGGGGTGATTAGGGGTTTGGGGACCCCTAGTCACCTTGGGGGGGTTACATTTTTATTTAGGGCCCCCACCCGCTGCTCATGGGTGGAGGCCAGGGGAGAGGACAATAGGTCTCCCCCTTATTCTAATTTAGGGCCCCCACCCACCACTCAGGGGTGGGGGCCAGGGGGGGGACAATAGGTCCCCCTTATTCTAATTTAGGGCCCCCACCTGCCGCTCAGGTGTGGGGGCCAGGAGGGGGAGGACAGTAGGTCCCCCCCTCATTCTTATGTAGGGCCCCAGCCACAGCGCAGGGGTGGGGGCCCGGGGGGAGGACAGTAGGTCCCCCCCATCATTCTTATTTAGGGCCCCCACCCACCACTCAGGGGTGGGGGCCGGGGGGTGGACAATAGGTACCCCCCCTTATTTTACTTTAGGGCCCCCACCTACGGTTCAGGTTGCTGGCTGCTCACTGTTTACTAGACATGCTCCTACTCACGGTATAGCGAGTAGGGGCTGAATTTACTAATACTAAGTAATCTTTACTTAGTATTAGTAAGTGTGGCTGAAAGACCAATTTAGGTCTTTCAGCCTTTTGGTAGATAGCTCCCTAATAACGTAGGAGTTTTCTACTAAGCAGCTGCTTATTTTATGTTATTTTAAGTTATTATAAGTGATTTTCCTATCCACATTTGTTTGCAGGGCTCTTGTCCTACTCTTACCCCCATTTTACTTCCTTTTGCAGCCCTCTAGCCCTTTCCAGGACTTTTTTAGAGGCATTTTAGTGCTCAAATGTTCTGGTCCCCATTGACTTCAATGGGGTTCGGGGTCAAGTTCGAAGCCGAACTCGAACTTTTTGATGAATTTCGGCCGAACTTGGCGAACCCGAACATCCAGGTGTCCGCTCAACTCTACTCATGAGTTTTTGGGTGCAATCCCTATTTCACAAAATGTCTTAAAAAACAATAGGACTATCCCAAGACTGATAAACTAACAAACTTAACTAAAGTCTGAATGGTCTGTACTGAATGCGGCAAAACCATCTGGCTGCATACATAGAAATTCAGACTGCAAAATGTGGCCACAGATTAAAATGCCCAGCTTTTGCAAAATTCATACCCTAATGCTTAAAATCTGAGCCAGGTTTTAAAAATCTGAACAATTTGCTGCTGGAAAGCCAGCAGAAAAATACTTTAAAAAGACCATTGACGGTGCCAGAGTAAACTATGTGGCGACTGGCCAGTGCTTGCTAACCAGCCCCCACATTAAAGTACAACAAATAAATGTAAAAAGCCTATGAGGGTCAATATGAACTCAATATTACTATAAGGGAAGGTAGGTAATGCCATATCTACTTAACAGTGAGCAGCCAGTGATCTGTTCATCTCTTAAAGTCACCTACCCAAAGTCTATTTGTTGGACCACGGGGGGGAGAGGGGATTAAATCATCCATGTTATTGTACAGGACCAGTCTTCATAGAATGGAGTCTTTCTAATACCTGGCAGTGATGACTGCACAGTAGCTTATATTTACAGCGCTAACTCTTTAGCAGGTATGTCCCTACCTGCCGCATAGCAGGCAAGGGCAAAAGAAAGATTTAAAGCATCCATTATACTAATATGGGGTCATGTTATGCTTATTAAACCATGTTAAGGCATGTGTAACTTATTAAACTACTGCCAATGATTATTTAACTATTTGCTACTATTATTACTATGCTACTACTCTCTAATTCAGATTTCCCCAAACTCTGGCCCTCCAGATGTTGCTAAACTACAACTCCCATGATTCTATGAATGAAATAGATAGGCTGAGAATCATGGTGTTGTAGTTCAGCAACATCTAGAGGGCCGGAGTTTGGGGAAGCCTGCGTCTAATTCTATACATGTTTCAATTTCTAATTATCTATTCAAATCCATACAAATTTGTGTACTAATGTTTGGTCTTTGAGTGGTTTAGCCCGGCGCTCACAGCTTCTAAATATAGGAAATTAAACAATATAAATTTTATATTTTGTTAATGTTGTCTGCCAAATGTTTTATTTCAAATGAAACTTCAGTAATGGAAATTATATAATACCCTGTTGATAGAGGAAACAGAACTATAAATCATTTACATCTTAACATTGATAATTTATTCAACCCCATTAGAGGATTTTATACCAAAAAAAGCACATGCAGATGATGAAGGGCAACAGCTGCTATTATTTATGTTTAAATACATGATCAATCCGAAGAGAAAATATACATCTAAAGAGCATTCTGCAAAAGCAAGATGAAATTAATTAAAATTAAATTCTATGGTTGGAAAAAAAAACTTGTATGTTAATATATAATCTCATCAACGGGCATAGAAAATAGGAAGTCAAAGTCAAAATATTTCTGCAATTTACCAATATGAGTGTTCATTAAATGAATAAAACATTTTTTTTTAAAAAGATGTAATTGATCAGCAAAGCCCAGATAATTAATGTTATTTACTATTATACATGCCTGTTGCTATATAATATATGTAGAAATATAATGTTTAGTTTCATTATTTGTGGAAAAAAGGCATCCAGGAAACCATTATTAACTTATACTATTCAAGTTATTCCCCTCTTACCCATAAACACTTTACCTTATATGTCTCTCATTCTTTAAAACCCATATTTATTTCTTGGTCTGTTTTTTTTTCTTCTACTGAGCAGGGGAGTATGGGAATTACTCACCATTTATATAATGGGTTGGTTGGGATTGGATGAAATACATAAATAAATGGAGTCATATTACTTATTCCTCAAGTGTAGGGGAAAAAATCAAATGATTTTGTAACTATATCGGTCAACTTTAAAAATGTAATCCACCCATTTTCCATCAATTTGACTTAATCAGGCTAATCTCCATTGGAATGGCATATCTATGAATTACTTATAAATTTGATTGTGAAATTAGTGGAACACTTGGGCTCTACCTTTCAAACTTGCAAAAATCATTTCTTTTATTATGTAACTCTGATCTATTTTTCCTATGATCCTATGTATGTCCCGGCTAAAATGAAAGTTGGAATAATGAAACTGAGATTCAGTCGCATTGCAAATTACTGTCAAATGACTGTTTATATGCTTATTTCTTCCTGAATGTGAATTTGGCATTTAGAGAATCACTTCCCATGACTATTTGTGGAACTTGTTTCATTATAATTTCCCCTTATCCAGAGATCTCTGTAGGTATTGTTTTTAATTGGTGCATATGATTCCTTATAGAGCTCCAAATGATTAAATGATGTTTGGAAACGGCCAAGGCAGCATGTGAAGTCTAGATATATTAGCAAACAAATGAGAATGTAATTGTGGAAATTACTTTGCTCGGTTTGATTTTATGATTCCAGCTCTATCCTGTTTAGAAAACCTTTCTCTGCTTGCAAATATACTTCAGAATGTTGAGCCACACTTATAAATCAGGAGAAATTGAACATCAACCCACACATAACGAGACCTTTGAATCTACGATTTCTTATTCTAGTTAAGTAACATGTCCTGATATGATTCATTGAACTAAATACTATACTACATAATTCATTTATAGAAGCTTGTTTAGTGTAGAGCTCTATGCAAATTCGACTCTACCCTAAAGGAGACAGAAGAGGGAAAAGGGAAGAAAATAGTTATTAATGGTTACATAATGCCTATAATTTAGCAGCAAAGTCTCCATCTTATTTCTAGAAGGTAAGGCTATGTATTTCTGATTCACTACTAATTTGTTTAAAGAAACACTTCAATATATTTTTTTGGAATTTTCTTTAAACAATTTTGTAGTTGTATTCCCAACTACAAACCCCGTCCCCTTCTCCCCAGCCAAGACTTCCCAATGTAACTCAATGACAAGTCTTTGCAAATCAAGTGCTCTTGGCAATTAGCTCCACTAAGCTAAACAACCAGAATCGGTTGTCTGATTGAAAGTATTTCAGCAAGCTAAAATTATTTCAAATGACAAAAGAATGACATTTTCATTTTAATGAAATGTCACTAATCCATTGGTAAGGACTAATCCATCACTTTTTAGGTGTCTACATAAATATGTAGCATTTTGCCATTTCTTTGTGATCCTTTGGCACATCCTATAAATACTGGCCGGTTTTAAAGAAAGATCCATTACTCAATATTAGCCTCTCAGAAACCCCAAGGGTTACCTTTAGAAAGGCTCCAAACCTTAAAAATATATTGGCACTTTCCAAATTCAAGTCAGATACGAACCACACTATAAAGAATGCGTACAAAAATGGTACTTTCCACTGTGGTCACACTAGATGCCTTACTTGTGGCTCCATTTGTTCTCAGAGATCTACATTCCAACCTTATAAGAGTGAGGACGTTTTTACAGTCACACAAAAAAATTAATTGTAATTCCGTGTTTGTCATCTACCTGCTTATTTGTGAATGCCGAATGCAATATGTGGGTCAAACCACCAGATCCTTAAAATGTAGGTTCAGCGAGCACAGACTGGCTATCATGCATAAAGATAAACGCTCACCCGTTGCCCAAATGAGAGTAAATCAAGTTGATTCCATTGAGGAGAGATTTAGCCAATAGGAAGAGAGACTTAACAAGGGCAGAATCCAGGTGGATATTTAAACTTAACACCCTGACCCCTAACAGTCTTAATGATGAATTAGAGCAATACTGATAGCCATTAACATCAGTTTGAGTTTCTGTGTGTCTTTGTCCCTCTCCCTACCGTTTATCCCTCCATATTTTCAGTTTTATATAAATAATACATTTATGACTAAATGGGTTATATTTGCATTGATACATGTGTACCCTCTGTATGTTTATTTAATGTAGTACCAGTATCATACCCAGAAGACACAAACCCTGATACGAATGTGCACACCGATGACTTAAATGACTTAATGTGCTTTCATCTGAATGGATGAACACTTTTCATTTTATATGTCTATCTGGTGCTTTATCAGCACCTCTCCTTAATGGTATCAACGTTTAGTGAATTTTTTTTTATATCTTTGCCGTAATTGCTTTTACCTACATGGATACTCCTTATATGCTATCTGTTTTATTGGAGTAGTACCATCTCCACAGAGAACATTGCCATCTCCACATTTAGCATGTACAACTCTGAATGCTGTTGCATTTCAAGAGAGCCTCTTTGTCTGCACAGTTCCTGATGAGGTTTTTATAATCTTTTTATCTATAATATGAGATGTAATAAATATATGTGATTTTGTATTGTATACTCATGGATTTATTTAAATTTTCCCATCCGGATGGTTCTCTCTGTATATATAGAGATCCAATCCAGGTTTTATGTCCGTTTTCATGTCCTTTTCCCCCCCTCTCACTTTAGATGGGTTTTGCAGGCTATTTAAGATAAGCCTGGATAGCGTGAACATTGTCTTGATAAAGTTCCGTGATAGGAACAAAATGCGTAGACAACGTCATGTATCAGCTATTTCCTGTTTTCTCACCATCCACGGAGAGACTGAGGTATTCTACACCGCGGTCTTTTTTGAAGATACGGACCGCGTGTATACTGAACCAGGATTCCATCATCTAGAACCTTATCCATGCTCCTGCGATTCTATACAGCTATCAGTGGTCTGGAAATCCTCCACGGCTGGGCTGAGATGAGTGCTCAGTAACGACAGTCAACCTTTCATCTGTAGTTTTACTTTTTTTTTCTGTCCCATCTCCTGCTGCGGCAAGGTTTTTTTTTTTTACCTCAGGTGGGGGCCCACACCGAGGTTAAGGTACTTTTTATATTGTTTACAGAGATGTAATATTTTTTTCCTTTAGGTCGCTGGTGTATGTGGCTATTTATACACACTTATACTGTTTTAACCCCTTAAGGACCGAGGACGGTTCAGGACCGTCATCGGCATTTTTACATTGCAGACTGCTGACGGTCCTGAATCGTCCTAATGGTCTTAGTTACTTACCGGATCGCCGTCGTTCCCCCGGCAGTGATCAGCGGTGCTCCCAGTGTGGGGAGACTGCCTGCAGCCCAGACAGTCTCCCCACACCGGATTAGGACCCCTGTGGCCATGTGATCGCTCAACACAGCGATCACATGGTCACAATAGGTGTCCATGTGTCTGCCTGCAGGGGGACTGCCTGTGCTGACAGGCAGTTTCCCTGCAACTGTAAATTCAGTAAAAAAAAATAAAGTTAATGTTAATTAAAAAATATATATATGTGTATATATATATATATATATGATATATAGACATATATCTATACAATATATGTCTATATATCATATATATGTCATACTAAGTGTATTTATATATTAATATGTACATATATTAATATAAAAATGCACTTATAATTAAATTACACATGTATATATAATATATATAATAACTATATATTGTATGTATATATATATATATATATATATATATATATATTATACAATACAGATAAGTAATTTAAATTAAATTAAAAAAAATTAAAAATAATAATAAAATTTTTAAAATAATTATATATCTATATGAAATTTTATTCTAACTGTATTTTGATATTAAAATATATATATATATATATTTATATCAAAATACACTTAGAATGAAATTGTATATATATCTATGTATATATAAATAAAAATAATACGAAATATACATATGTCCATATACAAAATTACAAAAATAATTATATAAATATACACGTAGACTTCAAATATATAAATATGCATTTACGTGCGTATTTATGTAAAATTTTTACATAATTAAGTAATTTTATTGATTGTGATTTGAGGGACCTGCTTGCCAACCCAGGCTGAAAGTCCAGAGAATTTACTTTGCTAGCCCTGTATTTTACCCTGTAACGTTCTACGACACCCTAAAACCTGTACATGGGGGGTACTGTTTTACTCGGGAGACTTCGCTGAACACAAATATTAGTGATTCAAAACAGTGAAACATATCACAGCGATGATATTGTCAGTGAAAGTGATATTTTTTGCATTTTTCACACACAAATGGCACTTACACTAACGATATAATTGTTGTGATACGTTTTACTGTTTTGAAACAGTAATATTTGTGTTCAGCGAAGTCTACCGAGTATGCCCAGGAATGAGAATTACCCCCATGATGGCATACCATTTGCAAAAGAAGACAACCCAAGGTATTGCAAATGGGGTATGTCCAGTCTTTTTTAGTAACCACTTAGACACAAAGACTGGCCATACCCCATATTGAATACCGTTAGTGTTACAATGTCACTATTGATAAATTTAAAAAATGTATGTTTTGAAACCGCAATATCCTACTTGTACCTATAGCCCTATAACTTGCAAAAAAAAGCAAAAAAGCACATAAACACTGGGTATTTTTAAACTCAGGACAAAATTTTGAATCTATTTAGCAGTTTTTTCTTCTTCGCTTTTGTAGATGAGTAAAAGATTTTTCATTTTTTTCAATTTTACATCATTTTTTTATTTAAATTAAATTACATGAGATTATATAAATAATGGTATGTAAAGAAAGCCCCTTTTGTCCTGAAAAAAACAATATATAATTTGTATGGTAACATTAAATTAGAGAGCGGAAAATTACAGCTAAACACAAACACCACAAAAGTGTGAAAATATGCCTGATCGCAAATGTTACATAGTTACATAGTTACATAGCTGAAAAGAGACTTGCTGTTGATCCAAAAGAAGGCAAAAAAAAACAGTTTGAAGCACAATTTTGCAACAAGCTAGGAAAAAAATTCCTTCTTGACCACAGAATGGCAGTCAGATTTATCCTTGGATCAAGCAGTTATTACCCTACATTGAAAGATTATATCCTTGAATATTCTGTATGGACTCTGATAAAACCACTTTCTTCCAGTCTAAACGCATGGCCTCGTGTCCTATGTAAAGTCCAGTTTGTGAATAGATTTCCACACAATGGTTTGTATTGGCCCCGAATATATTTGTATAATGTTATCATATCCCCTCTCATGCGACGTTTTTCTAAACTAAATAGGTTTAAATTTGTTATCCTTTCTTCATAGCTGATATGTTCCATTCCTTTTATTAATTTTGTAGCCCGCCTCTGCACTTTTTCTAGTGCCATAATATCCTTCTTTAGAACAGGTGCCCAAAATTGCACAGCATATTCAATATGGGGTCTTACCAGTGATTTATAAAGAGGCAAAATGATATTCTTGTCCCGAGAATGAATGCCCTTTTTCATGCATGACAATACCTTACTGGCCTTGGCCACCGCTGATTGACATTGCACATTGTTGCATAGTTTGTTGTCTATAACAATTCGCAAGTCCTTTTCGTGTGTTGTTATCCCTAATTCGCTTCCATTAATGGTATACGTTGATTGTGTATTCTTTACGCCGAAGTGCATAACTTTGAATTTTTCAACATTAAATTTCATCTGCCATTTGAGTGCCCAGTTCCCCAGTCTATCTAAATCCCTCTACAGCAAAGTAATATCTTGCTCACATTGTATTATTTTACAAAGTTTTGTGTCATCTTCAAACACTGAAACATGACTTTCAATGCTGTCTTCAAGATAATTTATAAACATGTTAAATAGAAAGGGTCCTAGAACAGATCCCTGAGGGACACCACTTGCCACCTCTGTCTTGCTTGAAAATTTACCATTAATGACAACTCTTTGTACTCTGTTTTTAAGCCAATGTTCTACCCAAGAACAAGCATTTTCATCTAGACTGATTTCCTTGAGTTTGAACACTAATCTATTGTGTGGAACTGTATCAAATGCCTTGGCAAAATCCAAATAGATCACATCCACGGCAACACCCTGATCTATACTTTTACTTACTTCTTCGTATAGCGCAATCAAGTTAGTTTGACATGACCTGTGCTTCATAAAACCCTGCTGATTTTTGCTGATAACCATGTTCTTCTCAAGTAATTCTTGAATATTATCCCTTAATAACCTTTCAAATATTTTACCAGCCACAGAAGTTAAGCTCACAGGTCTATAATTTGAACCCTTTTGGAATATAGGAACCACATCTGCCTTCCTCCAATCCTCTGGAACACTTCCTGAAAGAAAAGAATCTTGAAATATTAAAAACAGAGGTTCACTTATTTCTACACTTAGTTCCTTAAGTACACGTGGATGGATACCGTCAGGCCCTGGAGCTTTGTTTATATTAACTTTCTTTAGTTGCTGCAGCACCTTGTCTTGAGTTAACCAATTACAATTATTCTGCAAGTTTTTAGTAGCAATCATTTGCACATCTATTGCCATGGGTTCTTCTTTAATATATACGGAGGAGAAATAGTTATTTAAAATTCCTGCCTTTTCCTGGTCTTCATTAACTAACACCCCCGTTTTAGTTTTTAGTGTACCTACACTTTGATTTTTTTTTTTTTTAGAATTTATGTACTTAGAAAATGCTTTGGGGTTGGTTTTGCTCTCTTTAGCTATCATTTTTTCATTTTGAAGTTTAGCAAGTCTAATTGCCTTTTCACACGCATTATTTGCTTTCTTATATCTTTTATAAGATGCATCCGATTTGTCCGATTTGAATGCTTTAAATGCCCTTTTCTTATTTTTAATCTCTTGTTTTACTTCTCTAGTAAGCCACATTGGTTTTAATTTGTTTCTTTTATATTTATTTCCCAATGGTACATACTGAGAAATGTACCTTTCTAATATTTGTTGGAAGATGATCCATTTATCCTCAGTGCTCTTTTCACTAAAGAGTTTATACCAGTCAATATATTGTAAAGCTGCCCTTAACCTATTGAAATTGGCCTTTTTAAAATTATATGTTTTAGTATATCCTGTGTGCTTTTTTTTTTTAGTTTATTTCAAAGGACACTATATTGTGATCACTATTTCCCAAGTGCTCACCTACTTTAATGTTGGTCAAAAGATCAACGTTGTTTGTTAAAACCAAGTCCAGACAAGCGTCCATTCTAGTTGGTGCTTGTACAAGTTGTGACAACATCGCAAAAAACAGTCCTGTCCTTAAGGGGTTAATATTCATTTATATATATTTTCTATTTATATTTGACACAAATGGATACAGCGCACCCACACGCCAGGCTGCAACAAGCTGCTTCTTTTTGTAATACTGTTGCATTTTCCTGACATGAGGGGCTCTGTTAGTAGTTTCTGTCTCATCTATCTCCCTGGCAGTGATCCTTAGCTGCGAGTACTACATTATTGGCTATATTATCTTAGTGTATTTGGGGTGCATTTTAATACTGGCCACTCAGTCTGCATTGTGTGAGAACCCTAGAGTTTAAATTATTGTTTTTATTTATTATTGAATATATGTCTTTTGAGAGAGATTATTTGTCACTGATCATATGTATAATCAATATTATTAAGGAGCACACGTACTAGTTTAGATTATTTTTGGAATTTTTTGTTTAAGTTGCTTTCATACGTATGTAGCAGCCCACATCAATTTTTAACTCACCACTATGGCACATAGCCTACACATGCCATAATCCACTCAAATATGCACATTTCCTAAAGTAATTATTTAGCACAATATTGAAATTATACTGTCACATTCATCTTATTGTCAGATTTTCCCACAGAAATTACCAGATATGATGTCACAGCATCCCATATGTTACAGATTATACATTACCCTGCATCATGCAGGTTTTAAATTTTTAGGAAAATATGACTATATTGCCAATAAAATAATATAACACCTACATGATGTCACACTATGAGTATATTATTCACATTGCTGGTCTGTTGCTCTAAATTGAGAAATGTAACACATTTTGCCTCGGTTTCCCACATTTGTTTCTGTATTACCCCTTCTCTAGTACACAAATACAGACAAATTGACCGCCCAGGTTTACTAAAGACATATCTTGCAAACAAAATAAACAAAAAAATAAAAATAAATCACATATATTTAAAATTGCAACTGTCATGTATACACAATGTTGGATTATTAGCGATGACTCTGGAACCTGTGTCTAGATGATATTTGTATGGAGTTAAACAAAAATATTTATGCCTAAATTTAGTCTGTTATTATGGTATTCTAGTAAAATAAATTATGGCAAAAAAATTTTAGAATTATACACTATGAACTCATCTCTATCAGACTATTATATATTTGGCTAACTGCACTGTTTCAAAGTGTTCAAGGTATGAAACTTTCTATCCAAATAATTTTTTTTTATCGCAACGTATTGTACTGTCCAACAAAGATTTCAGATGACTGTATAGCTTTTTTGTAAGGTGCAGTGTTATGACCTCTCTGAAACACACGTGTAGAGTAGACAGTAACTTTTTAATTCTCTTTATAGCCTGTGATGAGTTCTTATACAAAAGGTATCATGGTGTGTTAACAAATGGTTTTAAAATGTGCTGTGACCATTCATTTTCTTGTTGTTTGATGCAAGTACAATTTTGACCTGACCTACAGGAAATGTTAATGTCATGTTGTTCCTAAAGATTTAGAGATTACAGTCTATTGCATTGTTGGTGAAATCTATGCTAGCTTTGTTATTTGTGTAAAACACATTACGTATAAAAAGAAAAATAAATGTAAAAAAAAGTTATGTCATGTTTGAGTTACAAAAAAAACCTGTGGAGAATAGACTATTGAGTTGAATACAATCAATTAATATAATTAAATATGAATACACATATATGTACATTAAAAAAAAACTTAAGGCCAATGGGAAAAAAATAAGAAGAATATATTGATTTTTTTCTCACGGTGTATGTAATTATAATTAATAAACATGAAGACATGAGAGAAGGAGGAAAAATAGAAAAGGGGAGAAAATTGTGTAAAGCACTGATTATAGGGTTGATACCTTTTAAAAAAAGTTTTTATGAGTTTGACACTATTGGAAATGAAGTTCACAGAACCTATAAAAAGAATTTACATAAATTTACAATGAGAAAAACACTAATTAATAAAGAGATAAACACAACGAAAGGGGGAAAGAAAAAAAGAAAAAAACGAGATGGGGAGGCTTGTAGCAAGGAAAGGAAAAAATAGAGGAAAATTGTGGTAGAGAGATACTAATTCTAAGTCACAAAGTAGTTAAATATATTTTTCTCAACGGTTTGTTGGTTTGAACACTCTTAAAGTAGATATGTTTAGGACATAAGATAAGATTTACAGACAATTTAATAAAGTAACACTGATTATAAGATATACGATTAGCACAGAAGAAAGAGAAGAGAAGGGAAAAGAAAAGAGAAAAATAGATTTATTTTTTTTATTATTAAGTAGCGTCACCTCACTCCGGACACATCTATTTAGTGTCTAAAATTTAAAGACACAGTAAAGACTGATTCTCAAGTGGAGAATTTACAGTCTTTGTGCTATAAGAGGAGGATCTTCCTCCCAAGTTTTTAAATATATGTTTTTTTGGTATATGTATGTTTTTGCAACAATGAGGGAAGATATTAGAGATTATGGGGTAGAGAAGGATGCAAAGATGATTTGGGAAACAACATGATAAAGATGCTCACACTTAATGTCCAAGGTATGAACACGATAACAAAAAGATCTCTACTATATAAAAACTTAGTCGAAAAGCAGATAGATCTAGTATTTTTACAAGAAACCCATTGTAGGCAGACAGACAAACAAAAGTGGGCAGGTAACAATTTTCTGCTTATCTTACATGCTTCTGATAAAGACAAAAAAAAATGTGGAGTAGCTATAATATTTGGAGAAAAAATCAAGGTAGAAATTATTCATCAAGTACAGGATGTTAAAGGTAGATTTATGGTCATAATATGTAAAATTAACTCCATTTTATTAACACTCTGTAATGTGTATCTTCCAAACTATTCACCAGTCTCTTACCTAAGAACTGTATAAGAAAAAAATAGAAGAAATTAAAGTGGGAAATTTAATACTGGCTGGAGACTTTAATGCGGTTTTAGATCCACAAATAGATAACAAATTTATGAAAGGAAATAAATTAAATCAAATAGTGGTGAAACAAGCTAAAGCTTTAAAGAAAAAGACAAATTCAATTTGTTCGATATTTGGAGAATTCATAACCCCAACAAAATGGACTATATGCATTTTTCTAATGTCCATTACTCTTACTCAAGATTGGACATGATCTGGACAGATCCAAATCTTATTGATATGATTCAAAAATTAGATATTAATGAAATAGTATAGACGGATCATAATGGAGTTTCATGTGAAATAGGTGTCTGTAAACTTGAGAGGGAAGCATATACCTGGCGTTTAAATGATACTTTGCTTGGTTCCGAATTAAATAAAACCTATATAGAAAATAATAGAAAAAAATATTTTAAAGAAAAGAATATAGAAATTATTGACCCGACCACTTTGTGGTGTGCCTTTAAGGCTGTAATAAGAGGTAATTTTATTAAGCTCCAAAGCAAGGTCGATAAAAAGACTACCTTATCCTACTTATATACTCAACTAAGAAATTTGTCTCAAATTAATAAACAATCTCCGTCTCCCGAAAATTACGAAGAAAAAATAATAGTAATGAAAGAAAATATAAATCAAAAACTTATAGAAAGAACTGCGAAAAGTATGGATAGATTAAAATTAAAATATTATTCTAAAGGCAATAGAGCTGACAAAATATTATCCCAAAAACTTAGAAAACAAAAAGGACAGAACAGAGTGGAAAAATTAATAAATAATGGAAATATAGTAACAACTCCCAAAGAAATAGGACGACAATTTAATATATTTTATAGTAACTTATATAACATACCTCAAACCCCAACAGTTGACAATATTGAAAAATATCTTGAAAGCATAAACAAATTCCAGTTAACAGCATCAGATAATGAGCTATTAAACAAGAATATAACCATGGATGAGATTATGAAAGCCATAAATGGACTAGAAAGATCTAAAACTCCAGGTCCAGATGGGTTCAGTAACTTGTTTTACAAAACATTTAAGGAATTGCTTTGCCCCCATTTGACAAATGCTTTCAACAAAGCTGCAGGCAGAGGATTTCTGCCTGCAGAGATGTTGAAGGCTAATATCTTGCCAATTCTAAAACATAATAAGAACCCCACCGATGTTAAAAATTATCGCCCAATATCTCTGATAGACGTAGACACTAAGCTATACGCTTCAGTTTTGGCTGCCAGAATAAAGACACTTCTCCCATTAATAATACATAGAGATCAAATAGGATACGTTCCGGGCAGAAATTCTTATACAAGTATGAGAAGAATTATTAACATTTTAGATGATGCAAACAGAAATAAGGTCACAGTTTTGGCTCTGTCAATTGATGCTGAAAAAGCATTTGACAGAGTCAACTGGAGATACCTAGAAGCTGTCCTATCACACTTTGGCCTCCAATGATGGATTAAGAAAGCCATTATGGCTCTCTACATAAATCCAGTTGCACGTACCCTAGGACCTAACATTACTGCCCCATGGTTTTAACTTAGAAACGGAACTCAACAGGGGTGTCCACTTTCACCATTACTTTATTTACTGTTTATTGAGCCATTAGCCGAAAATATTAGAAACAACAAAAAGATTAATGGCTATAAAATAATGGATGTGGGTCAAAAGATTAGTTTATACGCTGACAATATCTTAATTACTATAACAGAGCCTAAAATCTCATTGGAGTTCCTTATGCAAGAAATTGCCCGATATAGTCATAAATCAAATTATAAATTAACTATAAATAAATCTATGATCATGGATATTAACCTTGATAAGAAAACGCAGCACGCGATTAAGAATAGATATGATTCTCTCTGGGTTGAAAAGAGTATGGATTACTTAGGAATTCAAATCAACAGAGAGGCTAATAAGATCATGGAGATACATTTTCTAGAGTTACTATTAAAGCTCAACAGATGGTTAAAAGATCGTAGAAAGAATAAATGTGATTAATTCATATGAAATACCAAAATGGAACTATATGTTCCATATGCTACCACTCCATATATCGAACTATTGGCTTGAATTGATACAAAAAGGTTTTATTCAATATATTTGGAAAGGTAAGAAACCAAGATTGAATCAGTCAGTACTTACACAAAAAGTAAATAAAGGCGGACTTGCCTATCCGTTAATAACGAATAACTATAAAGCAGCTACAATTCTGCATATTTATAGAATGCAAGTAGAAGATAATAAAAATGAAGGATGGTATAAGATGGAAACAGATACAGGTAAAGTTCATAATTTGTATTGCTTAATTTGGAACATAAATAAAAAAAGAATACTCCAATGTTATTTTAACACATTTAATAAACATTTGGGTTAAAATAAAGAATGTATTAAATATTGAAAAAAGAGTTCCAAGCTATTTAGAGATAAACACTGTGGAAAAACAAGTGGAAGATTTAAATCTTAAGGATTGGAAACAAGCAGGGATTCTACGATTAGCACAATTATTGACAGACGGAACAATTAAAACTTTTGTTCAAATAACACAGGAGTATAGCCTTCCATCTAAAGAGTTGTTTAATTTCTTAAGACTTAAAAACTATATGATGACTCACTTAATCACATCAAAGTCTAAGTTGAGTAATTTGATCAATTTATTATTTAGTTCAAAAAGAATAGACAAACCACTATCTAAGGCCTTAGTCCTAAGTAATATAAGTGTTAAAGACATAATACCAACAGCTGTATCATCTTGGAAAAAAGATCAACATACATTTTAAATATTGGAGTTCTTCAATGGTGGAAGTCACGAAGATCATACACTCCTTAAATTTGTTAGAAACCCACTTCTAAGTCTTAAACAGATGGTACTTAGTACCAGATAAACTAAATAAAATATATCCTTCAATATATCATGTATGTTGGAGATGCAGCTTTGAAACGGACACTTTTAAACATATATGGTGGGACTGCCACAAATTGAAAAACTTATGGTCAAGAATACAAAGGTTTATATTTGTAGATCTGAAACTTGGGTTGAGGATTTCCCCAGAGGTCGTCTTTCTTCATTTAAATTGGCCACCAATGTCATACGAATCAAAATCTATTCTTACTCACCTCTTTTTAGCTCTTAAAATAGTGGTAGCAAGATGGTGGAAAAGGGATCTAGACGTCCCCTAGAAGAAAGTTAAAAATCAACTCAAGTTTCAGATAAAAATGGAGTTAATGCTGAGTAAACAAAAATTAAGTAAAAATGTATCTATATGGTCGAAATGTTTGAAATTAGTTAACAGAGAAGATATGTGTTAAGTCAAAAGTTTTATTGAATTGGAATAATAACAGTTAAATTGCAAATACTTTGGACACTGGCAATTTCAGCTTTGTCTAGATGGCTCCTTCCACCCTACTAGACCTAATTCTCTCAAAATCCAACTCTGTTGCAATGTTGTGTATTGTATTGTTGTATTGTCTTGTAATCTTGTTTAAATTAATGTATTGTAAGTTATGTGAATGTATTACGTTTGTTTGTATGTCTTTACCTTCTATGTAAGAATTCTATATCAATGGAAGATTTGATTATATCTACTGAAGTGTAAAGTAATATGGGTAGTATTTTTATTTAAAAAGAAAAAATGCTTGAATAAAAATTAATGAATCAAAAAAACAATATAGACAGTATGTTTACAAGCAGCTCATTTGGTTATTTATTTTATTTTTTTATAGTTAATTTCTAGTTTCTTTATACAAGGTCTCTTTGCTGGTCATAACTATTTTGCAGATATACATAAACCCCTGTGCTTAGAAACATAGAATGTGACAGCAGATAAGAACCATTCAGCCCATCTAGTGTATCCAATTTTCTAAATACTTTCATTAGTCCCTGGTATTATCTTATGTCTGTAATAGACTTATGCCTATTCCACGCATGCTTAAACTACCTTACTGTGTTTATCACGTCGTGTGATAACCCAACACGCAGTATGTAAACCCACAGAAAACCCAAGCACGTATTACCGAACCTTAGAATGGTTGGATTTAATGTAGGTAGGAAAGAGTAGTCAGAGGATTGCCAAAAATCTGAATACCAGAGGTCAGGAGAATGATATAAGAATAGCCGGGCCAGGATACCAGAAATCAGGAGGTCAAAAGGCAAGCCGAGTCAGGGAACTAGAAAACAGGAACGCCAAAAGTCAAGCCGGGTCAGTACACCGAAACAACAGTAAATACGAACCAAAGAGCACTAAGGGCAACACAAGGAACCACAATAGGGCAAGGAACAAGGCAAAAGACGCCCCTTTTATAAGGGAGCGTCTTTTGCTTTAAGGCCACGCCCCTAAAATGTTATGGGCTGGTACTGATGATGCAGGACTGCGTCAATAACGCCATGACGTTGGCGTGCATATGCTGCATCATAAAAAGGGGCGTGACTCCAGCATCCAGCAACGTGCTGAACTCGTTGGAAGAGGAGTCTGCTCTGGATCTTGCACAACGTGGACGCGATGGAATAAGATAAGAGATCGTGACAGTACCCCCTCCCCCAGAACCACCCACCAGGTGGGAAGGACCAAGCTGATCTGGAAATCGAGCATGAAAAGAACGGACCAATCGAGGAGCATGGACAGCCAGAGCATCCTCCCATGATCTCTCCTCAGGACCGTAACCCTTCCAATCAATGAGATATTGGAGCCTACCATGGGAAAACTGGAATTTAAAATAGATTTAATTTCATACTCCTCCTGACCATTCACAAGAAAAGGGGAAGGCCTCGGGATAGGCTTAGTGTATCGGTTGCACAACAAAGGTTGGAACAATAAAACATGAAAGGCATTAGGTATTCTTAATGTAGACAGTAAGAGCAATTTAGAAATAAAATGGGGATGAGCCTCCTCAGGATCTTAAATGGACCAATGTAACGAGGTGCTAGTTTCATAGATGGCACCTGTAACCTAATATTCTTGGTGCTTAACCATACCCTGTCACCATCCATGTATGCAGGGGCTGCAGATCGCCACCTATCAGCGTAGGTTTTGTATATAACAGCTCTCTGTGTGAGGATCTGCTGTACACCATTCCATGTCTTACAAATTTCTCTTATCCTTTCCTCAACAACAGGTACTTCAGTGATAGGAGAGGCAATATAATGGGGTCAAATCCATAGTTTATGTAGAATGGACTATTTTGGGTGGATTTTATTATGTGTGGGTTATTATGTGTGAATTTTGCCCAAGGCAGGAGTTTAACACAATTATCTTGATGTTTAGATATGAAGCAGCGTAAGAATTGTTGGAGGTCCTGGTTCATTCTTTCTGCAGCACCATTTGTTTGTGTGTGCTATGAGGAAGAAAGGCATCAATGCCCAATTGTTTGCAAAAAGCTCTCCAGAAATGGGATATGAATTGTGGCCCTCTATCTGAGATGATTTTTCTTGGGTGAACCATGCAACCGGACTATTTCTCTGGTGAATATAGTGGCCAATTCAGAGGAGGTAGGAAGTTTAGGTAGAGGAATTAAATTAGACATTTTGGAAAACCTATCAATGTCTGTCAGTATCACCGTCATCTTTTCAGATACAGGTAGGTCTACTACAAAATCCATTGCCAGACTTGAACAAGGTTTGCTGGGTATAGGCAAGGGCTGCAATAAACCACAGGGTTGTTAGTGTAATGAATTGTTGGCCACACAAACAGCATAGGCTTTTACATAATCTTGAACATCCTTTCTATAAGAAGGCAACCAGAATTGTTTGGATAGAAGAGCTTTGGTTTTGTGGGTACCTGGATGACCCATTGTGAAGAAAATAGACTTTTAATTGACATTTTCTTCTTTGTTCTGTACTTTCCTGTTTATTACCTGTATATTGAATGTATTGGTTTGGTAGTTTGAAACTACCGAACGCCGACCACCCTCCTGGCTCATTAACTACAAAGGAACCAGCTATTAAGTGCTCCCTGGGCGGCTGCTGTTCGTACAGCCGAACGCCACGTGGAATAGAAAACGGCGGCCATCTTGTTCGCACGAGGGGAGTCAGCGGGACTTGGTCGTCGAGTGTCTGGAACTAAAATCGGACACTCGACCTCGCGAACCACCGCTGAAACTACCGAACGCTGGCTTCTTGTACTTCCCGAACAGCCAGGGGAATACTTCCTGAAATTATTTTTAAACCTTTGCCACTCTAATTTAAGACTATGTCCTCTTGTTGTTGTAGTTTTTCTTCTTTTAAACACTGCTTCACGTAATATGAAAGTTGGTGAGAAAGTTGGTGCATCTATGACACTTGGAGGACACTTCAACCATCAGAACACACGTACTCCCATTACTCCCCAGTTCACAAAACTCACTCTAAAATGTACTATATACTGGTTTCTGCCTCGACCCTACATAGGACCACAGACTGCTCCATAGGAGACATTGTGTGGTTGGATCACGCGCCTGTTAAACTGACCATGACTGAACAATTCTCTTCTAGATCACGCACTCCTTGGAAACGTAATGCATCATTACTAACTGATGATACCTTTAAACAGAAAGTAGACACAGAACTTCAAGAATATTTTCAAACCAACACTACTAGGGATACTTCCACACTCACGCAGTGGTTGGACAACAAATCAGTGGTACAAGGTATTTTCCTAAGCTGGATTTTCCTAAAAAAAGGGCTGTGACGGACCACCTGGCACCCATACTGGGTACCTCTGCCAATCGATGCTTCCTAGCTGACGCTGAGGCCCATAAGCATCGCACCGGACACCATAAGCACTGTAGACCCTCCAAACCACTCCTGGATCCAGGGACTCAGGCCTCTCCTCCTAGAGAGTATGGCTGTGAAGCTAGTGGTATAGCTGTATAGCAGGTTCCCTACAATTATGAGACCAGGCTATGTGTTGAGGGTTAAGCCTAGTCTTAAGTGGTTTAATGGTGCCACACTGGCCTTTTATGACAATCCCCATGCAAGGGGTATGCCCACATGGACCTTGTTAGGGACAGGGACACAAATTTACAAACCAATAATATACTTATTAATCCTTAATGGGATGGGCGGCAGCATTGTAAGGGTTAATAAGTATATAGGGGTGTATATAAAAAATACCCAACTCTGTCTCATTAGAGATATCTTTGCCAAAAGCTCAAGGAAGCAAGGTGAAATATCAGTGTAGGACCCACCTAGGGGGGTCTGCCTTGATGATGTCAGACGGGCATTCCCTTCAATGGCCATTGGAGTAACTAAATGACCTCCATTTGTTTAAATATACATAGGGATTTAGGAGAGAGCGCACATAACTTTTTCTTTGTTTTTCACTGTATGTATTGGGGCTGATGTGTACTGTGGTCTTTGCTGCCGCCCAGGAGTGATGGGAGTGAACGCAAGGCTTATCTTTTTGTAAGAATACAAACTAACACTCTTTGCTGATGATATTCTCCTCACATTAACCAGACCATGGGAATCTCTGCCGGCATTTGCCGACACCTTAGAGGCCTACAGTAAATGCTCTTACTACAAATTAAATGTTGCAAAAACACAGGCCATGGGCTTTAACCTCCCACACACGTCATTACACTCACTCCAACAAAAATTTCAGTACGATTGGAGAATGGACCACTTAACTTTCCTAGGGATAAAAATGACCTCATCCATGGATAAATGACATAAAGCAAATTATGTGAATCTGCAAAACCAAGTTAAAACTCTCCTGCATAGTTGGAACAAAAATTCATATCATGGTCAGGCAGGGTAGCTGCTGTAAAAATTATATTGATCCCAAAATACCAATATTTGTTTAGAACCCTCCCAATACAGATACAATACTGATATTACTTCCCAGAAAACCAAAGAATAATTAACCATTTTATTTGGGCTAACAAAAACCTGAGAGTCTCCATCTCCACTATGTACAGACACCACACAGAAGGCGGAATGAGCCTCCCTAATGTGCGATACTATTAACTGGCAGCCAACATCAGCCCCATAGTCATATCACAAATTTAAAATGCACCCCCTCAATGGGTGGGGCTGGAATCCGCAATGACACAGGGGCATCACTATCTATGAGATCTATGTGATTAAAAGTGCTTCCTACAACAGCATTGACAAAGCGGGTTTGGGACACTCACAGAGCCAAATCTGACCAGAGCATACTCCCCTACAATGAGAGTTACCACCCTAGACTCCGTGATACATACTTTCAATTTTAGGCTTTGGGAAAGGCACCACATCAAATACATTACACAATTAACCCAAGGAGGTAAAGTCATAGATTTCCCACAGCTGCAAAAAGATTATATACTCCCGAACACCGCAAAGTTTTCATACCTCCAATTAAGGGCATTGTTGCTTAAAAATTATATGCCAGCAACAAAACCTATACATGGGCAGCAGCTGACGAGCTTCGAGAAAACCTTAACAACTAAATTGACAGAAAATAAAACAATTTCCATGCTATATGCAGGCCTGAACAGGGGTCAAACAATTCACAAACTACCAATTATCAGAGCATGGGAGCAAGAGTTAAATCTCGCACTCCCTGAATAAACTTGGAAGAAACTGTTTAATACCTATAAAAAACTAGAAAACTACAATTGTCCAGGAAAATATTATATAGGTGGTATCTAGTGCCAGCACGCCTACACAGCATAAACCCAGGTGTCTCTGACAAATGCTGGAGATGCCAGGAGAGAATAGGTGACATGCTCCACATTTGGTGGAAGTGCCCATTACTTTCAACCTATTGGAAAAATGTAGCACAGCTCTATAACAGACTGAGCATCTCACATACCACAGAATGTTTCCTGTTGCAAAATTATCCTTCAGGACTCTCTAAAGCTATGACTTTCCTCAACTACCAAAATTACATAGACGCACTCATGATAGTAAGCATAAAAAATGGAGGAGCGGGGACCCCTCAACTTTAACAGAATGCATTCACCTAGTGGACCAAAACTAAATTTCAGAAAGCATGGTGAGACTTGCAGCCAACCAAAAAAACAAAGTCTGGAAAATAGCATGGGATGATTGTGACAAACTCCTTAAGACCAGGAACCCATAACCAACTACTTCTCAGAGGCATCGACAACTGTGCCCATAGCAGACAAACTATGTATGATGATTGAAAAGAGCCTGTGTAATAATGCTCTCTCCAGGTCTCTACTAAAGTACTTGTCGTACTCCACCGAAACCTTGAAGGGGCCTAACAGCCCAAACAAGAGTTGTGTTCTGAGACCGAACTACATCACAAGGGCAAATAGCTAATTACAGCACTAACCACGCCATCCATTCCAGCATTACTCCAACTTGCAAACCTCTCCCCCCCTCCTCTCACATGCTCCTCCTCAACTTTCTTCACATCTAGTCCCACAATCATAAAATGTAATTGTTCACAACAATGTACTGAAGCCTTAAAATATGTTAACAGTTGTAAGACATGGACATTGAGTTTTTTTAAAGTGTTCTTGTACTGGCCTTAATTACTTGAATACCAATGGTGTTCTGCTGTTATGTTATTGCATATGACTGTGAACCATAAATTCATAATAAAAAAATTAATTTAAAAAAATCATGTGTGTTTGTTTTTAGGGCTGGGCCTATTGCAACTATATCCTATGTCAGGATCTGCAACTATTTTGATTTTTTTTCTCCAATATTAAAATACCTGGACCAACCACTAAACATTTGCTTGATGAAAATGTAAAAAAAAATGTGTGGTGACATCTACTGGTTACATATGCATTCTGCACTGTTCCTTCACTTTGTTCAGTCACCGTGACTGAGGATACCATATTTGGCATGATTCCATTATGAAGACTTATCCAGGACACTTATTTCTGAGATGGCACAAATGTATATGTCAAGCTACTCAAAAATAGAAACGGAAATCTTTAAATCCGACTTAGTAGTACTTATGGGAGTTATATTTAGTAAATTTGTATTCCGAGTTCATTACTTTCCACTATATTTATGCTTCAGTTTAGGCTTTTCATCTATACATTCTTACTCTTAATATAATTCCCCTCACACTATAATCCTGTCTCTTCTTATCAATTCTTCAACCATCATTTTCTTTCATCTACAGTTATCCAATTTAATTTTCATCTCTCTCTGTTTATTTAATCCTTATCTTTATGCTCCATACCTTTTAATATCTAACCTCCATAATTGAAGACAATAAGTATGGTGCTACACTTTCCTACATCATACGTAATGTGCAGTGGTACAACAGCATACCTACAAATTCAGAAAATCAAAAAACAAACAAAAAACATCCTACTATGAATTAGAAACTACAATGTGTTTCCATGTTATTTCATTTTGGTAGTATAACATTGAAATACATACATGGCGCTATTCACTAAGCCTTGAATTGTTAGGAAAGAACCAGGACATTTTATATTTTTAACAAGAATAGCCAAACTGTTTTTTTTCAGTTTGGCTATTTGACCTTAAATTTGCACTTCACTGGCTAATTCCTTACAATTCATAGTTTTGTTAATAACCCCAGGAGGAAATCTACACATACTGGACATGTTTTAGAGATAAAACAGAATGCATGGTGGGATATTTGTGAATAGTGTCACAGATACTGGGTATAATATCCTAAGCTAACTGATGTTATTTGTTTCTGAAAAAAAATATATACTTTCAAAAATTACAATATCTCCACTTTTGCAATGATTGATTATAAAACATCTCTATGTTACAAGATGCTAGTTTTATTAAGATTGTTTTAATGGGTTTAGTTACTCACTTTTTGTATTGTGTCATTATTAGCATTTTCCCCACAAAGTCTGAACTTCCTAGCTTGCTTTGCAGTACATATGTTCTACCATTATATACAGTTATTGCATAAAACTGAAGTGGTTAGGGAATAATTAAATGCTATACGAGAAAGCAGCAATATTCCTGACCTCCCAAGTACACTTTGATGAAAATTATGAATTTGTGTACATCTTCCTTTTGGGTTGATCACCGCACCTATCCACTACAGGTGCCCTTTTAGATGTGATCACAGGAAAGCATACATTTGAGGAGAGTATCTGGAAGCAGTTTAAGCAGTAAGTATTGCAGTTAGCATGTTTGTCTCTCATGTTATAAGTAGTGCAGGACTCACCGATATTGGGGTACTGTGTAACTGAATCCCCATATTTGTTTGATAAGATAGGTCCTTTAAAGGCACTGCAGTGCCCCTCTCCCTCCCACCACCTATCCAATGTTTCTGAAGTCAGTGACTTACCTGAATCCAGCGCCGATGGCCCTTGGCGCTGGGTCAGGCTCTGCCACACTCCGCTGATGTCGGCGGGGGAGACCTAATGTGCATGCGTGGCAATGGCATTATTCAATGCTTTTCTATGGTGATTCCGGCGACGCTCGAGGTCCTCATGCAGAGCGTGATGACATCCAGCGTTTTTTAAACACTTTTTGTGTTTTATAAAAACTGCAATAATTACACTTGCAAGGTTAAGGGTGGTGTGAGTTGCCACCCAGACCACTCCAATGGGCAGAAGTGGGTGCCCTGAGTGTCCCTTTAAGTAGCCTTGTAAAATTCAAAACTACATTTGTGCACTGTTCCTTAATCTGTATTACATATGTGTGTGTGGTAGGAAAATAGTAATTTCAGGCAAAAAGATTTTCCCTACCTAATATTCAGGCAAATTGGTTTGCTTGTGTCTTACAGGTTTTTTCAGCTTTCTAAGTCATATGCCTTAGAAACAGGAAGCCAGACAACCTTCTCACCAATAGCCTTGCATGCACCCTTAAAAATTGCCTCCTGCTCAGCAGTAAACACCAATACATTCTCAGAAAGTGTTCCCTTAATTGCCAATAACTACCTAGAAACCCCTCAAGGAAAGTATCCTAGGAACCCCAGGAAGGTGGCCTTTGCTTGCCAATAAATACTCCAAGAGCTCCAGGAAAGTGTCACCAGTTAGCTTATTGGTGGCGAAAGTGTCCCCTGCTTGCCAGTAGATACCCCTACGCTATATGAAATGTACCCTGCTCAACAATAAACACTCAGGTACCACAGTAACATGTGTCACATGTTTACCAACTGATGCATAGGCACCAAAGGAAAGTGACCCTTTGTCACTAATATCTACCAAGGATCCTTCAGGTAAAGTGGCCTCTGCTTTCCAATATGCTCCCCGGCACCACTGGAAAGTGACACCTGCTCTTCAATGGGCTTCCAGGCACCTAATGAAATTGGTCCTACTAGTCAATAATTGCCCTGGCAACCACTGGAAAGTGTCAACTGATCACTTAAATATGCCCAAGCACTCTTGGAAAGTGACCCCTGCCAGCCACTATGAGCCCTGGCACCACTGGTAAATGTAAGTGGTTTTGCCTAGAAGTGGCAGCTGGTCCATTTTTCAAATGGTGAGGTGCTAGGCTCCTTCCCTGTTATTTGATCCTCCCATCTCTCTAAACTTTGATCCTAGCCTGTTGGACTTTGTCCACTTAAAGGAATACTATAGATAACAAAACAACTTTAACTTAATGAAGCAGTTTTGGTGTATTTGCAGAGGCAGGGATTTGAGATGTGAGACTATAAGGGCATGGTGTTTACACCAAAACAGCTTCATTAAGCGAAAGTTGTTTTGGTGTCTATTGTCTCCCTCTAATTTACTTATACCTATTTTCTAGAAATGCTATATTAAAGTTATGACTTACGGTGTCACCTAGTGGGTCATTTGTTGTTTTTTTATATATATTTTAGTATTTTACCTAAAAAAAATAGTTTTTGCTTCATGACTCATGCTTTACCAATAACACTCCAGTTCAAGTACATTAAATTTCTCAAGACACATAGCCAACTGAATGGCTGGCTGAATCTCATGGAAAATGTAGTCAGCAAGAACTGTAGTGCTACATTTACATTTACATTTACTACTATAAAATTTCTATATGCAGAGTATCAGACAAAGCCCTACCTGGCTATGGAGCAGTGCTTTCAGATCCTACTTTGGTGAGACTGCAATGGAGAGCTATCAGCAGGAAAGATTAATGGAGGAATTCAAAGCATGGTACCAGGGGAGGATTATCAGAGATGTATTCAAATCATCGGGCTTAAATAAATTCAGCAGGTATGGTGCCAAAATGGACGTTGCATCAAGGCAAGTGGAGTTCTGCCAACTTCACTCATTGGTGCTAGCAACCTATGACAAACCAGTAGGTAGGCTTGTCTTTTAGGGCAACATGATTTCTGTCCAAAAAGGATACATTGGGAATAAACAGGTGACTGTCAGAAAGATTCCCACAATTTTTCATAGGATTTCATAATATTTTTTCTTTCTATTTTCCTAGCAGCAGTATGGGATAATAAGTGAGGAGGGAGCAAAACTGCAGTGCTAATAATTAGAAGGATATAAACAACGCATGTTTAACCAAATCGTTTACACACATTATATACAAAAAAGTGAAAACCTTAACAGAAAAAAAAAATATAGTTTTAATTAATTTATTTTTTTTTTGCAAAAACTGTAGAGGTGCAGCCCCAGCTGACCATATAGACAAACCTCCAGTGTTTCCAGCATTTTTTTTTTTAAATTCAACATTCCTCATAGAAAAGCATTGAGTCAATACTTTCCTATGGGTCTTCTGAATCACATGACTTTACTTTTTCTGTAACATGGAATTAGTTCTAGTAGCCATCAGTATAAGGAGTTAACCCTGCAATGTAAACATTACAGTTTCTCAACAAAAAAAAGGGACAGGGACACTGCACCCAGACCACATCATTGAGATAAAGTGGTCTGGGTGACTACAGTGTTCCTTTAAGTAATGTGTTGCTCTTAAATCCATATTGGAATATAATTCATTTTAATTAGATGATTCTTAAACTTTTTAAATAAATAAATAAATAAATAAATAAATGTATATATACAATACCTTGTGCCCTGCACTCACTACTCACAATCTTGTATTTGCCTTGGTGCTGCCTCCCCTCAATTCATAAATTCCAGAGTGCACTCGAAGGACTTAGCAGAAAATCAAAATTATGCTTTATTCAGCTTTCAGTGGTTACATAACACGTCAACGTTTCAGTCCACCCGCACTCTTCTTGGAATATCTATCTATCTATCTATCTATCTATCTATCTATCTATCTATCTATCTCTCTCTATATATATATACATATATATATGCAAAACAACTGCATTACTTGGATTTAAAAGTTGTTTTAATTAAAAATAAAATAATTATCTTTAAAGTAAATTTATGTTTCTTACTATTTTTAAGTAGAACAGCAAATGAAAGTAACAGTACATTATTTTTTTCTCTCCACACAAAAGCCTATGTATTCACAACAAAATAACCCTTGTAATAGTTATTGGCTGACAAAGGCTGTGCATTTGGTCCGATTAGGTATTTTTTTTTGTATTGTTATGTAAATACTACCATACTGATTAGACACAGTATGATGTTTTACTTCTAAGGAAATTGGAGTTGCAAGGAATAGGTAACTAAAATGTTCCTTTGTCCATGAACCATCTTAATTAACACAAGCTGAGACATTTTGATATGCAAAATGTTTACCCTTATAAAATAGAATGCTAGGTAATATTTAGTAGATTATACAAATGGATTCTCCAAGGAGGCAGTGCACCCCTGCTAGGTGACATATGACAGCATCTGTGGCAGGTAAAAGTGATATGAGAAAGAGACATGCAATCTCTCTAAGAATTATTCTGCATATTATAACCATAGATACATCACTTGGACAGGTAAACTATATTCAATTGAAACATTTTTAAATATAAGGTACATGCAAAATTTAAGAATATACACAGCTCAGGAAAAATGTAAGTAACCATTTCATTTTTTTTGTAAATCAGCATCTCTACATTGTATGTGTAGCCATTCCATTTCAGTGTATGCTCAACTCAAACAAAGGAGCACCTCACTCCATTTAATGATGTACTGATTAGGTGATCACTTTAACAAAATCTTATTTAATCAGGAAAGGTATACATATCCCTATGGTGAATTTTTTAAAATGAAGAAAAAAATAATATAATTCTGGTTTACTGCCAGAGGAATACAGCACAAGCCAGATTGTTTCCATTTGTAAAGGCTCCAAGACTAATTCATCTCATTGAAGTAATCTAGGTGACCCTGCAATCTAAGTGGTCTAGGTAACATGCCCCTATCCCTGTTACCCTGCAATGTAAAACATTGCAGGAGTTTAACTCCTTGAAACAACATTGAATGTCTTTACACTTTGCATGAGGACCTCAGACATTTTCAAAATCCCCATAGGAAAGCACTGATGGTTTCCTATGGTGAAGGTCTGAAGCGCGTGCGGCACTTGTTGCCCATGCACATTAGGTCCTCCATCATCTGGAGATCAATCCAGCACTGAGAGACCTCGGCATTGGAAATTAAATAATGTATTTTTTTTAACCCTTAAATCACAAGGTGGGCTGGCTGAGGTGCCAGGGGGACACTGTAGCATTAGGAATACAGTTTTGTATACCTCTAGGGAGCTGTAGGTAGCACAGCGCAGCTTCTATTTTTAAAATCAAGCTGGTTATTCCTTTCTTGTAATAAACTAAAATGAATGAAAAACATGCAGGATTAAATTTTGTCTAAAAAGCAATTCAGTCATTTCATTCATTGTAATTTGTATTTGTTCATTTGTCTTTTGGATGAATGGATGAATAGCCAAAGTCCAGAGAAAAACGTGTTCATCTGAAAAAGATTGCCCAAGTCTACTAGAAAACATTTTAGATTTATCAGATCACTATAATTTATCAGTTGTTTCAAATGTTAGCTTTGTGTATATCCCATAAACTCCTCCTCAGTGAATTACAAATCTCCTTATTATTTTTCCTGAATTTGCCACTGTAGACTGAGATATTAGTTAATTACATCAATAGAGCTGTGAAATTACCATCGGTGCAGTTGGTGCAACTGTGACGTGTCCCGCACACTGAGGGAGCCCATTGGGTGTCTGTGTCTGTATGTTTGTCAGTCTGCATATATATATATATATATATATATATACATATATATATATATATATATATATATATATATATATATATATCTGTATGTCTGCATGTGTGTCAGTGTGTGCATCTGTGTGACTGTGTATCTGTATGTGTGTGAATGTGTATGCATGTGTATTTAAATATATGTGTCAGTGTGTTTATCTGTAAGTGTGCATGTATCAGTGTGTGTGTGTGTGTGTGTGTCAGTATGTTTGTACACTACATGCAAACATATCCCTGCATTCAAACGTCAACACTACATACTAACACACCTCAGTATTAAAACACCAACAATATATATTAACACACCCATGTATTCAAAAAACAACGCTTCACACAAATGCATGAATGCATTCAAATGCCATCACTACAAACACACCCTTATATTCATACAAACATATTTCATACAAAGTTATGCTTACATTCAAACACACAGACATGTCAAGTGCAAAATACAAGTTGCAAAAGTTGGGCAAATTGTAGATTCCTAGCTGGCAAACCATTGTGGGAACTGTACGACAGATGGACATCTACTTTTTGACCACCGTTGCGATAATGGGGGTTCAAAAAAGTCATGCACCAGGGCCCACTCTATATTAGTCCTTCCACTGCATCAATCTTAATAGCCTATATTCTGAATCACATGATAAATGCTATATCAAATTAAGTTAATGTAATGCATATTTTAGTTAATTTCAAGAGAATTTCAGATTTTCAAGAGAAAGCATCTCCAAAAATATCAAAGGACATGCAAGACAACAGAAGGATGGATTCAGTTTAGTATAAATTGTGAAACAAATATGTGAATTGAAACATGCTTACAAAAATATAAATGTGTTGAAAATATAAAAGGGTTAAAAATAATTATCGAGGCAATGCAGCAAGTCCGTGTTGGAGGGTTAGATTGCAATCTAATTCAGTCCAGGAACTTCCAAGGTACACAATTCGAATGAGGAAAGGGACAGAAATATAGTTTATGTTTCTCCCTTTTACTAGCTATGATCAACCGAAGGAAAGAGCAACAATGACTGAGAAAGTTCCAGGACAGAGATAAATACATTTTATTTTTTCAGACCTCACAAAGATATACTGTATTTGTTAAATATAGGAAGTGATGGTGTACCTTTACTTAAGTCTAGCATGTCCTAGGACAGTGACTTCCTGCTGCATTACGGTGCAGGACCTGATCATTTTGGACCAAAATACTCAGGGCTTCTCTATTTGCACTAATACATAAAAAATGCATAATTGTGTAATTCTGTACCTCCATTAAATATTAATATTCTTCACCAGATAACCAAAGGTTTATACAAAATATAAAACGTACACATACAAACCAGGTGGAGTTATTTAAGAACGGAAGGCAATATATCAGAAATAAAAAAAAATGCTTTATGCAGATTTTTTTTTCTCACACATGGAAAGGGCTTTTTCCCCGTTATCTTTACATTTATAATTTATAGCAACCCATTGATTGTGATACCATTTAATGATTCTTTAACATCCACTGAAATAAAATGCATCACATGTACAAATTGTTATAGGTAGTTTTCAGTATTTAATTAAGTGGTGTAATTGCCAAAGAACTGACATTTTCCCTTTAAAAAGAACACTTTAAGAACCATAACCACTACAGAGCACTGTAGTGTTTGTTATGCAAGACATAATGTAAGTAGTCAAACCATTTTCTATTATTTCTATTATTCTCTCATAGAGCCAGAATCTCTCTGCCTGAGCTAAGTCCCCTCAGTGCAGGAATTAGCTTATTAAAGAAACATTCCAATGCCCCCCCAAAAATATTCAATGCTTAGTAGATATACCCCACATTAAACCATGCATGCATTTAATTATGTATGCTTTCATTGAGGGCAAATCTAAAAACAGAGCTTGTCTGCTGCCTTTGCAAACCCTCCCCTGCTAACCCCGCCTAGACTTCCTGTGGCTGTCCAATCACAGTCTTTCCAATGCAGCTCAATGACAAGTGTTTGCTAGACAGCTTCTCTGAGCAATTTCTGCAGCAGAAACACAGCCTCTGAATCTTGAGAATGATCAGTGGAATTGGCAGTGGAAAACAGGACGGCCCATTCCGGGTGAAAATTTTGTTATTTTGCCTTGAGCATCAATTGCCGCTTTTTTCTTTTTTCTCTTGCCATTCCGCCACTTTGGGGACCTCCCTGTGGAATCATTCTGTTGCTTAAACTGTTATCTCTCATGTTATTATATTGTCTAATCTTTGTGGACCGACAGTAGTGCATTTTGTTTGTTTCAGATCAGTCTGCATACCAATCATGCTCAGCATTATAGTTTTTTTTTGTTCATTTCTATACTTTTTATTATTTTTCTTTTACATAAAATATTTGCATATTCATTTATATGCCATGACTGTAAAACTATGTTTATTACTGAAACTTTTACTCTTGCCATTGTGGCATTGTAAGCCTGCATGTACTTATTCGCAGAGCTAAATAAATTAATGTAAAAAAAATACTTTTTTTTTACTACAAATTATTAGCTAAAATAAAAACATACACACATACGTGCATGCATACTTACATATGTGCATATAAACATACATATTAACTTGAATATATATCTTTGTGTCATACAAAGTAATGTTTAAAATTTATTTTAAACACAGTGAGAAATATCCACTATGCAACTGCTCTGTACAGCTCTTCAATATTGTAACAGATGTGCTTTGATTTTGTCATTGAGACTAGGACTCGAAAAGACATGCAGAGAGGCAATGCATTGCACTAAATGTAGATTCCTTTGAAAACTACAAAAGCAATAACACAGGAGAGTTTATGTAGAGCACATAAAGACAAGCTCATCTTGATTTAATCTTTATTGTTATAATGAAAGAAAGTTCATGTAAACATGAGGTCTGAATTGTAAGAAAGGCTTCAGCAAACCATGTATTCACAGGACTGTATACATGCACAGTGGGGAAAAATTGAAAACAGCAGACTGCGTAGAAAAGTTTGGGTGAAGTGCATAACAAATGCAAACACATTTTGGCTGTTACCCCTTTAAAACATGTTGCCTTGGTGTCTCCCACTGCTGGGTCCTCCTGAAATTTCGGCCCTATATCATACCTCCAATCACTGCACTTCAAAATACAAGGAACCAATACAGCGGGTAGATAGGTACTATTCAAATAATAATCTCATTCATGCAAATAGAGTAACAAAGCACAACACCATTGTTGAATATTATTTAATAATAGTCAATATATAGTAATGACAATTTAGTTCATGGCTTTTACATGAGAACTGTTATCATTGCTGCTAGAATTGGCCACACTCAAAAAGATTCCCTGGAGATGAAGCGTACAAAACGTCTTATCTAAATACAACAGTATTAACCACAGCTAATCAGTTCTCAAATCCCAATACCACATTACACTCCAGTTTCCTTGTTACAATCCTATGGTCATGAAACACACTGATATGTGCCTCGTTAGCAATAGTCTTCTTGTTTGTGGTTCAGTATAAAGAATAGGTTTTCCAGCACTCAAAGCTTACCTCCACTGCTACGATGAACATGCCAAGTCAGTTTCAATTCACAATTATTGGGCAAATATACAGGTTACAGCTGGATTTAGCTGCACAGCCAAATTCTTGTTATCTCTTTTCTGTACTACTGAGTTAACACAAGCTCCATTCTTAGCTAAACAGTTTAAATTCTGTATTACTGAAGAAAACACAATATCACATTTACCCACAAGACAGGAACACTTCAATGATATCGAAATTTGACCATTGATATATGATTTGGAGTGTGACACATGCCCTCTGTACCAAAAGGACAATGCTATTAAAATCAAAACACTCCAGACTTTTACTACATAAGAGAATAAAACATATTCCAAAGAGATCTCACTGATAATTTATCTTTGTCAGAGATAAGCATGATGGATGAAAAGTGAAATACATTCTCTCTTCTCAGTTAGTTTGGGTCAGTGACACTGTCCAATGTCAGAAGTGTCTTAAAGTCATAATCACAGTCATTGCTCATCTGTCCTTGACATCTTAAAGTTTTCATGAAAAATGAAACAAAACACTCAATTAGTATCTAAGCAACTACATACTAGGATATCATATATTTTAGACATTGAAGAATACCATGTGAGTAAAAATGTGTAAATTTTCTGTCTTTTTGCAAAAAATGTCAGGTGCAAAATGTATCTCAATGCAAAGTAATCTATAGGAACATTAGTAACAAAAATAATTGAATTCACTTATATTTGAGAGCTGAATATACCTTTAGACTGGGTGTCCATACAATTTATATCAACTTTTAAAACCAGCTCGAAGGTGACTAACTTAAGGAAAGTCAGTAGCAAATAATGCAATCAATTCTAATATTCCACTTGGTAATAGTAAAGTATGCTGACAAATCAGTCCGCTTGCTTTGGCTTCCAGTGTACAGGTGAGATATTAGTAAAACTATGACTTGAAACTCACTTGAGTGATGCAGCTGGTAATTCTAATTCACCTTAATAATTACTACTTTCTAATTGTTTAATTTAAAGGGGTGCAGTCTAAATATCTTTGTTCTCAAATAACTTATCCCTATTGTTTTGGAACCACTTTTGGCTTCATTTATTTACCCTTGCAAAGGGAGTCTTTTGGTCAGGACCAATTCAAGGATATTTGGGTACACAGGTGAAGATGATTTTGGTGCCCTCCCCCCCCCCCAAAAAAAAAAACCAAAAGGACCTTCACACGTGTGCCTCTTAACCCCACCTTTTGTTTCTGATCCCCTTTTGTAAATGTCTTACCCCATTTAGTGTATCTTACCCCTAGTTTTCCCCATTGTGTTTCTTACACCTCCCTTGTGTATCTCTTACAACCCCCCTTTGTGTGTCTTACTCCCCCCAGCCCCTTTGTGTGTCTCCTTCTCACCCAGACCATTTGTGTATTTTACTCTTTCCATCTCCTTTTTGTGTTTCTCTTTCACCACCAGCTATCTACCTCAGCCCCTCTGTGTCTCTTTTTCCTCTTCTCCGGCTCTTCTGTGTCTCTTACCCCCGACCCCTTTGTATTTCCACTCCAAAACCTTTCTGTGTGTCGCTTTCATCCCCAACCCCTCTGTGCATCTTTTTCACCCCAGGCCTATCTGTGTGTCTTTCTTGCCCCTCATGTCCCTCCCCTTCCTGTCCATTAGTGGTCCTCTTCCCTGTCCCTTAGTGTTCCTCTCCCCTCCCTTCTCTGACCCTTAGTGTTTCTCTCCCCTCCCTCCAATGTCCCTTAGTTTTCCTCTCCCCTCCCTCCCCTGTCACATAGTGTACTCTCCCCTTCCTCCCTTTCCTCCCCTGCCTCTTTGTGTTCCTCTTCCCCTCTTCTACCTTTCTCTTAGTGCCCCCCATTTCCCTTAATATTCCTCCCACCCCTTAACGTTCCTCTCCCTCTCTTTTAGTGGTCCCCCACCCCAGTGTTCCTTTTCCTTCCATCCCTTATACCTTAGTGCACCCCTTAATGGTCCTCTCTCTCCCCACTGGTGTTCCTCTCCTTCCGGCTCATTAAGTGGTCACCCGTCCCATAGTGTTCTCACCTGTCCTCCACTGTCCCATGGTGTTCTTCCACCCATTTCCATAGTGTTCTTTCCCCGTCCTATACTGTTCTTCCCCATCCCATGGTGTTCTTTTCCCCCCTTTTCCAGTGTTCTCCCCACCCGTTCAATAGTGTTCTTTCTCACCCATCCCATAGTGTTCTTCCCCGTGCCATAATGTTCTTCCCCCCTCCCGTCTCTTAGTGCCCATCTCTCTCCTCCCCCCCTGCCCCTTGGTCCTCTGTGTGTCTCCTACCTTTCTTGTAATGTGGTCGAGCGGAGCAGACCACAGTACAGGAACTTCAGTTTCCTGTACCCGGCCAGACTGACAGGAAGTGCTCTCTCAGTGAGCACTTCTTGTTAGTCCGGTCGGGTACAGGAAACAGATCCTCCTGTACCGCAATCTGCTCCGCTCGACCACGCTACACTGAGTGACTGGCAGGTGGGAGCATTGTTCGCGCACCTCCTGTCTGTCACTCTAATCTAGCTCCCCCCAGGGCTGATTAGAGGCACCCCTAAGGAAGCCGCTTGTGCCGCCTTATGGACGTGCTGGCCCTGCTTATAGTTCACCTTTTCATCAAAAGTTTTAAATACATGGGAATGTATTATCCTTTAAATCTTTCTATTGTTCTGTTGATCTATGAGACAGTGGTACCTACACTTCTGATTACTGTTATTTTTCATTTTCTATATCCTAACAGTAATACATTTTCCCTAGAGAGTTTGATCTGCACTTGGTCCATGTATTTTATTCATTAAAGTTATAATTAACATATCCATTTATCCTTATCACAATTATTCTTTTTTCAAAATAGGAACACTCATGCCACATGCTTATTTCATCAGTAAGACACCTCCTAGTTTCAAGTGGAATTTGACTATCACTAATTTTTAATCAAATAACTAATAAAGTTTATTAGTTGATAACTTCTGCTTTCCTTAAAGGACATATTGGTTTTTTTTTTTTGTTTGTTTTTAATGTTGCAGATTCACTTTGACATGCTGAATTCTGACCATGTTTTCACTTTCATTAATATGAAAATTGCCATAGCTTTTAGAATTCAATCATTTCCATGGGATTTTGTCCATCCAGACAATATCTTGTGTTTAGTGAACAGCCCTTTAAATCTCCAAAGTGACATGTTGAAGCAATCACTCTTGATTGCAATTATCAATTATCATTGAACTAGCAAATTACTATTATAATAGATTAAAAGCACCTGTATCCATCTAAGATTAGGTCTTACTTCTTTTAGCTCATTAATTTCACAAGTTGAAGGACACATTGATATTTAATAAATAACCTCCGTGTGTGTACTGAAAATCCCTTCAAATATGTTAGAAGATGCAAGGATTGAGGATAAACCAAATAATACATTAAGATATTACTTTCAAACTCAAGTCAATCACTAATTTGCCAGTTTTGAATTGCAATTCAATAGAAAATTACAATTGGATTTCATAAATAATTAATTGTTCTGTAAAATAATAGCGCAATCTTCAATGCCTCTTCAAATGAAGACATTCTGCCAACCCGAACTTTTTATAATTAAAAATGCAACATCAATTCTGCTTTCTTTTATTAACTGAGAACTAAAATGGTGTAACTACACTGAACAAAATTATAAACGCAACACTTTTGTTTCTGCCCCCATTTTTCATGAGCTGAACTCAAAGATCTAAGAATTTACACAAAAGGCCTATTTCTCTCAAATATTGTTCACAAATCTGTCTAAATCTGTGTTAGTGAGCACTTCTCCTTTGCCGAGATAATCCATCCACCTCACAGGTGTGGCATATCAAGATGCTGAAAAAGTCTTAGATCTTTGAGTTCAATTAATGAAAAATGTGTTTTGTTTATAATTTTGTTCAGTGTATTTTTGGAATATAACCACAATTACTCCCTTCTTATATAGGAAATATTCCATTAGTTGCTTCTAGACAGAAGAAGGCTTGACGGACGAGCACTTGATTCCAGACTAAAGAAACAGATGCCTAAAAATTGTAGCTTTTGATTTTGCTTGAAATTATATCTTGCATAACATTCATCTAAACTCACTTTTGTACTAAATATATTGTCATATGCAAAAAAAAAGAGCAATATGCCACTCAGTCAGACTAAATATTGTGCAATTTAAAAATATTTATAAGATTAAACTGCAATACATTTTATTTTTTATTTCTACACCATATAATTGTTTGTGCAAAATGAATGAAGAATAAGCTGGTGATCAGCTCACTCTATCGCTGTAGTGGTTATGCTGCATTCCCACATGGTAAGTGGTCAAACCGTTTGCTTTGCCAAATGACAGTTTTCATTGGCTGAGAGCTTAAAGATTAATCCAGCTCTACAGGAGGGGGGTCGGTGGACAATACATAAGTTATTAAACCATTTACAAACAGTCTGACAAATTATCATGGGAGGGTACCAGAACTCTTTTGGCACCATAACCACTATAGTGGACTACAGTGGGCTGTAGTGGTTATGATGATTTCATGGAGTTTTCCTGCACATGTAGGAAATGTTTTTTATTATGCTATCATATGATAATAATGATTACTGACAAGATTTAACAGTTAATGAATGGATCATACCCCCTTCTCCCCTTTCTCTCTCAACCTCACTTGGACCATACTATCCCTACCCTCCAAGACTTCCCTCCAGCTACTGAACAGGAGGTGGCTGCACTTCTCTCCTCTCGTCCCACCACCTGTCCACTTGATCCAGTACCTTCCCACCTAATCAGAGCTCTCACCCCTTGTCTTGTACCATTTTTAACACTCATCCTAAACTGCTCTCTGTCATCTGGTGTTGTCCCTGCTCCCCTTAAGCATTCTACTGTCATAACCATTGTAAGAAAAGCCATCCCCAGATCTGTCTTCCACTTCCAACCATATCCTTGCTTCCTTTTTCCTCAAGAAAGACTTGTCTTTACTCGTATGGCTCACTTCCTAAATTTCAACTCCCTCCTCGATCCTCCTCAATCTGGCTTTCACCCCCTCCACTCTACTGAGACTGCTCTTATTAAAGTTACAAATGACCTAATCACAGCCAAATGCAAATGCCACTACTCCATACTAATTCTTCTTGACCTCTCTGCTGCCTTTGACACTGTTGATCATGGTCTCCTTCTCCTAACTCTCCAATCTCTTGGTCTCTGTGACACAACCCTCTCATGGTTCTCCTCTTATCTCTCCCAACACTCCTTTAGTGTATCTCTTTTCAATGACACCTCCTTTCCTCATCCTGTCTCAGTCGAAGCCCCATAAGGTTCAGTTCTTGGTCCTCTTTTGTTCTCTGTCTATACTGCCTCTTTTTGCAAACTCATTAATGCATTTGGATTCCACTATCGCCTGTATACTGATGAAACCTAGATATATCTCTGCTCCCCTGACCATTCCCCTGCTGTCCTACAACGTGTCACCAATTGCCTTTCTTCTATCTCTGATTGGATGTCCTCCCCCTTATTTTTCCTCATCATAACACTAATCCTTCTCCTTCACTCTCCCTGCAGGTTAACGGTACCTGCCTCACCTCATTTTTTCTAGCTTGCTATCTTGGTGTCACTTTTGATCCTGGCCTCACCTTTGCGCCTCATGTCCAGTCTGGTGCTAAAACCTGTCAATTTTAACTCAAAACCATTGCTCGCATACATGCCTTTCTTACATAAGATGTTGCCAAGGAGCTTGTTCATGCTCTAGTAATCTCTTGCATCGATTACTGTAATTCTCTCCTAATTGGGTTCCCTAGAAGCCATACTGACCTCCTACAATTTGTGGTGAATGCTGCTGCCAGGCTGATCTTTCTTTCCTGTCGCTCCTCTCACACCTCTGTCGATCTTTACCCTGTCTTTCTGTACCCTACAGGTGTCAATTTAAAATACTGACCCTTAGCTATTGTAATGGATCACTTGGCACCCCGACTGGGTACCTCCATTGATGGATGCTCCTAGCGCTTCCTGAGGGCTCCAAACACTCCAGCCGACACCATAAACACCGTGGACTCCTTCAGAGAGCAAGACAGGAACCAGCTCTTATCTTACAAGAGCTTAGTAGTGCTATAGCAAGAGAGTATGACTAGCATAGCAATCCCTTGTAGCAGATTCCCCCAATAAGAGATGGCACTCCAAATTGAGGTTGAAGTAGAACTGAAGTTTTAATCCAACACTCTGCTTTTATGCCCATTTTACAAACATAGTACTGCCAACAGGGTTTTGAAGAACAACCAATCAAAACATTACAACACAGCTAAACACTCCCATTCATTCCATCAGAAATCCTCCTCTCTGCCTGTGATAAAATTATCTCAACACAATATACTAACTTAATTATCACAGGCAGAAAATATACGTTTTTTACAAAATATTAATAACTTCCAAAATATACATGCCATTCACATAAAATCAGCATACTTGAAAGTTCCATAGATTTGGGCTGTGTGGTCGGTCAATTTAACACTGAAAAATGGCTGAGTTACATGTGCACTATCCCAAATCTCTATGCACATGTAAATAACTGGAGGTTATTTAGTATCAGTGTAAGCTCACCTGCCATGTCAAGGTAAACCTTATATAAGCCCTACACTAACAATTCATTATGTTTCTTTGAGCTAAAAAGCGAAATTTCTAATAAGAAAGAGAGATGTATTCTTTTAAACCCATAAACACCTATTAACCCATAATACGGTACATATGAAATAGGGGTTACTAAAAAAACTACATTTATTTTAATATGCTTAGGAATTAAAAAAAAGTGTGCAGGTTTTTGTTTTTTATTCTATGTTTTGTGGCTGGTTTGCACTATAGCCATTGCTGCCACCCAGGAGTAATAGGACTTTGAATGCAGAACTTAATTTTAGTCTTAACTAGTGGAGTAACAAATGTGCATGAGCAAAAAAACTTAACAAAAGTAAATTGTCTGACAAATCATTTAAACTAGTTTTGGTATTAGTTTCTAGCTTTCAAGATACAATGCTGTCAAATATATACCATTTATGAAGGTTTTTAATACCAATAAAAAAAAAAAACATACAAATGTAAGTAATTATTCCGTTTACAATGGAATGTAATAGAAAACAAACTCCCGAAGCACCCTGAGCAAGCCATGTAATGATAAAAGACCAGATGATGATTGAAGTATCTTTCATAACTTATAGACTGACCTTAATGTGCCACTGCTATTTAGTGCTTAATAATTGTTATAAGTAAAACGATACCTTTTGTTTTGCGCATGGAAAAAAAGCCAATGGTATTAAAAAAGCTTAAGCCAACATATAGCTAATATATTTATAAACGAATAAAAATAAAACAAATAATGGAAATTAATTTATACCATTCAGTGTAGTCCAGGTGATCACAACCTCAAACTAGGCCAACAAGTGGCTTGTGAGCATATAGTTATTGAAAGAATAAAGCAGGATGCCTTAAATGATACATCGGCACAGCCTTCTAAAAATATACGTATGGGAAGGAAATTAGAGACCTACTTTCCAGATTTTGTGTTTCCCCTTTACTAAACTGTCCCTGGGCAGCACAGCATGAGCACGTATGCAGCAGAGTTCCCTGCTTAGTCCTGAAGGACTGGAGCTGGCCAAACAGCCTGCCAGTGTCAGGCCTTTTTTGGGTGGACCTACCCATTACAAGGGTCACCAGTGATGTGGGTTGTGCCACTGGGGATGGACCCTCAGGGTCCCACCCAACCTGTCCCGATTCCATACCTAACATTGTTGGAAGGCATAGATTCCTCATGAGTAATCATAATGTTCATTAAACAAACACTTTTGTATTTGGTAAAAAACACTATCAGTGCTTTAGATTATTGAAAAACAGCATTGAATGGTCAAATGGAATAAACTAAAATGTTTCATCAGGAAAGCATCAAAGCATGAATATACAACAAAATATTTAAATAAAACATAATGCATATAGTAGTAAGTGGTTGAAGTAATGGTTGTAATTCTGAGAAAAAAAATGACCAGTGCTCTATAATGTTCAATGCTGCCAACAGTTGTTGGGATAGTTTATTGATAAATGTTCCAGCAGCAGTTTTTTTACTTATATAAATTTCCAGTTCCCTTTTTTGTGTGGGTCAACTCTTTCCTATTCCAAAACTGATTTAATTAATACCATTGAAAAAGGGAATGTTAAAAATTTGTGCATTTGCTATTACAAACCTTTTAGTTAATCAAACTTAGAAGCAGATTCAAATTTCATTATTTTTCCAGTCCCTTGAAAATAGCACTCATGGAAGAGGGATCCCAATATGGTGACCTGACTCTCTGTATGAGGAGATGACCGTCTCTGGAGCTCCTATTACTTCTTATATGTTCCAAATAAATTGGATAAATGAATAGCTTAACGTTAGTGATCTGTTTCACAAGAAATTCCAGAGTTGGGATATCGGACATCGCATATGGAAAGAAAATGTATGAATTTGAAGATCAAAATAATAGTTTGGCAAAAAAATTCCAACACATGATGACTCAATTGCACATTTGTTAAACTAAATTAACTAATTTTGAAGACCATTCCTTTAGGAGTAATCTAATCTACATCAAACAGGCAATTCTCAAGGCTAGTAGGTCAGCAATTAAACTTTCTTTGGAACATGCCTTTATCAAGATATTTGCAGACTTATCCACTGCTACTCTGAAATGTTGCCAGGAGTTCCAGCCTTAAATCAAAAGTTCTACGTAAAAATCAACTGCAATATCATTGGGTGTTTCTCACTCACTTGCTGGTCTCCAATTTACTCATTTAAAAATTTGATGAAAGCCCTGTGCAGATGGGACCTGTTGACAATATCCTCCCTGACTACATCTGTGCAAATTCCTAACCTCTCGTTAGAATGAAAAAAAGGCAAAGAAGTAATGAGAATGAACGCTTCTTTGAGCCAGTGTCACTTGTGTTTTTTTGGGCTAAACAAGGAAATCTATATCTATATCTTATTAGAATGTGTTGTGATAAAGTGAAGGCAGAGAGGCCTTTAACATTTAACCCCAGGGGAAGTACGTGTTGTATGTGTGGTGTACAACACAAAGCTACGTTTAGTTATGGGCCCCTGGGATGAAGCATATGGAGAGCAGGGTGGGCCAATGCTCCACTCCTCAGTTTATACACAACTGGGAGAAATAAGGTCCAGGCCAGAGTTTTCTGGAACTGTCTCCAACCCACTGCTCAGCTGGAATAAACCCCTCCCTGCTAGGCAGTTAAAGGGGGATTGCTGGCTTCCTCCCTGGAAGCAGGTAGGAGAGACGCTGTTCTCTCCTATCAGAGAGTCAAGGAGACTGAGCACTGGGTGTGTAGAAGGAAAGCAGTTAAGGCTGGCTTGGAGCACTGGGTGTGCAGAAGGGAAAGCAGTTAAGGCTGGCTTTGGAGCACTGGGAGTGCAGAAGGAAGCAGTCAAGGCTGGCTAGGTGTGCAGAAAGGAAAGCAGCAGGCTAGCTGAGAGCACTGGAGTGCGGAAAGGAGAGAGAATTTTGTTTCTTTCTAGACGGAATGGAAGCCACATGCTAACTGAGTGTGGAGTGAAGAGATCTGACAAAGGCACTAGGTTGGTGAAACCAAGTATTGTTCTGTTATAGTTTAAACCCTTGAGAGATAGGGAACTTGATGTTAGTAAGTGCTCAGACCGAGCTAGGTTTTTGTTTATAGGGATTTGTGTTACTGTTTTTATTTTATGTGTTGCTGTATGTATCTTCGGTGGAGTTTAACAATAAAGTGCCTGGAATTAAGTTGCCTTAAAAGACTGTGCATGTTTGTGCCCAAGAGGACCGTGCTACCTTCAGACAAGGATCACAGTGTTTTAATGTTTCACAACATCGCTTGTGTTACTTACTCATGTTTTTTAGGGTCAACTGCTATATTGTACAATGATCTGATATGTTAGCGATATTTAACAGGACGTTAAATGATTGTGGTTATTCATAGTAGTACCCTTTTGGCATTTTCATGTAAGCCACACAAGCCCTTAGCTTCATGACACTGATCATGGTTTATATAGGCCTTAGCTGGCATACCTCCCATTTGCTCCGAAAAAGGTGTCGATCTAAAACGGAGTCTGCGGCAGACCAGTGATTCACTTTGCTAATCCTAAAACTTTTATGGTATGTTAGATTTTTCCCTCTCTTGCACACGTTTCTTTGGTTTGTTTTGAGTTTAGTTTATTATATTTTTTTGTATTGTTGGAGTATACCAAATATCAAATGTACAAAATGTTTTGGTACTGTACCTATGGAATATCACCCATCCCAAAATTCCGTACCCTGGTAGGTTCCCTACACCTTTTAAATGGGTATCTCTGATGATCATTATAATGCTAGACAGTACACATTTTCATTTAGCTTATTGCCCACAAGTTAAAGGATCAAAATACCCTTGAAAGCAATGCTTTACTGCAGGAGAAATGTGAGGCTGATGTCATATGTATCTACTTTTTAAGAACTCAGCCCATTCGTTTACAGATAATAGAATATCAAAAAAATATCAAAGTCCAGGAGGGAGTCTCAGTTGATATCACTAAACATCTTGCATTTAGTCTGATTAGAAAGGTGTCTGACCCAAAGGGAAGAATTTAGTTTTTAGTTTGTCAAAATAATGAAGTAACCCTCAGCTTAGTTTTCTGTATCACCTCCTACATAAATGTATTCAGATTCAACAGGGCACAGGTACTGTGTGCAGTGACTTAAATGTAATACTTGATCTTCAATTGGATATTGTAGTTAGGCTATGCTCTGTAAAGTCACAATGCAAAAACTAACAGAATATTTGTGCTGTACATGATTTATTCAATGTTTGGAGAACTCTGCATTTTCAGGAGAAATAATTTTCTTTTCACTTCATGGTACAGTTACACTAGAATTGACAAGTTTTTGATACTACGATCACATTTCTCTCAGGTTGAAAATTGCTCTATTAGAGACACAACATGGTCAGTTTATGCCCCACTTCTTCTAATGCTTAAATATGCCTTTAAAGGCTGAAGTTTTTGGAGGTTCAATGAACCTTTGAATCTTTAAATCAAAACCTTCTATTTTCAGGAGAATTGAAAGAACATTTTATTGAATATATTAAACTTGACATTACTCCTGACATGTCTATTTTCTTTACTTGGATGGCACACGAATGAATATTTAGAGGCCTGATTATTAAGAGAGCTTCCTACCCACACACACCACACCACAAATTATGGTTAATTTCCCTATAGGCTCTCACAATGAAAAAACTGCTTTCTCCATCAAAATGACTTATGAATTGAAATTATAGTTTTTATAATAACTAGTATTTACATAGACAAACAAACCAAATAAAGATCCAACTCCCAAAGAGATGGAGTCAAATCTCCAGAGATTACCATTGGCATAAAAACACTTATTTTACCAATTCAATAGCGATACAATTAGAGATAATTTGATTATAGTATTTATTAATAACTGGTCACTACTTCTACATATACACTATTGTGAAAAAAATATATAATAATGTGAAAAAAAATTAAAAGTGAAATAATGTGAAATAAAATAGGAGGGAATCCCCATGAAGAGTACTAAGCTTAATAACATACATATGACAAGTTACTCTGTATATCAATAAATAATAGATTAAAGTTTATATCATAATTTCTCCTGATCATCACTCAACCCATGATATCCCTAACAAACATATGCTCAGTAATTAATGAAAATGTTTACACTGTTATCAGCTTAACATCACAAAGACACAGGCTATATCCATAGGTCTGGAGAGAGATGTTTTAGACTGCTCAAACTAAAGCTTTTAATTTGATTAGTGTAGGGAAGGCCTGCACAACATGGCAGTAGGTAGGGGCCAAAATTAAAATAGGCTAAACTTCTTCAGGCCTCAGATAGGTTTTAAGTGCCTCACTTTCCATGTAAATGTATAATTAATGATTAAATTATTTGGCAAATAAGCCATATTATAAAAATTACTTTGCTAAGTAGTACGAGTTTAAATATATTTTCAGGTTTTCTTACCATTAATGGGATGTATTACACTTCTTGTCAGCAATCAGTTTATCGTTCTCCGGAATCATGTTTGAAATTGATGCTTTTCAAATATCTGTTCATCAATTAGAGTTGATCGTTGCTTGTTTATATTCATGTTCATAATGTAAAAGGTTTGTCCACATATGTAGGCATATATATACTGAAAACTTGTCAAACACAATCTCACAGATTTTTTTTTTTAACTTTTCCTTGTCCAAACTCTTGTAAAAGTCATGAAGGTTTCTTGTGTTTATTTTGATAAACTTTTGAGCGCTGAAGTTCAATAACCTCTATCTGTAAATGTGAGGGGAGTTCCTGTGGATCAACAGAGAAATTATCTTCAATTTAACTTAAATTTAATGTCTTTGGACAGTGTCAGGCTTCTGTCAAACTCCTGGATCAAAAGTACAATTTTGTTTGAATATTTTTGTTCTAACTCAGCATGCTTACACAATGGAATACGTTCCATACACATGGAGGTATATGATGGTCAAAGTGAGGGAGGTTTGGGGCTCCCTTTGGGGCTATGTTACCAAGGGGATGTTTTTCTGCCTATGGTGGCAGGCATGCTAAAATAGTTTGTTTGTTTGTTTTTGTAACTTTGTCTTTATTTACAATGTTTATTATATGTATCTGATCAATAAATGTCAACTATTCATATAAGGTTATTCTTTCATCAATTTTACTGTGATAAGTATCTGCACAGTTATGTTGATTAACTCTGTAGACTACACTGACAATGTACGAGTATGATCCACTGTGTTGGGATATCATAATCAATAACTGATGATGTGCCGAGTTTATGTTGATACCGAATGTCTCATTTGTTTCTTGTATAATATTGAAAACAAAGGCGTATAATTAAAGCATACGATGATTGTATTTTTACATATTATCTATCCTTCCTATGGCTGTTGTAGGTAGTAGATTATGTTTGACAGTATTTGGTACTACAGGTGACTTGTTTGATTATATTCCCATCCACAACTAACAGTTAAACACGTGCAAAAGTCATAGCAATGGAAAAAAGTCCCAATGTTAAAGAATGGCCATAATTGGATTTCCCATCCTGTTTCTATTTGTTGTCGACTATGTTGTTTTCTTTGTGTGTTTGTATGAGGGTTTTTTATCTCTCTATATTTATCACACGTGCAGTGTTCCCTGGCCAGTACAATGTAAAAATAAACTTGTAAAATCCCTTGGAGTTTGGAAAGTGTTATCTATCTGTTGAACTTGATAGGTTACATAGTTACGTAGTAATTTAGGATGAAAAAAGACTCAAGTTCATGAAGTTCAACCTTTAAAATTAATTTCTTTATGTTGTTGACACCAAAAAGTAAAAAACAAAAAACTAAATTGATGCTATTTCTAATTTGACACAAGAGAGGGAAACACAGATTTTTTTGACTCCATTATGACAGTCAGATTTTTTCCTTGGAACAACAATATGTTCACACACGTCCCTATTTATACATGGTAGCACTTTACTAGCCTTTTCATTGGCAGAACAGCATTGCATATTGTTGTCTAGTTTAATTTGGTTTTAATTGAATAATTTAAATTGGTTAATTAAATGTACTTTAATGTAATCCCTTATTTAACTACATTTATTGTATGTTTCAAAGAGAGCATTGATCAATGTATTCCAAATTCTTCATAGCTTGTGAGGAAATTGAGCAGCCACTATAGAGAGTTCAGATGAAGATGCCAGTGGCACAAACCTATTCTTTAACAGGAACTTATCAATAAAAAATTCTCCTATTTGGAAAGACAGTTGAGTATTTTTTTAGTAGAATATGTGCTAGATCATAAGTGTTTAGGTATCCAAAACAGTGTTTTGAGCATGCATGGGGTTCCTTGTACCCACTCCATGTCTACCCAGTTTAGAGAACCTTTTTGGTGTATGTATGTTAATTGCCTGTTGCAAAAAAGCAGCATTATAGTATTATATTATAGTAATTTTGTAGAGGTATTCTGGGAACAGGTATAGGCAGATATCGGAACACTTGTATAATCTGTGCTAGGATCACCATTTTTATTGCAAGTATCCTCCCTGCCCAAGTTAGATAATGCATTTTCCATTCCAAAAGCTGTCCCACAAGAGGGGGATGTAGTTATATTTGAAAATAGAGATTGTAGAGATTTTGCTATCTTCACCCAAAAATAGGGTAGGTGGTTGCTGTGTGATAGTTTTGTTTTCAAAGTTGCAGTCAGGCCTATTGTGAGTGCCTTAGATTTTGACATGTTGAACTTATAATAAGTTAAGGCCCCACATGATGTTAGCAATGTTAACATGTTTGGAAAGGAGAATGTCATCCACAAATAATATTGTTTTGTTTCTGATCATCTATTTGGATTCCAGTAATGTCAAGCTGGTCTCTTCATTTTGTGTTATCTTCAAACACTGACACTTCACTTTTAGTGCCCACATCTTAAATAGCCAGATTTAAGAAGAGTGAACCCAGGACCACTGAGGTACTCCACTTAGCACTTTTGTCCAATTTGAAAATGTTCCATTTACAACTACTCTCTGCAATCTATCTCTAAGCCAATGTTCTATCTAAACCAACTGATTTCAGTTTTAATTGTAGTCTTTTGTGTAGATCTGTATTGAACACCTTAGCAAAATCCAAGTAGATTACATCCACTGGAACACCCTAATCCATATTTCTACTTCATTATAGAACACAATTAAGTTAGTTTGGCATGACTTAAAATTAGCCCTTATAAATCCTACAAATAATTTCCCAACCAGAGATGTTAAGCTCACATGTATATAGATTCCAGGTTGCATTTATTTTAAACTCTTTTTAAATATAGGTACCACAAGTGCTTTTCTCCAATCCTCTGGAATAATTCCCGAAGAAAAACATTGGTATGGATATTGCTGCACTAAGCTCCCTAAGTACTCTTGGATACATACTAACAGTATCTAGGGGTTTATTTGCATTTACTTTCATTCATTGCTTTAGTACCTGATCATTCACCTCTTTGTTGTAAGACTTTTGTAACAGGGATTTTCTACTCCATAGATTTTTCCTTGCTCACTCTTAAACATTTTGGCATTAAAGTTTTTTTTTTTTTCTTTAATCATTTTGGGTTGTCTTCCTCTCTTTGGCTATACGTTTTACATTTTATAATTTAGCCCAAATACTTGCCCTTTTACAAGTCATTTTGGCATCCTTTTATTTGTTTTAGTATGCTATTTATTGGAGAACTAAATAAAACCAATCGCACACCTTAATAATAAAATATATCAATTTTATTGTTTCCAAAAAGAGTAGAAAATTACACAATGCACATATATACACACATATTATGCATACAATAAAGCAAATAAAGAAATTAATCATTGGCATAAATATCACACAGAGCCTAAATATGATGAATATCAGTCAAAGTATATTCTAATAGTGTGTATAAGAAGGAGCACAACAAAAATAAAAGAAGCAGATTAAAAAAAAGACTTTGTACCATGGTATAATTACCAACTGGAGACTGTATCTCCCTGAGAGATGCACACAAAAGTCACCCAGTGTTTCAGCGTCAATGTCTTTCGGCATCAAACCCTTGACAAATGTTTGACGCAGAAACATTGGGTAACTTTTATTTCAACCCGTTAACGCCGTTACAACGTGCTATGCCGTACCAACGTTAATGGGCTTAAACGCTTTTTTAGCCCACCCACATGTGCTCTGTAGGGCTCAAGCTGCAGATCGCGGTGTGGGGCCTGTCTGTATGAAAAAAGTTACTAAACATTTTAAAAAGTTACTTCTTTTAACCATTTCAGTGCTGATCACAGCATTAACATTGTGATCAGCCTGATTAGGGCTTTTAGTACATTTACTAATATTCATTCTTTTTAGGGTCAAAAATATTTTGGGAAATATTTATTTACAGTTTTTTTCAGTCGCAGCAACTCAGATCTCCCTTAACCCCTTCCCTGCTACCGTGATCACTGTACTGTACCAGTGATCACCGTGATCAGAGGGTTCAGGCTGACTTTTAGGGGGGGGGTATTTTTATTTAAAAAAATTAAATAAAAAATAACCCTTTTAATACTGATCGCAGCTGCCTAAACTGTGATAAGTATATATATTTTTTTTTTCATGGGTTTTTGAGGGTTGGTAGTTGTCAGGTTACCTGTAAATTGTGCCTCTGAGGAGGTCAGTCTCTCTTCATAGGGGCTCCCCTCCCCAAGCATTTCGGCATTTTCTGGCCGTTTTTCCGCCGGCCGCGCTAGCTCCTCCCCCTTTTATGACGCGACGGCTAGCGTCGACGTCATGACGTCATCATTACGTGAAGCACCGGGAACCGCAATCCCGGACCTTTTGGGGGCGTGGTCTCAATTAAGGTGACAGGGTATTTAAGGGAAACTTTTACTACTGCTCATTGCCCTGTCGTGGTTCTAGCTTGCTAGTCACTCAGCGCGTTCTCTCTCTTTGTGTTTTCGGTTTTGACCTTGCTTGTACCTTGTCCTGCTGCTCTCTCCTCTCCTTTCACTCGGCTTGTTCCTCGCTTACCTGTCCTCCGGCTCCCTCGACCTCGGCTTACCTTTTGACCATTCTTTTTTTGTCTATACGTTAGTCCGGCCATTCTAAGGTCCGGTATACGTACCTCCTTCTGTCCGCACTCTGCGTATTGGATCCCTGTCTTGATCCTGACAGTAGTGGGCATTCAGCAGGTAGGAAATCCGTCCCATCTTAGTTTTTATTAGATTATTCATTAGTTCCTCTAGAATGGCACTTCGCTACTCAGCAGAGGGGGCATACGCCATTCAGGCAGGCAGTGATAGTGACACTCTGCAAGACAGTGACACTATCACCGCCTCTGACATTGAGCCTCTAAGTGAGTCCTCAAGTGATGGTACCCCACTACCTACAAGAGGACACTCAGAAAGCCCAATGACAGACAGACTAGGTGCCCCCAAACCTGATGGCCCCAGAACTACCCCCATTCACGGCAAGCCCTGGCAACACTGTCATGGTGTCATGGTGGATGCTTGTGCGCCAATAAAATATTTCAAGCTGTTTATGTCAGAAGACATATTTCATCTAATGGTTGAGCAAATCAATTTTTTTGCCAACCAATATCTAACTGTGAATCTGGGGTCACATTATAATCTGAGAAATATGTGTCACCCCATGGATCTCGCAGAAATGCGCAATTCTGGGCCCCAACTGATCACAATATGGTAATTTTTGAAATAAACTCAAAAAATAAACTCAAAAAAGCAAAAGCACGTGGGGATAAATAAAATGTATAATTTAAAAAAACAAAACAATTTCAATAAGATTAGGGCAGCTCTACAACATATCGACTGGCATAAACTCCTTAGTGATAAAAACACTGAGGATAAATGGAAACTATTCAAACAAATATTAGAAAAGTACATTTCTCTGTATGTACCATTGGGTAATAAATATAAAAGAAACAAATTAAAACCAATGTGGCTTAGTCGAGAAGTAAAACATGAGATTAAAAATAAGAAAATGGCATTTAAATCAGACAAATCAGAGGCATCCTATATAAGATATAAGCAAAGCCAATAATGCTTGCAAAAAGGCAATTAAAGTGTCTAAACTAGAAAATGAGAAATTGATAGCCAAAGAAAGCAAAACCAACCCCCAAAATGTTTTCAAGTCAATTTAAAAAAAACAAAAAATGAAAGTGTAGGTACACTGGAAACAGAGATGGGTTTGTTAGCTAATGAAGACCAGGAAAAACCTGAAATTTTAAATATTTTTCTTCAGTATATATTAATGAGGATCCTATGGCAAGAGATACACAAAAGATTGCTGCAAAAAACTTGCAGATAACTTGTGATTGGATTACTTGAGACAAGGTGCTACAGCAATTAAAGATTAATGTTAATAAAGCTCCGGGGCCTGATGGTATTCATCCACGAGTACTTAAGGAGCTAAGTGGGGAAATAAGTGAATCTCTGTATTTAATTTTTCAAGATTCTTTTGTTTCAGGTATTGTACCGGCGGATTGGAGGAAGGCAGATGTTGTTCCTATATTTAAAAAGGGTTCAAAATCCTTGCCTGGAAATTATAGACCTGTGAGCTTAACTTCTGTGACTGACTGGGAAAATATTTGAAGGGCTATTAAGGGATAATATTTAGCAATTCATTGAGAAGAACTTTGTTATTAGCAATAATCAGCATGGTTTTATGAAACATAGGTCATGTCAAACTAACCTAATTGCATTCTACGAAGAAGTAAGTAGAAGTATAGATCAGGGTGTTGCAGTGGATGTGATCTACTTGGATTTTGCCAAGGCATTTGATACGGTTCCTCACCAGGTTAGTCTTCAAACTAAAAGAAATTGGTTTAGATGAATATTCTTGTTGTTGGGTAGAACATTGGCTCAAGGATAGTGTACAACGAGTTGTCATTAATGCTACATTTTCAGGCTGGACCAAAGTGGTAAGTGGTGTCACTCAAAGTTCTGTTTTGGGACCGCTTTTATTTAACATATTTATAAATGATCTTGAAATAGGCATTGAAAGTCATGTATCAGTGTTTGCAGATGACACAAAACTTTGCAAAGTAATCAAATGTGAGCAGGATATTGCTTTGCTGCAGAGGGATTTGGATAGATTGGGGGACTGGGCACTACAATGGCAGATGAAATTTAACGTAGAGAAATGCAAAGTTATGCACTTCGGGGTTAAGAATGCACAAGCAATTTACACACTAAATGGTAGTGAATTAGGGATAACCACACACAAGAAGGATTTGGGAATTGTTATAGACAACAAATTAAACAGCAATATGCAATGTCAATCTGCAGTTGCTAAGGTCAGTAAGGTTTTGTATAAATAGGGGCATATATTCTCGGGATGAAAATATAATTTTGCCTCTTTATAAATCCCTGGTAAGACCACACCTTGAATATGCTGTGCAATTTTGGGCACCTGTTCTAAAGAAAGATATAATGGCACTAGAAAAAGTGCAAAGACGAGCTACAAAATTGATAAAAGGAATGGAGCATTTTAGTTATGAAGAAAGGTTAAAAAATTTAAATCTCTTTAGTTTGGAAAAACGGCGCCTGAGAGGGGATATGATAACATTATACAAATATATTTGGGGCCAGTAGAAACCATTATCTGGAAATCTATTCATAAACAGGGCTATACATAGGACACAAGGTCTCACATTTAGGCTGGAAGAAAGGAGATATTATCTAAGGCAAAGAAAATGTTTGTTTTTTTACAGTAAGAGCAATACGTATATGGAATTCTGTGTCTGAAGAGGTGGTTTTGTCAGAGTCTATACAGATGTTTAAACTGCAATTGGATAAATACTTGCCAAAACATAACATACAAGGATATAATTGCTAATTAGTGTGGTAATAGCTGCTTGATCCAAGGAGACATCTGCTTGCTATTTTGGGGTCAAGAAGGAATTTTGTCCTAGTTTGTTGCAAAATTGGAAGCGCTTCAGACTAGGTTTTTTGCCTTCTTTGGGATCTACAGCAAAAACATATGTGAGGAAGGTTGAAATTGATGGACGCAAGTCTTTTTGTAACTATGTAACTCTAGTTATGGGTATCATAAAAAAGCCAAGAATCTGGTCTTACTGGTACAAGCACACCATCCTGTTTACCCCTCTTTTCCCATTTATAAAGAGGGATCGCTATGAGCAGCTGCTGTGATTCCTTAACTTTTACAATAACGCACTGTGCCCCCCAAGAAACGACCCATTGTTTAACAGGCTCTACAAAAGTAGGCCCCTAATTTAACTCCTGTCAAACAAATTCTTCCAAAATTATGTCCCTGATGAAATTCAAGCGTAGATTGCTTTTTAAGCAGTATATCCCTTCTAAACGGTCCCAATATGGTGTAAAATTTTACAAATTATGTGAATCCCATTCTGGATATACATGGGTGTTTTGTATTTACTAGGGGAAGGATAGCTATCTTGACCCACCAGGATGTCCTGATTCTGTGGCTACAAGTGGCAAGATTATATGGGATCTAATCCTTCCCTTGTTAAATAAGAACTACAGACTATGGATTAACAACTACTATACAAGTATAGAATTATTTAAGAATTTTATTTTGCTTTGAAACTCTAGCCTGAGGCACAATGCAGAAGACTCGCAGAGGTTTCCCCCAAACCCTGGCAAGAGGCAGATGCAATAGAGACTCCCTTTCAGTGCTCTGCCAGGATGAGTTGCTTGGCCTTTAGTTCACATATAGGAAGGATGTATTTATGTTGCCTACAGTGCACGACAAAACTATAGTGCCAGTGTCTATGAGAGGTGGAACTGAGCACCTGGAGAAGCCGAAGGGCATTGTAGATTACAGCACATTTATGGGGGGAGTAGACTTGGCTGACCAATGCATACAGCCCTATCTGGTGAGCCAAAAGAGTAGGACCTGGTACAAGAAAGTTGCAATCTACATAACCCATATTGCAATTGTTAACGCCTATGTGCTTTACAAAAAGGAAGCCATAGGTATACCATACCTATTTCTAGAGTTTATGGTCCAAATTTTGTCTGAATTTTTATTTGCCCAGGCTCCCAATCCTCCCCCCCCCCTTTTTTTAATTTGAAGATATCCAAAGACTTTTCGGCAAACATTTTCCTTCCCGAATCCCCCCCACACTCTGTAAAAGGTCAACACAAAGAAAATGCCTTGTTGGCTGAAAGAGAGGAGTCCCAAAAGACTCCAGTTATTACTGCCCCTCTTGTCCATCACTACCCGCCCTCTGCATAACACACTGTTTCAAAGTCTACCATACAGAGCTACTAAATCACTCTGTATGGGACTTTGGCAGTTTGTTTGCTTGATTTCCCTGGATTTCTGACCTCAGCTTGTCCTGACTATGCTTTGTTAGCTGCCTGTACTGACCTATTGGCTTGCTTTACCGACTACTCTGACTTCTGAATTCCCCCGACATTGGCCTGTCCCTGTTTATGTTAGCCAATTTAAAGTGTCTACACCAAACAACTCAAAATACTACATTTGTAGCATTTGTTAAAATGTGACTTTACATAGAAAAACTCTAATCACAGGGTTAATACTGTGCTTAGCACTGAAAGGGTTAATACAAAACCTTCTCAAATTTTTCACACAGTAACTCTCTGTGTGAGATCAAAAATCTCTCTGTCTCTCTCACGTTCAGATCAAAGTGTATGTGGTGGTACTGTTATGTTTGTGTGACATAATAAAAAAAAAAATCCAAAAATGGTACATGGGATACTGTTATATTCAGGAGACAATGTTAAATCAAAATACTAAGGTTTAATTGTTTAATCCTCGACATTTTTTCTCACAGTGCCGCAGGCCAGTGTCTGCAAACAATAAAGAGTTTGAAATAAAAGAACACTTCTATAAAAATTGTCCACATAAAGGTTGTCCAAATTTTTTTCCAACTTGTCACCAGAGAGTCTGGACAGCAAGGGGAGTCCAGTTGACCATATTTCCCCTCATAAACACGAAAGGCAAATGTGTTGCCACTTTCGCTCTCGCACAGTTTGTAGAATTTTACACCATACCTAGAGCACTTTGAGGGGATATATTGTTTGAATCCCAATCTCCCTTTATATTTCATTAAGGCTTCATCAATGGATAAATGTTGTTGGGGAGTATAAACTTTTGAAAACTTGTGCTGAAGATGGTCTACCAGTGGACATATTTTATGAAGTCTATCATATTGGGGGTGATCTCTGAGGGTATTGTCATTAAAATGTAAATATCTCAGCAGCAACTCATATCATGCTCTAGATATGGTTTGGGAGTAAACTGTACTGGAACAGATAGGGCTGGTGCTCCAGTAAGAGCGAATTGATGGCTTCATTATAAACCCCATAAGCATTATAAGAGCCCAGAATTTTTTAAGTTTAGGGACATCTGTGGGATTCCAAGCCTGCTCCCTGACTGCATGGCTACCTGGATTGGTATCAATAAATTGGGAAGCATATAAATTAGTTTGGGATGCAATCTCCTCCCTGATGGTATCCCCTAAAAATAGCTCCATATATTGCATAGGGGAGAAGTCATCCAAATTAACGTTAATGCGTGCATTGGCACTAAAAGGATGGATGTTAGGCTCAGCTAACTGTGGAGGGCAAAAAAAACAGGGCGCAAGTGTATTCTGAGAATGGGCAGCAGATGAAATAGCCTGCCCTTCGGTGGGACCCTGATCAAATATCAAGATGATTTTAGTTCATATTGTGTCATTACAGAGAGAATATCTCTGAAACATATCAGACTGGTCCCACCCATATAGGCAGTCCAGATCCAATATGCCAGCAAGTTCCCTCTGCACGAGAGACACAGCAACCCCAGACGATTATTTCAGCCTTGTTAGACATTATCCGTGAGGCATAGCTGATATCTCTCTAGGCACTGTGAGCAAGGAGTCCACTTATGGAGAGCAAAAAAACAGGGCGCAAGAGTATTCAGGTACCCAGTCCTCCTCCACATTCGGTGTAGCAGGGAAAGCACAGCTTCTTTTTGCAGCCGGCTCACGGACAGATTAAATGTCACTAGACGTGTCAAAAAAATGATCTGGGTCAAAATCGGACTCTGTGTCAGTGGCGTCAGAGTTTGACACCAAGAAGGCATATGACTCATTCAAACAGTACATGCGCTGCATATTTTAACACACTAACTGACTAAACAAATAAATTACTAACACACAATTAGATTTTAGTTTATTTTTTTTACTAAAACAGACTAAAACAGATAAAAACGGATTAAAACAGACTAAATAAGACAAAAACTTCCTTCAGCAGCAATCCCTAAACTAACTCCGGCAAAAAGAATCTAATGGAGATTTGGGGAAGAAAACTGACTGACTAAAACAGACTGAGACAGACTAAGACATGGCTTTTTAACACAAATCTAACCCTTAAGGGCAAAAAAAAAAAAAAATGTACAAATGCACTGCTGTAACAGATTTGGCAGGGAAGTGGTTAAAATTAATTTGTATTAAGTTTTAAAACTTTTTACAGGTTCTGGAACACTTCTGGCAACACTGCTGGAAACAATAAATCACAATCTGTCTCTCTCCCTCACAAAACGCTACAGAGGAGAGAGGGGCAGAGATCACTGTCAAAGTGAGTATTTATAACACCCACTTTGACAGCAGCCAATTATGAGCGATCGCGTGTCACTCAATCAACATAATTGTCTGTTACTATCTGCCTTGCATGCTTGGCAGATAGTAACCGCTAGATTTCGGGGGAAGCTGCCGCCACTTGTTTTCCGTTATGATGGTTCAGGACCATCACCGGTCCGCAAGGGTATGTTTCCGATGACGGTCCTGAACCATCAGCGGCCCTTAAGGGATTAAGGGGTTAATTGAGGTATTTGTTTGCTTGTTGATATCATGTTGTTTTAGGTAAACATTATACAGGTTATGTTTTATTATAGTTGTTATATTTTTACCTCCTTTAGTCAGAGTTAGACATTCTGACTAGCTACCTTATATAAAACATCATTCAGGCTCAGGCTGTAGTTTGTATTAATAAATAGCAGATTACCCTGCCTACTTTCTTAATAATGGCATCATCAACCACAGCAACCTACATTGTCTTTCCTCCATTTTGAATACCATCCATGGTTTAACTTACATTGATCCCATCCATGATTACACTTATGTTGTTAACTAATTAAATTAATACGATCCACACAATGTATTTATAATATGTTATTGTTTTGGTTAGAGTAATAGTATACATGGGTTTGATAGGAAGATGTGGTAAGCAGTCAGGTCTCAGCAAATCTTCAATATCTATGGTCACTACTCGAGGATAGGATGAAGATTTTAGGGTTTTGCTCAAAGAAGGCATACTCAATGTTATTGTTTATTTTAATTGTTTTTAAATGCACCACCATTGATTTGCTGTATATATGTAATCCGCTAATATTGTTGAAATTACCTGTTTTTGTCATTTATGGACAGTACAAGCATGCAAAGCTTCCTGAAGATACAAGAGATATCTGCAGTTCTATAAAACACATTTGTTTCACTTTTCCAACTGTCTGGGGTCTGCCTCACTCACAATGAGCTGTAGGATAAAGGGGGTGTGAGAGGCTATGCCGATCTTGGTCCTTGCTATTTACGCATTTCCCAATAGACTGTAATACAATGAAAAACCTCTGATATGACATTGTCCAACACAAATGAAATAATCTGTCCTGGTCAAAAAGAGGAGGGCTTACAGTAGCATCATCAAGTAGTTCCACAGGTAATGACATCGTGATTTTTTCTCTCTCCCCATATATAAAATATTAAGGGCATGTATCTTGGTAGTCCAATGTTTCTTTTCTTTGAAGTGTTCCGTTAACACTATGTGTATTTAATATCGTGCAAAATCTTTTTGCATCTAATTACATTACAGGAAATGCTATAATACATAAAGAAAAAAGTAGCCATTTCTTTTGTAATATCCTGTGTTCTTTCCCTGGGTTGGAATTTCATATATAGGTTGCATTGGATTTTTATGATCATACTAAGTGCCATTAAATACTATTTTGAAATAGGTGACATGGTTGTTTTGCAGACAAGCTTAATGTGTTTGTATCATTGCATTTTATTCAACATTTCTTTAGATGTTTACGCCATGGATCCATTTGTAGACTGTAGACGCCTAATTCTATTAATTAATTCTACACAGTATTCGATTTCACAGCATTCTGCTGCCAGTGAAAAAAGACAGCTGGTGATTAGTCACTAAGTAATAACATTTCCCTAAATTGATTGCAGAGTAGACAAGGATTCAACTGTAGAGACTTTTTCCATCTTGTTTCTATTCCACAGTTCATTAATGTTCACTATTAAACCTAGGTACATAAATATCAGTTTAAATTAAAATGCAGAAAACTTTCTATAACATTATATTTTCAATTTACAAGACAAACTGTGACAGTTTAATTTATTTAGAGAAGCCTTTCTTATGCCCTTTGATTGCCAAAATGTTTTTATAGTTTTTATATCAGTCTTTTCATCGTTGGTTAATGTTATTATTATTATTGTTTTTAGTAAAAAAAAAAATAAGCTAAACTATTGTTAACTAATTCTCATGAGAAAATACATGTTTTGCATTTGAAACTGCAGAAACATTTCTATAGAGCAACAAAAAATAGACTAACATATACTATTAAAAAATATCCTGTTCTAGGCCACTAGGTGAAACTAGTAGAAAATCCTTCTTTATCTTGGTGGAATATTTTACAAACAAATAGTAGTAATATTTTAGGTCAAAAAATGCCATCTTCGAGAGTTGAATTTGCCAGGGTTTCTTGCTATATTTATCTCCAATGAATTCTGTCTGTTTACACATTTTTATATTTTATGTCTATAGTGAAATTACCAGAGTTGCAATGGTTGCAATTGTGGCCAAACCTAGAGTTCCACCTGTCAAGAGTGGGCCCAGGTCAGTTGGCTTTCTCACTTGCAAAGTTGTTATTTATTATATTAATTATTATATTAAAATGTTGTTAATATATTAAATAACTTTTAATGTTTGCGATGACGTGCTTTGTTAATGCTGATTCAATGAGTAACTCAGCTGTATTTCTAACATGCAGTCAAATGTGACACTCAACAAACCCATAGCCAGTTCAGGTATTTCAAGTTTTCCAGCTAAAGCACACCTGGTGCAACTAATGAAGCCCTTGATTAGTTTCACCATGTGTGTTTGAGACAACACCTGTTTTTTATATTTGTGCTGTTGTGAGGGATTCTATTCAGGTGGTTAAATAATTTTGAGACTGGAGAAGTTATTATAAGTTGCTTTTTCAGTTGAATTTGGGGAAACCACTTAAAACATTCATTGTGTTGCATTATTTCAATTGTTTGTTTTATTTGCTCATTGCAAACCGCTGGAAGTCTGTAAATTTTGACAATAAACCTAATTTTCAATGGGTGCTGAATAAGGTGTATGAAGGTAAAAATAAAGTATGCCTTTAGGTATAACACACACTTTACATAAGGAATTGATATGTCTAGTACAGCAGGTAAATGATCTCTGCAATGTTCACAATATATTTATAGTACCCACTAACCCCTAACTGATAGAAGGAACCAGACATTTTGTCCTATAAAAACTGCTGTAGTGTGAGAAATGATAGTTGCTCTGTAGAGATTCAAATAGACTAAATGGAACCATTGCAGATCTATTTTTCAGTGCACCATGAAAAACCGCACTGGAGATAGATAAGTTGGATTTGACGGGCTGAATAAAATTTGTCATTCATTTAATCTTCTCGTTAAGGCACCATATAGAAAATACATCTTCCCTTTGTATTTTGCTCAATTTTGTTATGTTGTGTTTTTCATGCTTTCTAGCTTCTGTAGCTTTGTGTCTTTGCACATTAGTTGTTCTCTGTTCTAATTTAAAACATGTTTGCCTTGAGTCAAGTGAAATATTAAAATAATGTACCAGTGCCCTACAGTTCCTGTAATGTCTTTCAAGGACGTGACTATTTACTGAAGTTTTCTCTATATTTTCATTTTCCTTTTTCATGTTTATATAGCCTTTTATTACAAACTCTGCAGTAGAAACCAGCAATGTATATATCTGCAGTTGTTTAATCTGTTATTTGAAGGTCAAAGTTAAACTTTGACTAAGTACATGGAAGAACAGACATAAAGACATGTACTGTGCATTTTCTATTCATGGCAAGACTTTAAACAAGGAAAATTAAAGTTAATATTAATGTCCATACATTTCGAATCTTTAGTTACATTTGTGTTATATAATTAACTACATTTCATAGAAAAATATAAAATGTTCATAGTAGCAGTTAAATTAAAACAGTTTTATCTCTACTAGCTTGTGTACCTCATAAGCAGCAGTTTAAATTCTGATTCATATAAAGCAAAAAAGTCCCACAGAAAAACATAGAACCAGTGATAGCAATTCTTATTTACATTAAGTATACAATTGGAACAGAACAAAATAAAAATAGTTAGAATCGTAGACTCTATCACATATCACATATCATTTTTATTGATTCAAACAAGGCAGAAATGTACATCACAGCAAGTTTGCAGAAAAATCAACACATAGTGAATAACTACCGTGATACAATGGTAGGTGAACAAATTTCTGTGGTAACACAACAATTAAATGAGCTATATATTGGTGTGTTGTCGGCATATCATCTGTTCTAGGATTACATGGCTTTATTCTGGTCTGGGCGAACTGTTAACCATAATTGCAGCATCCACTCGCAATGTACATTTAACATGAATTTTTAATGTTATGCAATTTTAACATTTTATAATACTGGTGGTGGGTAGGGGGGAGGGTACAGGAAGAAAGGGGAGGGGGTAAAGAGGGCATAGAGTTCCCATATTTGCCATATCTAGTTGTACAATCAATAGCTATTATTCACAGCTCTCCTATTGGTTTCCCGATATCAGCTTAACATTAGTTATCAGTTTATTCCCACTAGTGCTGTCAGTGGTGTGCTATTTGTCATCTAGATGACCAGCTAACCCAATCGGGGTCGTGTTTGTCCATACAACCATTTAATCTGCAAGCCATTCGTTTGTAGGAGCATATTGTGTCTAGTCTACTGCTAATGGCGTCTATGGAGGGAATTATTGTACAATTCCAGTTGAGTGCCGAGTTTGTTTAATATCACTTTGCAATGAGGGTGTACTGCTAACTCAGGTATCTTATGTAGGAGGTAGTATTCTGGCTTTAGTTGGAGGAGGAGGTGTGTAGTGCTCAAGGTGCAACATTGTATATGCTTCCAGAAGGCCCCCAGTGCCGGGCAATCCAAGAACATGTGTAGCATGGTGCCCGTTCCCACCCCACATCTCCAGCAAAGCCCAGACAAGTCGCTATAAATGTGTGATAACCTATGCGGAACTAGATACCATCTCATTTTGATTTTGCAATAAGTTTCCCAGAGCGAGAGACTCTTTGAGGCCCATTTTTTGTTTGTCATTGCCTCATGCCACTGTGCCAAAGGGAATCGGCGACCCATCACCCATTCCCAGTGTGACATATATGGCAATTTCTCTTGGGATGGGTCCATAAAAAGGGCATTGTAGCACATAGATAAAGGTTTGGTTAGTTTGGAGGACAGAATCTGGGTTATCGACAGTGGGGACTCCCTGGTGCGGCCCTGCTCACCCTGTTCAAGTGATAGTAAGATATTTTTTACCCTGAGGTAAAGGTACATATCTCTTTGTGATAAGGAGAATTGCTTTAGAAGGTCAGGGAAAGACTGTTCACCTTGTGTACGCTCTTGGTTTTTCCACCTTGTCACCGGCAGGTCAGGGGAAAAGGTGGCTAAGGTCTCTAGTGTTATAAACAATAAGAAAGACCCCGAGAGCACTAGGCCCCTAAGGTCAACGGTTAGGGTGTCCCTTAAACTGAATGATAGATGTTAAATGTTAAAATATAACTTTTATTGCTTAATTTAAAATCCAAAATATGAAACTAGTAAATGACAGACTGTAATAACTCAGTCTACATGCACTTGTGGTCTGACTCTAGAAATTACTGAGCAGAATGTATCAACATAGTATGGCACTTAAAGGAGTGCTAAAAAGTAGTAATGTAATGGCTCAGAGTAACATAAACAATGTATCAGACGAACAGCTCATGCAGAATGGAGACAGTGTAACATTCAGTCTTGTAGCTAGATGAGTCTGATGGTGCACGCCAACAGTCAATGAGGCATGCTGAATGATGCTAAATCATAGCTCAGACTAAACTTATAGCTAAATGGCTAATCTGTAACTGCAAGAAGCTTGTTATAAAGAGTAGACTCATGGACTAAATCATGAGGGCATCTACCTAGATCCGTGATGCCTGCTCCATACTGCTGGGTGACGAACGGGGAGAAAACCCACAAACCCGTATGCCTGCCCCCCGCCATACTACAAAAACCTGTGCACAGTCTCAATAATGCTAACTGGCTGCAGAAAAAAAGTAATAAACTAAAGCCTGTCTACATAGTAGTTTAAAGCATGATGCGCGTTTCAGCGCTTTCTTAAGCGCCTTCGTCAGAGGAAAAATGTCTGAATGTGCCTCTAACTGGCTGAGATTTAAATGCACCACCCACCAATGAGATGAGGGGGGCATATGTAAACAGTTCCCGCCAGACTATGACGGTGAAAAATGAAACACTCCCCCTGGACACGTAATTAAGCCCAGAACAGGTAGTTAACCCGTGAAGTACACTGGGCTCTCAGAGTGATAATAGCTTCATTAAGCCACAGAAAAAACCTGTCACACTGACCGTGTTCCGAGCATCCTACTCCCATAGTGCCAAGTAAGACACAAAACTGGGATGCTTGTCAAGTATTGGGGGGATTCTATAAATAATATCAGGCCACATGCATATATATGTATATAATAAACAAATGTTGTTGTTTGTTTTTTTGTTTGTTTGTTTTTTACCGATCCACTTTTTACCCCCCAATATTGGTCACTTCTTACTTGATCTGTAAATAAAATCAACATTTAGTGGGTGTCATTTTTTTTGCTCCATGGACAAAACTCTGAATTACATGACAAACAAAATGAAATATTCATGCCTGTATATTTTAAATCGTGATTCATCAATGTGCAAATTTGGAGTTGCAGATTTTGGATGAATTGTGATCTCTTCAAATTTGGATGAATTGCGATTATTTAAAACCTAATCTATAATATGAAAGTGGAATGGAATAATGACATACCACAAAGCCTCAGTCATGATCTCACAGATTTTCAGAAAAATCCCCATCATTGAAGAATGACATTTGCAGGATGCAAGCATTTTACTTTAAATTAGATCATTCTAAAGTAGACTTTTGTTTTTATATTCTTTACTTATCGCAAGCCTGCAGTAAAAAGGACTAGCAGCATGCAATGTTCGTTTTAATGATTTATTTTGCCTTTAAAATTATACATAATTTAAACAGTCTGGGTCATTTTAGTCTTTTACTGTATTTTAAATAACTGCATACTTATGTGAAATAAATTACTAAAACCAGTGTGACTAAGCAAATGAGCATTGCTTTTAATTTTCATTTCTTTGTGCACAACAGTGAACTCCATATATCCTTTCCAAATAACATTGCGTTCAGATGCTATGGCAACTGTCTATTGATGGATCATAAGTGACATACAATGTCAGAATCTACAATTAAATACATGTTCCTGATATTCAGAAGAAGAATTTTAACTCTTATCAATCTCCATTAAAGATGGAAAAAAAGTTAGAATATTTTCAATCCATAAACATGCATATATGCATGCAATCGTTTATTTAAATGCAAATTAATTTATACTAAATTCATACCAATCATATTCAGTTTGTTGTAGAGCTCACTAACGTAATTTTAAACTGTCAGCGTAAGATTTGGTAATCTTAAATTTTTGTCATATAATTTTGTTGCTTATGCTAGCTGAAGCTATTTTGAGATATAGTGATGAAGGCGCAATAAAAATAATTGAAACTTTTATAGATAGTAAAAAAAGATATATTTAAAGCTGGAAAAACTAAATGTGTAATCCCTGGTTTTATAACAGTGCTAAGCATTGCTATTTTCCAAAAGTGAAAAATATGTTTGGTATAGATTCAAGTCTAATTTCAGAAAGACTTGAGCAAATTCTGCTATATAAATTATAGGTCATACTTACTTTATTACTTGAATAAGAGCTCTATTTCAGGGAAATGGCAATCTTAAGAAGCAAAGTATGCAGTGCATCTAAGGTGCTAACAGTTGTAAATCATATAGATTCTAAATCTATTTATTTATAAAAATCTTAAACTTTTTTCACAGTGTAATAAGAAGGAAAGAATGGTATTTATCTTAATGTAATTTTCAAAAATATTTGGACAAAGCGTAAAAGGTATATAATCACTATTTATGTAAATCAGACTTTCTTAATTTTCGTAATATTGAAACCTCAGATTTGTGAAGCACGTGCTATAGGTCATATCAATTCATATGTGCAGTAGGCAGCAGTAGTAGAGTGAGAGCCCTCTTGTGATGTTCTTAGCCTATAACCTTAACGCCACTCAGGTTTAAAAATGAAGGATTAGCAGGAGAAGCAGTGAGAAGGCACCACGGGTGGTCAGTGGGCCTTATTCACTGTCAAAGAACACCTGTAGGCACTATGACAACTGCATTTCATTGAAGTTGTTATAGGGGCTTCAGTCCCACCCCACCTCTTAACCCTTAGAACCATATATTTTAATTATGAGGAGGCTTGGAAATGTCACACCCTCAAAGACTCTTGGTGTGAGAGATGGGACTATTACTTCCCAGCTTTTATACCATAACATACTGTGACCTCATGCAAGTACAGAACCTTCATGGCCTTCCATTGAAAATCATTGTGTTTACTGGTTCTCTATGGCAGGATCTTAGGCACATTGTGGAGAGCACTGTGCTATGGTCCCCAATACTCTTCTGTGCTCCTCCAGGATGATGCCACTTAATGAGGCAGCCCTGGCAGTACCGAGGGAAACTTGACGCTGGAGAAAATGTGAGCCATTTTTTCCACAATATTTTTATTTTATTTTTTTTAACCACAAACTAACTAACTAGAGACATCAGGACTGTAGCATTATCAATACAGATATGTATGTAGCATAAGGAATACAGATACGTATTCCTAAAGCTACGTAGTCCCTTCACGGTTTAACAGTAAACTGAAGGACGGCACCTTAAATTGAGCCTCGTAACCACTTCAAATAGTGTGCCATAAAAATATATATATGGTACACTTAACACATTTGGGTTGACAAGCTTTTGATAAGTGTATTTAGTTTTGGTATAATTGCATATATTTAATTGAACACACTGTAATTAACACTCAGTTTAGAAATGTAAAAAAATTATTCACTGATCATACTTTATAAATCTCAACTTTATTTCTCTGCATTTCCACATGGAGACGTGCAATAGAAAATGTAGCATGTGCTTCACTGGAAATCATGTACCTGAATATTTTGGTATGTGTGAGAAATATTTTATTTAATATGAATATTATGTATTTCCAATTGTGTTAATTTATTGTTACAAGCCATTATTTTATTTGTTGGTAATTGTGTGTGAAAATATAAACTGATTTATCAGAAGAAACTTGGATTCTTTGCTCTGGTTTGATTGCTATACATTCAAATATACTTTAAATTCAATAATGAAATAAATAAAATGCAGTTTTATTCCCCTCAAATTAATAATTTAGCTGGGCAAGTTATATACTGTGAGTAACAAACCTTTACTTGGAAAAAAACACCATTGACTTACATTTAAGTGGAATAGAATCCACTTAATCTTTGTAAAGTTGTTTCGATGCATAGACACTGCTGGTTTTGTCTGGCAACATAACATATTTTGGTTTCTGAGAAATTTTTACATCTTGCCTAAATCCATCAGTTACTAGAGTTGTTTTCTTATTGAAGACCTTAATTTTTTTTAAAGTCTGCACATTTAGAAGGCACATGCCATAAAAGAAAACACTCTCCTAGTTGCTGATAGCCCTGGGTGACCATGTTTATACAAACCAGAAGTAAGGCTCTATTATAGAGCAAAAACCTTGTCTTTTATATAAATACATCTACACGCAACACTTTCTGTGAATCTGGCCTGAGAAGCACTAGTATAGTATTGGCACAGTGTGGCGCTTGCCGCACATGAACCCTGGGTCCCCGATGCTTTTCTGTGAGTAGCTGCCAAAAAAAGACTCTTTTATATTTATATATATATACGTATATATATATATATATATATTTTTTTTTTTTTATGGGAAGGCCCTAAATCTAAAAATACAAATAAAACCTTAAGGTTAAAAATAGTTATATTTATGCTTAGAGCGTCTGACTAAAATGGCACCATGGACATCAACAGATGGAGGTTGTTACATTAATTTATGTTGGATTTTGTTTTCTTAATCTTCTTTAGTTTTTTTTTTTTAGTTTTTTCATGTTAATTGGTACAAATGAATTTTGCTCATAACACACACTTTTTGGCTCCTTTCACCCTGGAACCTTTTCCCTTTTTTGCTACTTTGGAATCATAATATAATCACTTCTAGGAGTTGTAGTTCAGTAGATAGAATACACAACACCTGTAAGGTGATACTTGCATTCTAGCCTTTCTTTTAAAACTATATAATTAGGCACATGTAATGCAGTGGTGTCAGTCCTAAGTTAGCAACTGAGGTTTGCGTGATGTCAGTGCCACTTTGTTTTTGATATACATCAAAACTAGCACAGGTGTAGTGACTTCAACATCTGGCTTCAGTATGATGCCAGACACTCTCACACATCTAGGTACCATATACTCACTGAGATGTAGAGAGGACCTGACAGCTTTGATAATTTTTTATGACAATTTATACATCTTTCTCCAATTTGTTCAAGTTTTTATTATATTATGCTCTTACATTATACCTTACCCTTACATTTAATAAGATATTCATGTCCAAGTTTTATTCTGTATTTTGTTGTTTATTATCTCTCACTTTTATTTAAATTCTCTGTAAATGCTCTCTTACTTTTATTTAAATCCATCACATCTTTCTCAGAAAAAAATACTGGCTATGCTAACTTGCATAATATTGAAATGAGTGACATGACAGGATGTTGTGTAACATCACAGGGAGTGACATACACAAGAGAAGAATTTTTTAAAATTCCCTAAAAATCACAAAATAATTCCTTCAAATTTGGTACAATTAGGTAATTGTATGAATAACCAATCTCTGAGCTGAAATGTAGTCAAATTATGAACCAATACACTTGTACAGTGGACAAGCATGTTCGTTTTAATCCACGATTCATAATTTTGTCTGTAGTGCCAAAATAAAAAAAAAAGAGAGATGATTAATGGGGGAAAATGATTGACTCGCAGATAGCCACTGAATATTGATTTTATTCACAGAGAAATGACCAACAACAAAAAAAGGAGATAGGGTAAAAAATATGATATATTTATATGTGTATATATATATATATATATATATATATATATATATATATATATATTAATCTAGATTTATTTAGCTGCTCTACTTGTTTCTCTTTTTACTTTTTCTCACTAGATCTGAACCTAATGATGTGAAAATGCATCAGTGTACTGCAAAATTGCTTCCTCAATTCCAACTCTATCCTCAAACCTCTTCAATATGGCTTGTGCCCCCTCCACTCTACTGAGACTGCTCCGAATAAAGTTACAAACAATCTAATAACAGCTTAATCCAAAGACTACTACTCCATACTAATTCTTCTTGACCTCTCTGCCACTTTTGACACTGTTGATCATGTCCTCCTTCTCCAAACTCTAAATCCCTTGGACTCTGTGACACTGTCCTCTCGTGGTTCTCCTCCTATCTCTCCCAATGTCTTGTCTCGGTTGGAGTCGCCCTTCAGTTCTCTTTATACTGCCTTTCTTGGCAAACTCATGAATTCCCTTGTATTTTGCTACCATCTATACACTGATGACCCCCAGATATATCTCTCCTCCACTGTCCTGCAATGTGTCACCGCTTGCCTTTCTTCAATCTCTGACTGAATGTCCTCCAGCTTTCTGAAACTCAATCTCTCTAAAACAGAACTAATTATTTTTTCTACTCATAATGCTGATCCTCCTCTTTCGCTTTCCCTGCAAGTTGATGGTACCTGCATCAGTCTGTACTGGCAAGCTCACTGTTTTGGTGTTATATTTGATCCTGACCTTCCCTTTGTGCCTCATATTACGTCTGTTGCCAAAATTTCCACCTTAAAAACACGGTGGATTTCAAGGTTAATTCCACCTTAAAAACAAGATGCTGCCAAGGGGCTTGTTCATGCTCTGGTAATCTCTTGCATGGATTACTGTAATTCTCTCCTAGTTGGTCTCCCCAGAAGCTTTATTGCCCCTCTATAATTTGTAATGAATGCTGCTGCCAGGCTGATCTTATTTTTCTTATTTGTTGCTCCTCCGATATCTCGCCTCTGTGTTGATCCCTACACTGGCTTCCTGTATCCTAGGTCAATTCAAAATGCTAACCCTTACCTATAAAGATTTAAAGAACTCTAGCCCCTTTTACATTTCTTCACTGATTCCTAGGTATGCCCCTTCTTGGTCTCTCTGCTCTGACGGTGACCTTCTTCTCTCCGCTGCTCGCACCATTAATGCTACCAACTTTTCACAGTTGACTCTTTTCCTTTGTAACAGCCTGCCGACCTCAATCAGGCTCTCCCCTAGTCTTCAATCATTTAACAAGCCCCTCAAAACCCATCTGTTTAGAAATGCTTATGGCCTCCCAGAGTAACTTATGTCACAAATCTGTCTATGGCTCTCTCCAAAAGAGCCAAACTCCACTCTCACCTCCATTATTTTTACATCACAAATTGGTATATGATTCATATCTCTTTATCTATGAATGAGATTGTCAACTATCAAATCATCCTATGTATTACTTTAATTATTGCTAATAAGATATATATATATATATATATATATATATATATGTATATATATATATATATATATATATATATATATATCTGTCGCATAGTACCTGCTGCCAATATGAACTAATATATTTACATTGCCACTGTGACAGATCCATCTGTATGACTGGTGTGGCTGGTTCGTCTAGTTTGCCTTCCTTCGCGGAATTGCCGTCCGTATGCCCCATTCATTATTTTGGACTTATACCGAATGAAAATACCAAACGGACGGCCACCCAGAAGAGAAGTGTGCTGCTGGTTAACCTCTTGGCCCCAATTAGAACATTGTGGTTAACCGCAGACACCTCTTAATTATAACCAAATGCAGGGTGGTCGTCGTTCATATGCCGACCACGAGGCGGTGGCCATTTTAAAACACGCAAAAGACCAGCGGTGTTCGGCGCAGATTCTATGGAACTATAAGTGGACACTTTTCTACCGAACACCGCTGAAACTACCGACCGCCTTCTCATTCGTCGAGGCATGCGAACACCGGTCTGTTCGGGAGTTTGGATAATACGAATGGACTTAACCCAGATAGCCATCCCATGGAGTCAATCGCATACCGAAAGACCTGTAAAAGACTTTGACTCCATGGCAATTCAACTGTGCGTATGGGATCTGAGCGCTATTCAGTAGTGATATGCACTCAGATCCAGGCTATCTGGGGATACGTTGCACGAATGTAAAATATTCGGTATTTGTACAGTTACTTATTTTTATGTTTTTGTAATGTGTCATTTAAAATGGCGATTTGCCTCTGTCCTGGGAGATAATTGAATTAATTCTCAATTATCTCCAGGACAGAGAAGAGGAATCCAGGAAGCATTGTGGGAATATTCTGTGACTGTATGTCCTAAACTGATACATGTCTGTCCGTGGTTACAGTCTCCCATTTGGTCCCCTAGGGGAGTGTCCACCAAGTGGGAGACCTGCATAAATACGGGCGGGATGCCCACAGTAAAGCCAGTTCTTGTTTTACCCTCAATGCGGAGCTTGGTCTCATTATTGGGAGGATTTACTACACACGGTTAGCGACTGATTGCTGGAAACATAAGCTGCTTGGAGATTATATTTGTTCGGCTGTTAGCCGCGATTCGTGGATTTACTGTTCGGGAGTTTGGAGGAATAGGATACCGTTTGGGAGATTGGCGTATTCCCCTGGCTTCAGTTCGTGCGTTTGAGGTCTACACGAATTAAGCCTGCATTACTGAAGAGGGGGAGCTCAACTAAATGGCGGTTTCACTCCTCTGTGCCAGGGGTGTCTTAACAGCCATCAAATGTGCTCCATATCCCCCCCGTTCTGTTTCACATCTCCAGCATCGATCACTAACAGCTTGCCAGTATTTATGTAATTGGGCTGGGGTTATGTACCATCTTGTAAGTCTTTTTAAAAAAGATTCCTTTCTCAAGATAATAACTGGTGTTCATCACCATTTTGGCTATATATGACCAATCTCCCTCAGTCAGATGGATATGAAGTTCCTGCATCCACTTCCGTTGAAAAGAAGGCACTTGCCCCTCCATAACACCTATCTGAATTATACCATATATATATTAGACAAACCACATTTGTGTTTTCTACTCAAATTGTGTTATAGCCCTCCAGTGCCAATGTGGTATTACTAAGTGATTTAAAAAAAAAATTAGTTGAGAAGTTCCCATTATATCTATAAGTGTCACCTTACTATCTGGTTGGGACAATTTTCTAAGCTTAGGGAGAACTTCCTCTGTAAGTACCATCGCTATATCTGGGTCTGGTGCCCCCAATATTCTTCTTAGTAAGTTACTACCCTGTCTATTCTGAAACTCTGGATTGAATGCTGTGGTATAAAATACAAATAGTCCCGGGGACTATCCCCAGGAGTCTTTAAGGCGTCTCCAACTCTGTAATGTATGGGATATGAGTGGGTGAACAGAAGTGCACTTAATTGGCATGTTTGCCAAGGCAGTGTATGTAACGGAACTTTAGCAAAATGCTGTTCCAGAGAGTACCAAGACTTTTTTTTTTTATCCATAGCCGTCCATTCCCTGTTTAATGTTTAACTGTAATCACTGCTCTCAGCATTGGAGGTCGGAGAGGGACACCTGGAGTTAGTCCATTAAGTGTCCTAAGCAAATGTGGTCCCAGAGTAGTATAAAAAAGTTGATAGCAATGTGCTGTTAGACCGTCTGGTCCTTAAGTTTTGCCTTTGTGCATGGTTTTAATTACTCCAGCCAATTCTTCTGAGGTACATTGGGCCTCTATTTTTTTTTTTTTTGGTATATAAGTTTTCTGAAGCTTTGCTTTCAATGTCCTGGCCAATACTTTCCCACTCTTATTTCCATATGTATAAAAGCAGCTTTGTGTTATCTGAACTGCTCTCTGTGCCTCAAATGTGAGGAGAGATTGTAGTTTTACTCTATTTGCCGTTAGGCATTGAAAATTCTCTTTAGAGAATCTGTCCATGATTAATCTCTGCATCATGTATTTTTCTAGTAAGAAAATGTATTTCCTCTGTTCTTTCCCTTTTTAATCTGTAGCCCCATTTAATATACCCCGGATGACCACCTTATGAGCTTCCCATATCCATGAGTTATTTGAATCAGATGTACAGTTATCCTCAAAATAATGAAATAGGGTCTTATTTAAATCCTCAAACACCCTGGAGTCATCAAGGAGAGTTTCATTTAAACGCCAATTAGTACTTCTCCTAGAGTCTCCTTGTAGTTCTAAATTTAAAAAAAAATAGGGGCATGATCTGACCACGTGATGTTTCCGATGGAGGCTCCTTTTAGCAAGTGCAGATGTCTGTGATTTATAGACACGTGCAATTCGTGGCGGTCTGAATGTGAATTCGGACAAATTTCGGGCAATTCGGACATTCGGGTACTTTCGAATGTCCGAAGTTGCCAAGTGTCAAAGTGCTGGTGTGCCGAAGTTCTGAATCACAATATTGCCTAAGAACTAATATACTTACCCAGTGGAAGAATGAAGAATGTTACACTGTATACAATTTTAAATAAAACGTATACAAACATAGCCAGGATTCAGCTGTAAGCATTTGCAACACTTACAACAATCAAGTAACATACATTCATATAAAATGTAAGTTACTTAGCCAGTCAATGTAATGACAAGTAAGAATAAGTAGATAACTCCCTAATTCCCATGGTATTAGGGAGCTATCAACTAAAAAGCTGAAAGACCTAAATTAGTCTTTCAGCCAAATGTACTAAGTAAAGATTACTTATTAGTAAATTATGCCCCTACTCGCTATACTGCGAGTAGGGGCATGTCTATGGCTGCTCACTAAAAAAAAAAAGGTCCCCCCTCCCAAGCTCCCACCCGCGACGCACGAGTAGGGGCTTTTAAACTAAAGAGGGGGACCTATTTCCCCCCCGGCCCCCACCCCTGAGCAGCAGGTGGGGGCCCTAAAGTAAAATAATGGGGGGAACTATTGTCCTGGTCCCCACCCCTGAGCGGTGGGTGGGGGCCCTAAATTATAATAAGGGGGGACCTAATGTCCTCCCCCTTGGCACCCACCTCTGAGCGGTGGGTGGGGGCACTAAATACCAATAGGTGGGGACCTATTGTACTCCCCGCCAGCCCCCACCCCTGAGCAATGGGTGGGGGCCCTTAATAAAAATATTAGCCCCCCACCAGGTGACTAGGGATCCCCAAACCCCTAGTCACCCCCGCAAAAAAAATTAACCCCTACCTCCCCCCCTCACCCTAAAAATAATAGGGGGGACCTTTAACTAAGTACCTATAAAAAAAATAAAACTTACTATTTGATGTCTTCTTTCTTCTAAAATCTTCCTTTTTCAGCCCCAAAAAAGGCCAAATAAAAAATCCATAAAAATGGTCTTTCAGCCAAATTTACTAATACTAAGTAAAGATTACCGTGGCTGCTCACTGTTAAATATAAAAAAGATCCCCCCTCCCGAGCTCCCACCCGCGACGAGCGAGTGGGGGCTTTTAAACTAAAGGGGTGGACCTATTGCCCCCACCTCGGCCCCCACCCCTGAGCGGCGGGTGGGGGCCCTATATCAGAATAAGGGGGGACCTATTGTCCTCTCCCCTGACCCCTACCCCTGAGCAGTGGGTGGGGGCCCTAAATTATAATAAGCGGGACCTAATGTCCTGCCCCCGCCCCTGAGCGGTGGGTGGGGACCCTAAATACCAATTGGGGGACCTAATGCCCTTCCCTGGCCCCCACCCCTGAGCGGTGGGTGGGGGTCCTAAAGTAAAATGATGGGGGGGACCTATTGTATAGAGATATACAGTACAAAGGGACACTCTTTTGTATATCGCTCTGCTTAACTATGTCACCAGTATAGATAAAAAAAATTATATGAACAAAATTGAGAAAATTGAGAAATCTCAAGTTTAAGTCACAATATTTTAATAGTAGTACTACATTTTAGATCGTATACATTTTTTCAAAGTGATCTTATGTGGTCCTTTATAATTATTATTTTTATTTTTATATCCCCTGATTTGATATTCAGAAATGTGCACTTTTTTTCAAGTGAGAATTATAACATACCAAGTCTTCGAAGAAAATCTCTTTCGGTATTTCTTTGATAGACTTATACCAATCCATGGAATCCTTGAAAGATCAAACAAGTATTTCATAGAAATTTGCAAAGCAGCAAATAGAATGTGCTGCTGAGATTTTTAAAGTATTTTAAATTATTCAGTACAAGCTTTGGAGTATACAGCAAATTCATATTGCTCGTCAATCCAGGTAGAAATAAATTGCACTGATAAGGATTTCAATTTTTTTTAAATATTTTTTTCCCTTAACCCTCAACTACCAAGTTCATAAAAACTAAAAATAAAGCAACATTTATTGGCTGTTATCATCTTATAGCATAGAATCATATTGTTGCAAGGCACACAAACATAAACAATGCTACTTTACTGAGAAAGAAAAACATGCAGATACTGTCCAGAAGGTTGCTTTGCCTATTAAACCACTTAAGGACTGGACTGTTTTTGCGATGTTGTACATTTGCGACCAGGCATATTTTTACACTTTTGTGGTGTTTGTGTTTAGCTGTAATTTTCCGCTCTCTTGTTTACTGTTCCCATACAAATTATATATTGGTTTTTTCAGGACAAAAGGGTCTTTCTTTATATACCATTATTTATATAATCTCATGTATTTTAATTTAAAAAAAATAAAAAAAATATGATGAAAAATTGAAAAAAATACATGTTTTTTGACTTTTACTTGAAATTTTTTTTACTCATCTACAAACGCGAATGAAAAAAAACTACCAAATAGATTCAAAATTTTGTCCTGAGTTTAAAACAACCCAGGGTATTCAATATGGGGTATGTCCAGTATTTTTTTTAGTAGCCACTTAGTCGAAAACACTGGCCAAAGTAAGCATTCATATTTGTTTGTGTGTGAAAAAAGTAAAAAAACTAAATTGAACGCTAATTTTGGCCAGTGTTTGTGACCAAGTGGTTACTAAAAGACTGGACATACCCCATTTGCAATACCTTGGGTTGTCTTCTTTTGCAAATGGTATGCCATCATGGGGGTAATTCTCATTCCTAGGCTACCATACGCTCTCAAAGGCAACGTAACCAACCTGGCCATTTTCAATGTAAAATATTTGACCCATATATTTGACCTTGTAACTTTCAAAAATGCTATAAAACCTGTACATGGGGGGTACTGTTTTACTCGGGAGACATCGCTGAACACAAATATTAGTGTTTAAAAACTGGAAAACGTATCACAACAATTATATCATCAGTAAAAGTGCTGTTTGTGTGTGTAAAATGCAAAAAAAGTAACTTTCACTGACAATATCATCGCTGTGATATGTTTTACTGTTTTGAATCACTAATATTTGTGTTCAGTGAAGTCTCCCGAGTAAAACAGTACCCCCCATGTACAGGTTTTAGGGTGTCGTAGAACGTTACAGGGTAAAATACAGTGCTAGCAAATTCAATTCTCTGGAATTTCGGCTTGGGTTGGCAGGCAGGTCCCTCAAATTGCAATCAATAAAATTACTGAATTATGTAAAAATATTACATAAATACGCATGTAGAATTTAAATATATATGCATATTTATATATTTGAAGTCTACGTGTATATTTATATAATTATTTATGTAATTTTGTATATGGACATATGTATATTTTGTATTTTTATTTATATATACATAGATATATACAAATTCATTCTAAGTGTATTTTGATATAAATATATATATATATATATATATATATATATATATTAATTTTAAAATACAGTTAGAATAAAATTTCATATAGATATATAATTTTTTTAAAATTTTTATTATTTTTCAATTTTTCAATTTAAATTAATTATTATTTATATTTTATAATAATATATACAATATATATAGTTATTATATTATATATTTATATATACGTGTGTAATTTAATTATAAGTGTATTTTTATGTTAATATATGTACATATTAATATAAAAATACACTTAGTATGACATTATATATATGATATATAGACATATATTATATAGATATAATATAATATATAATATATATCTATATATCATATATATATATATATATATATATATATATACACATATATTATTTTATTTTTTTATTAACATTAACTTTTTATTTTTTTTATTTTACACTAGCAGGGAGACTGCCTGTCAGCACAGGCAGTCCCCCTGCAGGCAGACACATGGAAGTCTCCCCACACCGGGAGCAATGCTGATGGCTGCCGGGGGAACGACGGCGATCAGGTAAGTAACTCAGACCGTTAGGACGGCTCAGGACCGTCAGCGGTCGGCAATGGGAAAATGCCGATGACGGTCCTGAACCGTCGGCGGTCCTTAAGGGGTTAAAGGGATACAATAGGCATCAAAACAACTTAAGTTTTATGAAGCAGTTTTAGTGTATAGAGCATGCCCCTGCAGTTCCACTGCACAATTTTCTGCTATTTAGGTGTTAAATCACTTTTGTTTCTGTCCATGCAGCCCAAGTCACACATTCCCTGCTTGTGACTCTCAAAGCCTCCATGAAATAAATTGTCATTTTTTTTCTTTTTAACTTAAGAAGAAAAATATATTAACTTACTTTAGAGATGTTTATCTCCAGCTCTCTAAATTGAGCTTTAATTACACACAGGATATTGCTGCAGACTATACCAGGCATTCAACAGAGCAGGAGATAAGAAATCATAAATTAAACAGGCTGTGCAACAATGGACGTTTAAACATTAGATCTCTTTTTACAGTAAGTTCTTAGAAAGGCAGTGTTAACTACATGCAGAGGTGTGTGACCAGGGCTGCATAATAAAATTTATTTAGTTCTTAAATAGCAGATAATTGACCAGTGAAATTATAGGGGCTTTATTAAACTAATTTTGTTTTGGTGCCAATAGTATTTATTTTTTGCAAGTGAGTCTTGTTACCTCAAATTACCTGTTTCATCTCTCTCTGTTACAATTCCTGAAATAGCCTTGGCCTGGCTTAGTGCTATCAGTGCTTCTCCAAGTGCTTCACATTAACAGTTCTCATCTGCTCTACCTGCACATGAAGTTGGGTTTTGAAGTTAATTATCAATTTTACACTATTGAATTAAGAATTATAGTACTACATAGTACATCAACATAATTTTTCTCAACCACATTTAAAAAAAAAGAGAGAATTTAGATGGGAACTGCATATAAACTGAGCATGGACCCTTTCACGTTAGCATGTGACTTGGTATTTTTGGTCTCTTGAATTCAGCCATTTCAAAATTGTGTTAAGTTGATATTTTAGTAAGTAGTTCTACTGGTTGCATCAATAAAACATTACTTTGTTGTTTTGTTTTGTTTTTTCATCTACTGTATATGTTTTAAATCCCTGAGGTGAACAGCAACTGGATTGGAGAATATTTGCTTCTCCAGTCTGTTACATTGTTGAACATTAACTTGAGGCACTTTAAATCATTTGAGCTTTAGAAAATTGCATATCTTACTCACATGGGCTTCATGGTAAAATCCTCCCACTCAGCTTTTTCATCTAAAATCCCTTAAGTACCAAGTCAAGTATTGGAAACACATTTCCACCTGAATGCTTAAAACATTTTATACAACAAACCAGTAAGGTTCTACTGACATGCCCATGTCTATAGGAGCTTAATAATTTTTATATACATTTCGCTAGGCTTTTATATTAATTTTTTTATTATTCAGTTTTACTAGTTTTTCTACTCCATAGTCTCCAATTTAAACCTATCACTGAAAAAAGTACAATGTATATTTCTGTTTAGAAATTACTAAAAATGTATACCATTTGATATATTATTCATTCATCCTTTACAGAAATTGTTTTTTAAATTGTACAGTGTCATAATTAAGGTTACTCCAGACACACACATGCTTGCTTGCTTCTATTACAAGAGTTCAAAATCATTATTCTTTGGCCATAGAACCAAAATAATGAAAAAAAATAAATAAAATATCTCTGTTAACACCACCAACATTTATTGTAGTATAAAAGGTTTAAGACTCTTTTACAGAATTCAATATCCAAAAATATAGAAAGATACTATCAAATTATCTCTGACACAAGCAAAGATACTAAGTCTGGTGATATGGTGTAAAGAAGTTATTTTGTAGACGTGGGCATTCGTTTGTGGATGAACACTTTTATGTTTGAATTTCGGCTATTCATCCTAAAGATGAATGAACAAATGCAAATGACAACAAAAGAAACAAAGACCTAATTGCTTGTTGGACTTAATTGTGTTCTTCGTTCTTTGTTTGTTCATTAGAAAAAGGGAGCTACTGACTTTTGGCTCCTTCCTTGTAATATTTATAAATATTCCTAAAGCCTCATTGCCCACCCCCTCCGCCCCTTATCTTACGGGGATCAATATTACCCCCATATTAGTAAAAGGGAGGCTAAATCTTCCCTCCCCCCCCAATACCCACTGAGCCTTGAGTAGGGGTATGTCTACTGTAGAGCAGACAGCTAGTGGCTGCTTGCCATGATAAGACTGCTGACGATTCACTAATTCAAAAAGGGTAACTGGCACAGGCCCCCCATGGTGGGCATCTACTAAAATAACTGGGGGGAACAATGTCCCCATACCTCCATTCAACCAATTAGTTCAATAACCCCCACTCTCTGGCATGGGTGGCGGCACATGGTAACCCCATATCCCCCCCCACCCCCGTTAATTATTTTTTTAAATACCCCAACATGGCTCCTATAGACATGGGCATGTCAGTAGAACCTTACTGCCAGATCCCCCTTGATTGGATTAGTGTCTTTTTATAACAGTGAGAAGCCACTGGCTGATTGTTGTTTAGTAGACATGCCGCTACTCTCAGCACAGGTAGTGGCAGGAGGGAGACTTTAATCTCCCTTTTTCACTTATACTAAGGCTTTTTTTTAGCTTTGTATAATTTTCTGAAACACCAAATTTACCAAAAGGCATGGCTTTTTGTAATTTTTGGTCCTTCAGCTTTTTAGTTCATAGCTACCTTATGCCATAAGAATATCAAAATGGGGCTATCTAGTAAACCGCTTCCTAATTAAATATGGACTCCCACATGGATACCAATTTAAGGATCTATCTATTGAATGGCTGCCAGATGCATCTGTGGCCCAAATCAGAATTTAATTTTTAATCTTAATTCTGAATCGAAAATAATGGCTGAATTTTGTCTGAAAGCAATGAACAAATGGATGAAATTTGGTCTGGATGAAACTTTTTTTTATCTCAGTGTATTTAGAAAAAACAAATATTTTGGCGGTGTCAAAGTCTAATATTTTGTAATATATGTATCAAATAAGCTGAGGAAAATAAAGTAAACCAAATTTTAAAAAAACACCCTTTTTAAAGTGTTACTTTTTGCTGCTCAAGTCTCTTACTCCAACAGTCTATGTAAAATGAAAGATTGAAAATAAATTCTATACTGTATTTAGGGGTAGACAATTCTGATAAATGCCTATTTCCCAATTGCGATAGAGTATGTGTTTTCCTTCATTATATACAGTATCTCATAAAAGTGAGTACACCCCTCACATTTTTGTAAATATTTATTATATCTTTTCATGTGACAACACTGAACAAATGACACTCTACTACAATGTAAAGTAGTAAGTGCACAGCCTGTATAACAGTGTACATTTGCTGTCCCTCTCAAAATAACTCAACACCCAGCCATTAATGTCTAAACCGTTGGCTACAAAAGCGAGTACACCCGTAAGTGGAACTGTCCAAATTGGGCCCAATTAGCCATTTTCCCTCCCCGATGGCATGTGACTAATTAGTGTTACAAGGTCTCAGGTGTGAATGGGGAGCAGGTGTGTTAAAGTGTGTGTTATCACTCTCACACTCTCTCATACATGCTCAGCATCATATCCAGAGGTTGTCTTTGGGAAATAAACGTATGAGTGCTGCCAGCATCACTGCAGATGTTGAAGAGGTGGGGGGTCAGCCTGTCAGTGCTCAGATATATGCCACACACTGCATCAAATTGGTCTGCAAGGCTGTCGTCCTGGAAGGAAGCCACTGTTATAGGCAAAAGCAAATATTAAAATGATACAAAAAACAGAAAAAATCAGCGCTCTACTGCCACACAAATAAATAGGAAAAGGCAGCACCTTTAAGAGGGGAATCCCCTATAATCCCCTAAATATAAAGGTAAAATGGAAGAAGAGATGAAAGTGCGCCTAAAATATATGATAAAACGTATACAGAGTATATAGTAAAAGAGGCAAGTATAAAATGGTGGTAATGAATATGAAGTATAAATAAAACAATAGTCCAAAAGAAACTTATCAAGAGTCCGTAATGATGAAATATTATGGGAAAACGGGAAATCCTGAGACGTCAGAATGGAGTGGAATCTTCACAGTGGTATACTTGAATCCAATATAGGATATATGGAAGGGAAACAGAAACAAGAACTCCAATGGTATAGTATGTCAGCGGAAATAAAATACTAAATAGATAGAATAGCCGTACTCACATTCTCCAGAGCTAGATCCCAGCTCTGGTATTCAGCGCGTGAAGTGGAACAATCCCCACTCAAGGATATGCAAAGAAATGTTTGATTGGAGAGTATCTGGCCCAGATTCCGTATTCGAATAGATGTTATTCAACCCAAAATGAGAGAATAAAAATATAGTGCTCTCTATATACAATAAAGCAGAGGAATGTAAAGTAAAATACTTACATTCAATAGAGCAGATCTATACTGCTCAGTATAAGTGCCTAGGTGGTGTAATCCCCACCTGTGGATTCTTTAAGTTCCTTGTAGTTCCTACAAGGAACTTAAAGAATCCACAGGTGGGGATTACACCACCTAGGCACTTATACTGAGCAGATCTATACTGCTCTATAGAATGTAAGTATTTTACTTTACATTCCTCTGCTTTATTGTATATAGAGAGCACTATATTTTTATTCTCTCATTTTGGGTTGAATAACATCTATTCGAATACGGAATCTGGGCCAGATACTCTCCAATCAAACATTTCTTTGCATATGAATCCCTCCTGATTTTATGAGTGAATAAATTGCCTTTGAAGTATTCATCTGGTTGGAATCTGTTGGATCATCTTGCTGACCCTGATACCCCATCGGCTATCACTCGAGGAGGGATACTTAATAAAAAAAAAACATCTACGTCGTGGGGAGGCACCCATAAAACGCTTTACCAATCTGGAACTTGTGAGTGCATATAAATCATTATATTATTTTAAAGTATAAAACAATATTTGCACTATGTTTTATCCTCTATTACAGGTACGCTAGCAGAATCCCTAAATATCCTATCATTCACGCGGTTTTGTTATATGGTTATCAGCTGGGAAATAACCTTGGGAAGCAGTGTACCTATAAGTTAAGTTTTTTTCTGATATATTTTACACATATCACTTTGTTCACGGGTGGTTGTGTGTATTTGCTTTTTTCTATATATAAAATATGCTGAGCCCAGCAGATCAAAATATTTCCATGCTTTCTGACACTTGCAACTCTTGTTTTTCCGTTTGGGTTGTTCGTTGCCCCGTTTGCTGAACACTGCCCGAGAGTGGGCTACTTGAGACATGTATGTCTCATATGTAACATGCACGATTCGATACAGTGGTTTCAGGTCATTACATTGAGCCTTTACCAGCATGATGACATTTGGAGGTTTGCTTTGGTCGGTACGCAGGGTCTCACATTTCTCTCAAGATATGGGTGTTTCAGATTATTGTTTAGTCTCTATATATGTAAAGTGAGGCTTAGCCAACCTCAGGCCCGGTTGCACCTTGGACACTATTAATAGCTAACAGTGAATTAGGAGTAGCTAAAATGGTTGGTGGCTATCAGAATCTTGATGCTTTAACCATGTGCACACTGACATGTTTCATATCAGTAGCATTACTGAAGATGAGATCATGAAAGGGAGAGTTAAGAGAGGGCTAGTATGATACAGGTAGTGAGAGAGCTAAATCCTTATAAAGCAAAGACATGTGCGTTGTAGGGACCTCTGTATTGTAGCTCTGTACAATCCATCACAGTGACCCTGGCTGTGTGAGATAGTTATTAGTATCTCCTTGTTGTGTCCAGCCCTGTGTTTTATTTCTCTGTATTTTACACATCTCTACTTCTTATATGGGTATCACTGTAGTCTAACCAGCTCTGTGTATTGTATTTGTATTGTGCCATCCTCCATGTATTATATATCTATTCTTTCCTCAACTGTTTGTGGTATGGTTATCTCTGTATTGTGCCCGGCTCTATGTATATATGTGTGTGTGTGTGTAAGTATGTATGTATATATATATATATATATATATATATTACAGAGATATATATTTATGTTGTGCCCAGCTTGTTTTATTGTATGAGCATTTCTGTATTATGCTCACCTCTCTGCATTGTATGATGATCTCTATACTGTATACAGAGGAATAAACTTCTGGGGGAGGACTCTGTCACCCCACCATCTTAAAACTTCACCATGCCCCACTGCAGTAGACAGAGGATCCATTAAGTGTCTTATGGGTGTATGCAAAGAAGTGGATGACATTTGTACCAATGTACCTATATCAAAATGCCAACACAATGCAAAAATCATGTATGTAAGCATAATACCTATATAGAATAGTACAAATAATTTGTATTAAAATATTGTAAAATATATGAGTTTGTTTTGCATAGTAAAACACCTTTAAAATAATACATAATCCAAAATAATTTATTTTTGCATGTTTTTGCTTTGTACTTTTTTTGTAAATGTCTGTATGTTTGTCTGTAATCTGTATATTTGAAAGGTAAAATAAACAAAACAAAAAAATTATAGTCCATGTCCTGTAATGAAAATATTTTAAATACATTCAAGTTTCTCAAAGTATATATTTACAGCTTCTCTGTAAGAGTTAGCTTTTCTTTATATACTTTAAATATGGATCAAGGCAGATTAAACCCACTAGGACAAGTCATAATCACGGCACATTTTATCTTTACGTTCCTGACATGGTGTTTTTCATTAAAAGCTTAACTATCTCACAAAGTCAGTTTTTTTTTTTTTATATGGGTGTTATATAAACCATGTTCAAGTCTGATTTTAATTGCATTGGAAGGTGTAAAAATAAATATTGTATTAACTTTAAGTTCCTCAGTAATATTTTACCGACACACCATACACATGGTTCTTTTATATTTTTCAGTAGTTTATGGGGCAACACTTGTTTTTTTTTATTTTTTATTCTTTAGTTCTTTTCTGATTATTGCATTAGGGAAAGTATGTGTGTTATGGAGCTTGTCAGATGAGGGAGGGATTGCCATGGAAACATTATATTGGAGGGCATCTGGTATCTTCATAAATGGAATTATCTATAGCATTTTGGAAGTGGGCTCATTCTCTAAGGTCATTTGTGTCCCCATAGCTTATAGAAGAACATGAATTATATATTTAGGTCACTTTTAATTGTGCATAAATACTTCTTGGTTTTCAAGGATATATGATGTATATTCTTCTCAACCAGCATATGGCATTTCTAGTTACATTCATTTTTTTCAGAATAACTTCCCCATCATTTCTTTTTTTATTCTAGTTGAATTTCCTATTCAAGTTTTTCTTAGAATAGGTTATAAAGTTCGAGTCTAGTTTGAATTTGATTAATTATTACTTGGATGAATATTCTTGTTATTGGCTCTGCCAAAAAGACACGATAGCACTGCCAACCACCACCACCTGCTTAATTGGATTGAAACATATATTTTATTAAAGAAATTTAAGCTGCCAGTTTAAAGATGTTTTATATGAAGACTTTAGATGGGGGTTCAATACAAACAAAAATACTTGGTACTTGTGTGTTTATATTTATCTGCATTTTACAAAAGATTATTTACTTAGATCCAAGCTTACACTTATAAAATAAATCCTCAGAGAAGTATTGTCTTAAATACAGATGTATAAGTAAAATTCAGAATTTTGGGAAGCTTTTATAAAGGTTTTAAAGATTATCAATTCTTGCATAACCATATGACACATATGCTTGTCCACTATACATTACCTCAATCCCATCATTAAGACTTGTCAATACATCCTTAACGGGACGGGGCTTAATGATGTTTGGGTGTAATGACACCCAACTAACATCTGTGTCCCCGCAGCCCCTTTGAAGCATACTCACCTCAATGGGTACGATCAAGTGAAGCGGGTTGTTAGGCAGTCTCTTAGCAGCTAATTAGTTAGCAGCTCATCAAGTTGCAATCAGAGTCATGTGATTATGGTGACAGCCTGTCACTGCAATCACTGATACAATGTCACAGCCAATGATTTGTATCATGGGCAGTAACATTGTATTCTGCCTCACTCTCCCCTCACTTGCAAAGTCCAAGAGTTTTACTGTGTCTAAAATTTTTTTTAAAGCATTCAATTTACCCTTTCACTGCAGATCACAGTGATAATACTGTGATCATGGTGATCAGTACACTAGCATTGGTTTACTGCCGTTACTACGCAGAGGAGGGGGCCTTCGCCATGCGTGAGTCAAAGGAGAGTGACTCTATTGACCTATTTGACAGTGTGACACTGTAGAGCCCCTAAGTGAGCATTCTGGTGAGTGTGCTGCCACAATGGCAGCATCCACAGGGTGCTCAGAATGCCACATCGGTTCTGAGCAAAACTGTGTACCACCAAATCTAAGTGCTCCTGAAATACCCTCATTTTTGTCAACCTCCGGCATCACAATTAGAGTTGATAATTGTGAGCCATAAAATTACTTTAGCCTGTTTATTATGGGTGGTATGTTTGCGCTCATTGCTGTGCAAATGAATTTGTGTACCAACCATTATCCCACTGCCAATCCAGATTCTCACTACATCAAAAAGAATGTGGCACACTACTGACAACACTGAACACTGAGGAAGTTTTGAGCGCTTATGCTAGTAATGGGTATTGTGAAAAAAAAAACAGTATTAAGAGTTACTGACATAACTCCCATCCTAGCTATTTCTTTTTGCCAGAGATTTTGAAGATGGATAGGTATGAATAGCTTCTCCGTGTTCTCCATTTTAGTGTACTCCCAGTACATCCCTAGAAATTAGCCCTAGTATGACTGTCTATACAATATTAGGTCTCTAATTAATTATTTGTCAAAAAACATTTTCAGAAAATTACACTTGTGACCAAAATATCTGCATAGACAAGTCCCGTTTGAAGATCAAGGGAAGACTATTTTTCAAGCAGTACATTGCATCAAAGTGTTGTGTGAATGCAGCACTTGGTATACCTGGGCATTTCACATTTTTGCAGGAAAAGATCAGCTAGATCCACCATGTTTCCCTGATTTTGTGGGTAAAAACCAGCAAAATTCATGGAATCTTCTCCTCTCATAAAGAATAAGTGATATCACCTATGGCTAAATAATTTTTATTCTAGCTTAGATTTATTTAAAAATGTATTTTATTTTGATAGCACAGTCTGTGTGATACAGTGCAGAAGGACTGGAAAGGTTTCCCCCAGAAGCTGACCATGGTGAGGTGCTGGCTCTTATGTACGTGGACAGACAAGACATGTACATGTTGTCTACGCTTCAGGATGAGAGCATAGTGCCAGTCCACAGAAGCAGTGCACAAATCGGGAAGCCAAGAAGCATATGGGGAGAGTAGATTTGGCTGACCAATGTAATCAACCATATCTGATTCACCATAACACAAAAACCTGGTATAAAAAAGTTGCAACCTACCTTGTCCAGATTGCAGTATAGAATTCCTGTATATTGTACAAAAAGCTGCCCCATGAAAATACTTTCCTAGAGTTCACCCTGAGTTTTTTGTCTGATAGTTTATTTTGTCAGTCCCCTAACCCCTCGTCATAAAAATCTTAAAATGTTCAAAGAGTCTGTGGAGGACACTTCCCTAGTAGAATCACCCCACAGCCCACATAAAGTAACCCCCCAAAAAGTGTATAGTCTGCTACAAAAGAGGAGTTAGGAAGGACTCTGCATATTATTGCCATTACTGCTCATATGCATGTGAATGCTTTGAATGAATTTGAATGTGTATCATACAGAGTCAAACTTTTAATTCAGAACACTCTATATGTGTTCTGGATTCATGAACTTGGCTTGTCCTGATTACTCTTTGTGAGATGCCTGTATCAACTTTTTGACTTGTTATACCAACTACTCTGAATTCTGGATTGCCTGATCTCAGCCTGTCCCTGTTTATGTTAAGCTCAGCCATTATAAAATGGTTAGAAAAAGCAACTCAAGATTCCCCATTTAGAACACCATGGGATGCCTACTTTTAAAAAGTATATACCTTTGTGTGCGTCATTTTCTTTCCTGAGCTACCATACTACATCAAAGGCAACATAGGCCCACAAATTTATTTTGTCATATTTCCAAGTTGAAATGGTCACTTAATTTTTTTTGCCAAAAAACATGGAAAGCAATTACATGGGCGCAGTGTTATATCTGTGAGACAATGTTATATAAAAAAGTAGACCTTATTGCGCTAACACTTATCAGGCTAATAAAATTTCCTGTGAAAATGGAATTCATGTGGCTGAAAATAAAAACACCAATAAAAGTATAACTTTGTACACACACACTTGCACACCCCACACTGAACTGAACACAATCTGAAGAAAAAGTTTTTTTTTTTTCTGAAAAAAGCAAACTGGAAATAAAATAATCTGTCTTGAAGAAGACATTAAAAAAAAAAATCACAAATCAGTAAAATAATATCTAACTCAATAAATTAATCTTGGTGCAACTGGGGCACTGGCAGTGGCTAGGCACAGCAGTAAAATAACCATCTTACATAGGCTAATACCCACTCAAAGTTGGAGGAAGTGTGGCACTGGGAGGGGCTGGTAACTGTTTTTGGCATCACAGAATTAAGTCAGTATCACAAATCAAATTAACATGCTTATCCTGCATTGCTTCGGTGATATGGCCATATGGCAATAGTGACACAAAGTGACACACACAGCTTAAAATGGACATTACATTGGTAATTTTCCACACCTGTGGCTTTTTAAATTGCAATTAATGTCTGTGTATGAATAGTCAATGAGTTTGTTAGCTATCACGTTCTTATTAAGAAGTGGAAAATTAATAACAAGCCAAGGTCAGGTAGACCAAGAAAGATTTCAGCCAACACTGCCAGAAGAATTGTGCAGGATACAAAGAACAACTCACAGGTGACATTAGGAAAAATATAGGCTGCTCTGAAAAAAGACGTTGTGGTTGTTTCAAAGAGCACAATACGACAATACTTGAACAAAAGTTTGCTGCCTGGCCAAGTTGTTGGAAAGAAGTCTTTACTGTGCCAATGCCACAAAAAAGCCTGGTTATACTATGCCCGAAAACACCTTGACATGCCTCACAGCTTCTGGAACACTGTAATTTGGAGTGACAAGATCAAAATAGAGTTTTATGGTCACAACCATAAGTGCTATGTTTGGAGACGGGTCAACAAAGCCTATAGTGAAAAGAATACCAATTGTGAGCCATAAAATTACTTTAGCCTGTTTATTATGGGTGGTATGTTTGCGCTCATTGCTGTGCAAATGAATTTGTGTACCAGCCATTATCCCACTGCCAATCCAGATTCTCACTACATCAAAAAGAATGTGGCACACTACTGACAACACTGAACACTGAGGAAGTTTTGAGCGCTTATGCTAGTAATGGGTATTGTGAAAAAAAAACAGTATTAAGAGTTACTGACATAACTCCCATCCTAGCTATTTCTTTTTGCCAGAGATTTTGAAGATGGATAGGTATGAATAGCTTCTCCGTGTTCTCCATTTTAGTGTACTCCCAGTACATCCCTAGAAATTAACCCTAGTATGACTGTCTATACAAAATTAGGTCTCTAATTAATCATTTGTCAAAAAACATTTTCAGAAAATTACACTTGTGACCAAAATATCTGCATAGACAAGTCCCGTTTGAAGATCAAGGGAAGACTATTTTTCAAGCAGTACATTGCATCAAAGTGTTGTGTGAATGCAGCACTTGGTATACCTGGGCATTTCACATTTTTGCAGGAAAAGATCAGCTAGATCCACCATGTTGCCCTGATTCTGTGGGTAAAAACCAGCAAAATTCATGGGATCTTCTCCTCCCATAAAGAATAAGTGATATCACCTATGGCTAAATAATTTTTATTCTAGCTTAGATTTATTTAAAAATGTATTTTATTTTGATAGCACAGTCTGTGTGATACAGTGCAGAAGGACTGGAAAGGTTTCCCCCAGAAGCTGACCATGGTGAGGTGCTGGCTCTTATGTACGTGGACAGACAAGACATGTACACGTTGTCTACGATTCAGGATGAGAGCATAGTGCCAGTCCACAGAAGCAGTGCACAAATCGGGAAGCCAAAGTGCATTGTTAAATACAAGAAACATATGGGGAGAGTAGATTTGCTGACCAATGTAATCAACCATATCTGATTCACCATAACACAAAAACCTGGTATAAAAAAGTTGCAACCTACCTTGTCCAGATTGCAGTCTAGAATTCCTGTATATTGTACAAAAAGCTGCCACATGAAAATACTTTCCTAGACTTCACCCTGAGTTTTTTTGTCCGATAGTTTATTTTGTCAGTCCCCTAACCCCTCGTCATAAAAATCTTAAAATGTTCAAAGAGTCTGTGGAGGACACTTCCCTAGTAGAATCACCCCACAACCCACATAAAGTCACCCCCCAAAAGGTGTATAGTCTGCTACAAAAGAGGAGTTAGGAAGGACTCTGCACATTATTGCCATTACTGCTCATATGCATCTGAATGCTTTGAATGAATTTGAATGTATCATACAGAGTTAAACTTTTAATTCAGAACACTCTATATGTGTTCTGGATTCATGAACTTGGCTTGTCCTGATTACTCTTTGTGAGATGCCTATATCAACTTTTTGACTTGTTATACCAGCTACTCTGAATTCTGGATTGCCTGATCTCAGCCTGTCCCTGTTTATGTTAAGCTCAGCCATTATAAAATGGTTAGAAAAAACAACTCAAGATTCCCCATTTAGAACACCATGGGATGCCTACTTTTAAAAAGTATATGCCTTTGTGTGCGTCATTTTCTTTCCTGAGCTACCATACTACCTCAAAGGCAACATAGGCCCACACATTTATTTTGTCATATTTCCAAGTTGAAATGGTCACTTAATTTTTTTTGCCAAAAAACATGGAAAGCAATTACATGGGCGCAGTGTTATATCTGTGAGACGATGTTATGTAAAAAAGTAGACCTTATTGCGCTAACACTTATCAGGCTAATAAAATTTCCTGTGAAAATGGAATTCATGTGGCTGAAAATAAAAACACCAATAAAAGTATAACTTTGTGCACACACACTTGCACACCCCACACTGAACTGAACACATTCTGAAGAAAAAGTTTTTTGGTTTTTTTTTCTGAAAAAAGCAAACTGGAAGAAGAAATTAAAAAAAAAAAAATCACAAATCAGTAAAATAATATCTAACTCAATAAATTAATCTTGGTGCAACTGGGGCACTGGCAGTGGCTAGGCACAGCAGTAAAATAACCATGTTACATAGGCTAATACCCACTCAAAGTTGGAGGAAGTGTGGCACTGGGAGGGGCTGGTAACTTTTTTTGGCATCACAGAATTAAGTCAGTATCACAAATCAAATTAACATGCTTATCCTGCATTGCTTCGGTGATATGGCCATATGGCAATAGTGACACAAAGTGACACACACAGCTTAAAATGGACATTACATTGGTAATTTTCCACACCTGTGGCTTTTTAAATTGCAATTAATGTCTGTGTATGAGTAGTCAATGAGTTTGTTAGCTATCACGTTCTTATTAAGAAGTGGAAAATTGATAACAAGCCAAGGTCAGGTAGACCAAGAAAGATTTCAGCCAACACTGCCAGAAGAATTGTGCAGGATACAAAGAACAACTCACAGGTGGCATTAGGAAAAATATAGGCTGCTCTGAAAAAAGACGTTGTGGTTGTTTCAAAGAGCACAATACGACAATACTTGAACAAAAGTTTGCTGCCTGGCCAAGTTGTTGGAAAGAAGTCTTTACTGTGCCAATGCCACAAAAAAGCCTGGTTATACTATGCCCGAAAACACCTTGACATGCCTCACAGCTTCTGGAACACTGTAATTTGGAGTGACAAGATCAAAATAGAGTTTTATGGTCACAACCATAAGTGCTATGTTTGGAGACGGGTCAACAAGGCCTATAGTGAAAAGAATACCATCCCCACTGTAAAGCATAGTGGTGGCTCTCTGATGGTTTGGGGTAGAGTGAGCTCTAAGGACATGGGAAATCTTATGAAAATTGATGGCAAGATGAATGCAGCATGCTATCAGAAAATACTGGCACACAATTTGCATTCTTCTTCACGAAAGGCTGCGCATGTGATGCTCTTGACTTTCCAGAATGACAATGACCCTAAGCACAGGGCCACATTGACCATCCAGTGGTTACAGCAGAAAAGGTGAAGGTTCTGGAGTGGCCATCACAGTCTCTTGACCTTAATATCATCGAGCCACTCTATGGAGATCTCACATTCAAAGACTTTTCATGACCTGGAGACATTTTGCCAAGATTAATGGGCAGCTAACCACCTGCAAGAATTAGGGGCCTCATAGACAACTATTACAAAAGACTGCATGCTGTCATTGATGCTAAAGGGGACAATATACAGTATTAAGAAATATGGGTGTACAGGCTTTTGAACAAGGGTCATTTCATTTTTTCTTTGATGCCATGTTTTGTTTCATAATTGTGTCATTCTGTTATTACCTACAGCTGAATATGAATCCCATAAGAAATGAAAAAAATGTGTTGTGCCTGCTCACTTATTTTTTTTCTTTAGAAATGGTATATATATTACCAATCCTCCTAAGGTATGCAAACTCTTGAGCACAACTCTATGTGGAATTCAGACGACATACAAATATGTTATTTCAAAAAAAGCAAACCATACTATATTATGATTAACACTAGGTTTATCCCAGTATAGAATATTACATGTAATAGTGTTTTTTTTTTTTTTAAATGAAAGAATATATTACTGAAAGGGTTAACAAATCATAATTGTGGAAGAGTGCAGAGTATTTAACACTGACTGTAAAATATAAAAATTCATCCCTTGTTAAAATCTTAATTTTAACAAGATTGCAAATTTAACTAAGCAATAGTTACTTGAAATAATTCTTTCTAGTCTTTGAGTAATTAGGTACCAAGCCTATAGTATAGGCTGATGATGTTACCCAGAGGAACACTTGCTAGAGATAGCAACTATTACAGAAATAAGTCTGAATAAAGTTCACCAGAAACTATAAGACATGTAAATGTGTTTAATATGTGTGTTTGTGCTATATATATGACTTATATAGGACACTTTTATGACCACAGGTAAAGAATTTGACCTCTAAAGATTTGCAGGACTATGTATGATAACTTAGATAATTTTATATTAAGACAGTTTTAATTGGTTGGTGAAATTAACTTTGAATGGCAAAACAGTAATGCTGTCATTAGCATGCCTGGAGGTTACTTCCAACTAAAATACATACCAAAAACAAAGCAGAGTAAGTATTTGGTAATAGTCCGTCTGTTTTTTGTGATTATAACAACTCACATTTCAATCAGTATTTTTCTTTAATCATTTTTATCACTCTTTGTTATTTATAGGCTGCCTCATTATTGTGTTTAATAATACAATTCTATATCCTTCACCAGATCCTAGATATCGATTGTTTAAAATTCATCAAATTAATCAATTATACATAAACACAAGGAGAGAAAAACAAGTAGCAAGAAAGGTGAGAATGGACAACAGTTCAATTAGCCTGCCCTTCGGTGGGTCCCCGCTCAGATTTAAAGCTGGTTTTAGCTCAACTTGTGCCATTACAGAGAGAACATATCTGAAACATATCAGACTGGTCCCAACCATACGGTCAGTCCAGATCCAAAATGCCAGCAAGGTCCCTCTGCAAAAGAGATACGGCAACCCCAGATGATCGTTTCAACCTTATAAGGTATCATCAGTTAGGTATAGCCAATATCCCTCTAGGCAACGTGAGTAAGGGGTCCATGTCTGCATTGCCCTTTAATCCTATGGAGAGAAAAACAAGGAGCAAGAGAGATGAGAATGGACAACAGCTCAATTAGCCTGCCCTTCGGTGGGTTCCCGCTCGAATCTCAAGCTGGTTTTAGCTCAACTTGTGCCATTACAGAGAGAACATAGCTGAAGCATATCAGACTGGTCCCACCTGTAGGGGCAGTCCAGATCCTAAATGCCAGCAAGTTCCCTATGCACGAAAGATGCGGCAACCCCAGACAATCGTTTCAACCTTGTAAGGTATCATCAGTGAGGTATAGACAATATCCCTCTAGGCACAGTGAGCAAGGGGTCTACGTCTGGATTGCCCTTTAAACTTAAGGAGAGAAAAATAAGTAGCAAGAGAGTTGAGAACAGACAACAAATTAGCCTCTCTTGCTATTTGTTTTTCTCTCCTTAAGTTTAAAGGGCAATGCAGACATGAACCCCTTGCTCACGGTGCCTAGAGGGATATTGGCTATACCTCACTGATGATACTTTACAATGTTGAAACGATTGTCTGGGGCTGCTGTATCTCTTGTGCAGAGGGAACCTGCTGGCATTTCAGATCTGGACTGCCCGTATGAGTGGGACCAGTCTGATATGCTTCAGATATGTTCTATCTGTAATGGCACAAGTTGAGCTAAAACAAGCTTGAGATCTGAGTGGGGACCCACCGAAAGGCAGGCTAATTGAGCTGTTGTCAGTTCTCATCTCTCTTGCTACTTGTTTTTTTCTCTTTATACATAAACACTCCAAAAACAAAATAGAAAAGTTGACACTTTCCAAAGTCCCACTGTGATTACTACAGTTCTTGTTAGATTGATTTCCCATAAAAAAATTTCCCCAGCAAATTTTTATTTGTTGTATTTTTTTTGCTTTTGCCCAACATTTTGCTAGCTTTTACTCTTTGCAAGTCCCTCTTGTGGTTTAACGTATATTCCACTATCAACAGCTCATATTCTACAACATATACCTTGTTACAACTCAGGAAGAACAGTATCAAAAAGTGCATTGTCCCTGGGGTTTATCATTAGCACTAAAAAAGGCACATAATACTATATGTATCACTCCCAAACAGACTTTAACACACATGTGCGTGCCACTTTTGATTGCAGGTTAAAAATACATACATATCTCGAAATGACAGAGTAATTTACTGTCTCAACAAATACTTGTCATTTAGCAACTATTTAGCATCAAAATACATTAGTTCTATTAACAGAGGAGCAGCTATTAGATTTTCTTTACCCATATAGTATAATTTCATGGACTTTATTAATGCTTGTGACCTTCACAGTTGTCCTAACACCAGCAAATTACATGCTTTGCTTAAACTGCATAAATGCATTTCTGGTTCTTGTGACATTGTGTATTTTCCTGGCTAACCATGACAGCATCACTTATGGGTTAGCTTCACTTCTCAGGTGTCAGGACAAGAAATTCTAATTAACAATAAAACAATTAAGCACATATAACCTCTTCATCCCTATCCCTCTCCTCCCCCCCCCCTTAGTCCTCTTCAGTCTTTATCATTCCTGTCTTCAGGTGACCGACAGGATTGACGTTTCTCTTTCACCTTACCATGTTTATAATGGCTATACCAGAGAAAGTTCAGCCTCTTATTTCTCTAAAGCAGGGGTTCTCAACATTAGTCCTCAGGACCCCCTACCAGTCCAGGGTTTAGGGATTAGCTGGGTGTGTCTAAGGTGTTTAGAAAATGAAAAGAAAAACACCATAGAGTCTAAGGTGTTTTTTTCCCTTTTTCTAAACACCTGAGACACACCCAGGTAATCCCCAAATCCTGGACTGGTAGGGGGTCCTGAGGACTGGGTTGAGAACCCCTGCTCTAAAGGGTTTAGTATAAAGCCTGCTGGGGCTTGACTAACTTGACCAAGTTTAAATTTATATCTGAATTATTGCATGGGATCTCTGCATTAATTTAGTTAGCAGCTGGAAAGGCTATGCCTAATTTCCTTATGTTCTGTTCTATCTTCTATCCCTGGTGGCTATGGTAGGGGCCATCCTTTATTCTTACTTGGTTTGTCTTGAAAATCCTTGTGTCTCTTTGTGTCTAGAGAGACTCTGTGTTTTCTTGGGACTTTAAAATAGGAGCTAGTACAGGAGGAAGCCTTTTTAGTTAAGCTTGCAATTTTTGTCTTCAAGGAGGCTTCTGCTTCTTTCCTGTAAGAGGCTCAGATGGCAAAGGTCACCTCTATTTTTAGATCTAGACGATAGCGCATGCTCTCTGTATAATTAGGCAATCCAGGATCTTACGTGCATGCGGAGCTCTTGTAAACTTTAAAGAGATATTGTAGGCTTTTTTTTTCAGAATATTGCAAAATTTTAAAAGACAGTTGTTTCATCAGGTTTTGCTGCCCCAAAACTTCTAATTTATTCTTCCAATTAATGAGGTGGAAGTATCTGTGAAAAAAAAAAAAAGTAGTTTTTAATTCAGTTTTTTTAGGGTTTTTTGTTTGGGTTTATTAAGGTTTAATTTTATCTCCTTAACTCCATAGGGAATGATAGTATAATTAATTTCATTTAATGGGACAAAAAGACAGCCAATATCAATTTAACTGTATGACTTTGTAACTTCTGTCCAAAACACTCCCAAGATGTATCTCCAAAGAAGAAGTAGACATCGAACCACTGCATGGGCTGTAGGTCTAAAGCACCATCAGGCAAAAATGTATGTTTTATGTTGTATCTAAGAAAATATAGAAAGTTCTCTCAGAAGAACTAAAAAATTGGACCTCTCAAGGTATCACAGAAGTATTTCAGCAAAAAGACCTGGTGTCTTCTGAATCTAGTTCAGACCAGGGGGCTTTTCAATCCTATTTTTCAGAAGGAAAAAAAAAAAGGTGGGAACTTGGAGAAAAGCTATTGACTCCAGAACAGTAGAAAAACTATAACATTAAGGTTAATTCTTAAGATCCCAGAAGAAAGAACACAGTAGGAATCCTCAGACATATATTTTGAGGATCTTAAAAGTCTTATAAGATCTAATAGACCATATTTTCCCATACATGCTCCTATCTAATTCGTACTACATTTTCCAAACTGGAAAAGAGATTGTCCCTACAGGGTATATGCCTAAAGACCACTCTGCCAATAGACAGTATTGCTTACCTAATGAACCCATGGAAAAAAAGGCTAGACTAGCTTGGTTAAAGCTTATCTGACATTGGGGTTCAGGTCTGCATCCAGAAGGGGATGTGAATACTGTTACAAAGGCCTGCTTTCTCTTCCCTTCCAAAGGGATCAACTAGTCAGCAAAGTATTAATGGGGCAATCCAAAAATCAACTCAGAGTAAAAAGTATTTTTCAACCTCAGGGAAAAATACATCTTCCTTCTTCATAATGGTGGGAGAAGCACAACAAGAATCACTCATTTCATGAAAATATAAAGATCTGGTAGAGCATACACCACATTTTCTTCTTGGATATATTCACAGCCTGCCTCTTCAAAATCACCAAGCAGAAGGGGATAGAGAGCCTCAGCCAAACCCATATGAATGTGTGTTGGCCCAAACAGCAGAAGTAGGATGTCATCTTCAATTCTTCTATCAGGTCTGGGCCAGATCCATCTTAGACAAATGGGTCCTTTTCATTCTCAAAGATGGTTTTAAACTTGAAGTTGAATAATTCCCAACTTCAGGAAGATTCATAAGATCAAAAGTGGGGTGTGGGTGTAAAAACAGAAGCTATAAGAAATTTTAACTCTTCTAAGTCAGAGTTGTAGCAGACATTCCATCACAGACCACTTCAAAGTTTTTTACTTGACTTTCTTCTTTGACTCCAAATCCTTTTCACAAGTTTTAACTTATCGAAGAATTGCAATCTTTGAGCATGGAGCGATTTAGGAAGCATCTTTCTTAAATTTTACAAGACGGAAGCCAAGAGCCAGGAGCTCCCTTCTTGTAATATAAAACAAGCAAATAATGAATATCAGGACACAATTTTGTTGTAAACTGTATTTGTTCATGCATTTTAGAATGAACATGATTTCTTTGAAAAACTAATGCCTGGGTCTAGAAACCATCTACTACTTCATGTTACCATAAAATATGGAATGTGTTCAAAAATTGCTCTGACAGGAATGGAAAAAAAATCCTCAATGCAGTGATGCAGTGATATTGGATTCAGTCCAAGTGTCAGCACTTTCAGCTCTCACCAATTTTAGATGAGCTTTAGATCCAGTTGTACCCCATTGCACAGTGCTACAGAATTTGCAGGCTCTATATAAATAATAAAAACACAATAATAATAATAGCTAGATTACCAAGTCCAGTGAAACATAGAATGTGATGGCAGATAAGAACCATTCGGCTCATCTAGTCTGCCCAATTTTCTAAATACTTTCATTAGTCCCTAGCATTATCTTATAGTTCGGATAGCCTTATGCCTATCCCACCATATTCTATAACTCCTTTACTGTGTTAAAAAGCAAATATTGCTATGAATAAGACCTTGTGTTCCCCTTAGGGGCATGTTGTTGGTCCACACAGCCCACTTTAAACCTCTTCGAGAGATTAAAGCTTATGGCCTCCCAGAGTAATCTCTACCTTTACATACCTGTCTCCTGCTCTCTCCTATGGGACAGTGCTTTGCTCTCTCCTCCAGCTCTGCTTCACTCCTACTTGATATTTATTGTCCTAATGTTTCAAATACCCAACCTCCTATAGTCTGTAAGCTCGTTTGAGCAGGGTCCTCTTCAACCTATTGTTCCTGTAAGTTTTCTTGTAATTGTCCTATTTATTGTTACACCCCCCCTCTCAAAATATTGTAAAGCGCTACGGAATCTGTTGGCGCTATATAAATGGCAATAATAATAATAATAATAATTAAGGCATTTGTGTTAACTTTGTAGACTGTTTTTCTGGTGGCCATCACTTCTGCGACATTAGTTTCTGAATTACATGCTCTTTCAGCAGAAGAACCTTACACAGTCTTGCATCAAGACAGGGATATTCTTCATCCATCTCCAGAATTTTGCCTTCCTTCCTATTATCCCTCTCCAATATCTTCTATCAGGGCTCACTCTAACAGAGGCATGGCAGTGTCTTTGGCTTCATCTGCAGAGGTTACATTGGAGGAGAGTTGTAGTACAGCTCCCTGGTCTTTTCCTTTGGCTTTTTTTAGTCATTATGAATTGGACATGGAAATTTCTTTAGTCATCTTTTGGGCTGTAACTTCTAATAAAAAAAAAGTGCAGTGGTTGCTGTATCTGTCCATCCCTTCTGAAGTATTACCCATAAGTGATGTTGTCATGGTTATGCATGAAAGGAGAAAACATGTATTATACTTACAGTATTTTTCTTTTCCTGGCTATTTTCCATGACAGCATCACACTCCCTCAATTCTATTTTTTTATTTTTATTTTTGGTCTGAGACTTTGTAGAGAGGTTGTCATGGACTGAAAGAGGGTGGGGCTTATATGTGCTTAATTTTATGGCAAGACAGGAGGCTTCATATTTGCTTATCTTTCTTTACAGTAACTTCCAGCAGCAAAGAAACAGTTAACAATCAGTAAAAGGTTTAATCAATCAGAATGTAAAACAGAGTATATCTAGTCATCAGGCTCCTCCCAACTCCTCTTTCTTTGCTGCTTAGCCTCCCAGGTGAGTCTATTCTAATTATAGTCCCTTCTTTTTGAAACACATAATTATTTTAGATAATCACCAAGATACAGAAAAGACTTCAGGCCTAATGAGTGTTACCACCCCTTAGGTCTTCTATCTTTAAGAGTGCAGCGCTGTATTATATGTGAGAGCACAGTGAATTACCTGTGATTCAAAGACAATTATCCTTTATATTCTCCAATGTAATGTACATACAAAAGAAAACAGAAATATATACAGATAATTGTGCAGTATGTTAAATACTATAGTAAAGACTTAAGTGAGTAACAGATATATCTACACTTACATTTTTAGAGCCTTTTCAAGTAAATTAGGCTCTAAACTTCCGTACATCTGTGTCTTTAAGGGTAGATCACACGACCCCTCTCTCCAAGGTAGTTTGCATGGGTCTCAGGGACAAGACAGTCTTACCTCTCAGCATGGAGAGGTTGGTGTGGCTGGTGTTTGGAAAGGGACATTGATGCCTTTTCAGCTTCTTTAATTACCATCATGAACCTTCCGTCGTCCCTTTTCGATCAGGGTAAATCGATTAATGTCTTTTGTTCTGCTATTTCTGTGGCCCATACTCCTATTGACAACTCTTCAGTTGGCAAACATCCTTCCGTATGTAAACTTTTGCCTCGCAAGACCTCCGGTTCCCAAATATAATCAGTTTTGGGATGTTGCTATTGTACTAGCCTTTTTTAGAGGCTTGGCCTCCTAGTGAAGCTCTTTGACAACTGTCAGCCAAATTGGCACTACTTCTCTGTTTGGTATCCTTCCAGAGAGTCTCAGACATCAGAACATTTGACTTTCATACCCTTGACTTTACTCCTGAGGGAGTAAATTTCTTCATTAACCGATGCACGAAAACCAATTCGTCTACAGTGAGCTATCTTTATTTCATGGATAAACCCATGTTTGTGTAGCTCATTGCATCCAGCATACATCTTTACTACTCCCCTTGGAGCACAAACGGGCCCCCTACTGGTGTCTTATGTGCAACCTCACAAGCTCGCTGGATCAAGTGGCTCCTAGTCCTAGCTGGCATTGACACATCTTTTGGTGCTCATTCTGTTCGAGGTGCATTTTCGGCTGGATATTCCCTGGCAGAAATTTTAGCTTCCGCAGATTGGTCCAGGGAATCTACCTTCCGCACCTTTTATTTTAAACCGTCACCTCATGTGTCTCTTCCCATGTTCTCCTCACTTTAAAACAGCAAATATGAAGTCTCCTGTCTTTCCATAAAATTCAGGCTTATTCTAAATTTAGTGACCGAATAATCTAAATTTTATTAAAGACAGGAGGTGAATATTTTCCCATCTGTGCAATACTCCCCCACCCTGCTAGGTAGGTATCTTGTAATACCTCTATATTTTCATTATCCAATTATTTTGTATGTACTCTACTAGGGTTTCCTGTTCTTATATTACAGAATGCATTTCTAGTTGTACACATCTTTAACCCCTTAAGGACACATGACATGTGTGACATGTCATGATTCCCTTTTATTCCAGAGGTTTTGTCCTTACGGGGTTAAATCATAGCCTTATGTTAGTCGGAGTATTTGATGTGCACTGTTTTTTAATACATGGACTTAATGTTTGTTAGGAGTATTTGATTCTCTTACCCAAGAGACCATACTTTCACGATTACTTTTTTTTTTCCTTGTGTGAAGACCTTTCGTTACCTTTGCAAAAAAAGTGTCACTTGTCACAAGAGGCATTTCAGTCATTTAAACCATGCTGTTGACCATTAGTCCTATGAACCCCCCAAGATTAATTTTCAGGTGGGAAACAGATGTGGGTGTAACATTTACAGAACAATAATGGGAAAAATATTCATACTAACCCATCAATGCTGCATCTGCTCCAAGTATTCTATAATTCACATTAATTCGTAAATACTCCAATTTCTATTACATATTCAACATAAGGATCAAATTGCACATTCTATAAGTGATTTTTTTTATATATGTTTCTTAAAATATATAAACCTGTCAATAACAATTGTAATACTATTCTTTTACGGACCCATCTGAGTATGGGGAGTCTCATATGGGTACCGCATGATGAACAGTGTTCAGTGTTTCTTATTGTCAGGATTTGTTAAGATGTGTAATACAAATGCAGATTAAATAACTTACTTGTAGGAAGCTGTAGCAATCATGAGTAGTGTTACGATTGCCTCCGGTCTAGCAGGAGGTTGGATCGCTTAGAGGTCCTGGTTCCCGAAGTCGGAGAGGCGAATGGTGCTCCAATTGGTAGAAAATCTGTAAATGTAGAATATCCCACCAGCTATAATAAAGCTAGGATTCCTGGATCCCTACAACACGAGTCGAGGCTGGGAGTTGAGGGTAAGACGAACTGGCTTTAATGGCAAACAAGCATGGCAATTTATGCAAATCCCCAGGTCCAGGGACAGCCCCCTATGGACCTGATGGGATACAGGTACAGTACAAAGATTCCACCAATCATAATACATTGCATCATTCAAACTAGTACCCGCCCAGCTTGGAGATAATGAGTCCAATGGTTATACAATCTAATTATCTCCAAGCGCCCAAAAGACCATGTTTTATTGTGTCCTAGAAAACAGCATAAAATACATAACTTTAACATTTTAATGGGAATATAGTTCATTCGACTATTCATTCGGTAGCTCAGATCTGGACGCATCAGGTATACTAATTGCGCCAAGATCCCACGAACAGAACAGGGAATTTCTGCCATATAAAGTCTCATTCGGTACTTCTGTTGCGAACCCCTGCTGGCGGCCATGTTTTAAGGCTGGTCAATGGACAGCGGGACCTCGACCTGAAACTCCTGGAGTGGGTGTCGGCTGCATATTCACACGAATCCCCACTCTCAGTATGGTTCTCCCAGCTGTTCGGGAGACGAACAGAGGCCGCCCAGAAGGGGGTACTTAACCTGCGGTTAACTGCAAGATCAACGTTCTAACTGAGGCCACACGTCAGAATGTAGGTAGTCCCCGTTCGTGAGTCTTTTGGTAGTTTCCCTTCGGATAAATGCATACGAACGTGGATCCCCTGTGACTGTCAGTTAGTTGGTGGTTAACCGCAGACCGCAGCTCCGGGGCGGTTAATGAGAGTCACACTCCGCTCGTAGGGTGGTTGGTTATTAGGAACCTTCCGAGGTGACTGTGGTTAAGTGGCGGCACATGCCAAGGTCTAGGTGGTCCATCGTGTGTTTATAATGGTTCGTGGAGTGAGTTTGTATGGTCTTTATACCGAACACAGGATGGGTTTTAACGAAAGGGGTTAGTTTGTAACAGTGAAACGGGTTCTTGTAACAAGTAGTTTAACTGCAGAGGAGATAATATCTTAAGTTCAGCTTGAGGTACAAATAAGCTAGGCAAATCCAAGGTCAAAATCTTTTACTCCAATAGGGTGTACAAATTAGTGTGTTTCAAGTAAGCCCTTAAAATTCTAAATGGTGTAATAGTAGCTCAAAACACTCAAATGTGGGTATACCCCTATGCCCACACACAAACAAATTACAAATGTGACAAAAAGTGATAAAGTAGAGTGCTTGAAAAGTGCTAGTGCTTTTATATTTACCCTTAGTACATTGGTATATCATGGGTATGCAGCGAATATATAAAAGAAGGAGACAAAAACAAACGTATAACAAACATATAGGGTGCAGATGGTAATATATGTGGAATTGGAGATAATAAATTATAGGATCCACTCACATGGACCAGAGCCTGTAGTTACTGGCTCTGTAATCAAAGCCGTTATGCCTTTGTGGTAGCATACCACCATCCATTGAGTGAAAGCAAGAAAGAGAAAACTCCAATGGTACAGTATATTTGTGTCTTCTTATGTACCCTGGCTTAAAAATTTCTTAAGCTCACCTTATTCAGAGCCCATAAATCCTGGCTCTAGAATTAAATGCCTGTTACCTAATTCAGAGTTAGCAAAACCTCAAATGGATCCCTTCTGAAGGACCGAAACTGTGTGAAGTTAATTATACAAATGTATTGCCAGAATATTAGTAAAACAAATAAATAAACCAATATAAAACAAGTATAAAAGCACTAAGTCCTTATGTTCCAATGCCAATGCGCGTTTCATTCGACTTGAGCTTCCTAAGTGTGTTGCTCCAGAAGGTATCGATTTTTTTAAATGCTGCTCTCAAACAAAATCTCTGGTCACATGATGGTGTTGCAGCCAATCATCTTGCCGGTCGGTCCATTCCTGTGTTGTAGACATTTAGGCTTGATTAGGGGTATCCATGCCTTTCTTTTTCATACTATCCAATGGTGAATGTCCTTTTAGTGAACTCCCAGTCCCTGTTAAGGGACACATCACTTCTGGTTCGCAAGCAAGCCCATCTCTTGCACACTTTCGCCCGGTCCGCATCGTCTCACGTAACCTTGCTGATGAACGAACAGAATATGTGCTTCTAGAGGGCTCCATATTGTTTGTGAGCAAGGAAGGGCAGAATAGAGAAAAGGATAAAGGAATAGGTACTGTTCACATAGAAACATATACCAAGGGGTATTTTGTTAAAGCCACAGTACCACTAATTATAGTGCCACATATATTAGAAGCTACCTTTAGAGTTATACATTTTTACAACAAACATATATTTACAACAGACCTATTTCATTGTTAAAATACAGATAGTAATTGCATATCTTTTAAAAATTATATTGATATAAACCTATATTAAAAATATTATTCAAAATTATTATAATCAATTTTATTATTATAAAAAATGACATAACATAAAATCGATGTTTAGATCTTGTGGTTGAAGAGTATTAAAGTTTAAAATCCACTGCATTTCCAATTTTCCCAAGCTTTTTACTACATCTCCCCCTCTCCATTTACCTATTAATCTTTGGATACCCAGGAATTGTAATCCTTTGGGATCCCCAGAAATCCAAGGTCAAATCAGTTCCGAGTTCAGGGTTGGAGAAGGTGATATATAATCGGTAGGATTAGCAAGGTCAGTAACAATGGAATAAAGTAGAGAAAGCTTAGGGAAAAGCAGTAGCATTAGAGGTGAGCACTGCAAGTGCATTATTGCCTTGCCATAGAAAATGCAGAGCATGAGGACATCTAGCATCAGTTAGATGACCAAACGTTGGTTAGCCAACAGGAAGTACCACTACTGACTGTCTGACAGCCAATAGAGGCAGTCTTAGTCTTTATTGTTTATTGCAGTTTTTCAACGAAATGAAGTGGTGTAGGTGCCGATAGTGTCCCTTTAACCGATAGTGTTTCTTTAAGCTGGTGCATTTGCAGAGATTTTCAGAAAATTGTGAGTCATAAATAGAATTTGAGTCTATTTGGTATTTGATTTGTTATTGATTTTATATGTGCTTAATTTTCTTGCAGCACAAATTGATAAATATGTTATTGTTGATTTATATTTATTTTGGATTTAGTCTGATCATTTGCTTCTTTAAACAGCTACGTGCAGCATTCATAGTAATGTAGATTAGAAAAGCTGTGTTAGTCCAGTAACTCAAAATAACCTTCTTGTCAGATCTTTAATTCTTCAGTTGTATTTTTTTATATATTATTTATTCCTCTGATACCAACCCTTTTCTAGAACAGAATTTTGTCTTTATTCTATTTCTTTACACATGTAGACAACTGTAATATATAAGAAAACCAATAAAATACTAAATTAAAGTCTTTTAATTTGGTTTATGTATTGTTGTGATATCATAAATTGTTATGGAGGAATCATAAAGCTACTCATTAAACAATAACCTTTTCAATTTATAGTTCTACAAGAAGTTAATAAATAAATGTGCTTTGAAAATAAGAATACTTCAAAACACTTTTGTTTTATAGACTAATTTAATTACAAATATTTGTATTTGTTATGGAAAAGTATGATGAAAAGGATTATAAAATCATTTTCACACTTGTCCCAATGATATTTTAACTAATTATTTAATCCCTTAAGGACTGAGCCAGTTGTACAAGTTGTGATCAAAACAAAATGTAAACAAAACCTGGCATCTGGCATCTGTCCAACCGTAATTTGCCTCTTTCATATTAAATTCCCCCCCACTTATTATATATATAATTTTGTTCAGGAGAAACAGGACTTTCATGTCACATCAAATATTTATATATTAAACATAATTTAATGTGAATAAAATGTAAACAAATGTGAAATATTAAGTTTTTTTATTTCTTTAGTACTGCGTGACATTTTAACTGTGAATGTCATAAAACTGAAGTCTCATGAGTAAAATAGTAACCCCCAAAGTACAGGTTTTATAGTATTTTGGAAAGTTACAGGGTCAAATTTAGCACATTAAATTTTTTAGTTTATGAACATTAAAATTTGCCAGACTGGTTATGTTGATTTTGAGACCAAATGGTAGCCCAGGAATGTAAATTACCCCCATGATAGTATACCATTTGCAAAAGTAGGCAACCCAAGGTATTATAAATAGGGCACGTCTGGTCTTTTTTAGTAGCCACTTAGTCACATACACTGACCAAAGTTAGCATTCTAATTTGTATGTGTGTGAAAAATGCAAATAACAGATTTGAACAATAATTTTGGCCAGTGTTTTTGACTACTAAAGAGGATACTAAATACTAAAAAAAGACTGCACATAGCCCATTTGCAATAATGTGGGTTGTCTACTTTTGCAAATGGTATGCCATCATTGGGGTAATTCTCATTCCTGGGCTACCATATGGTCTCAAAGGCAACATAACCAATCTAGTGAATTATAATGTGAAAAAATGGAAATGCAAGTCTTATATTACACTCTGTAACTTAAGAAAACACCATATGACCTGTACATGGTGGGTACTGTTATACTCAGGAGACTTCGCTGAACACAAATATTAGTGTTTCAGAACAGTAAAATGTATCACAACAATAATATCAACAGCAATAATATCACAACAATAATATCAACAGTGAAAGTGCCGTTTGTGTGTGAAAAATGCAAAAACTTCCCTTTCACTGACAATATCATCCAAGTTTTATCACGTTTTGATATGTTTTACTGTTTTTGAAACACTAATATCTGTGTTCAGTGAAGTCTCCCAAGTAAAACAGTACCCCCCATGTACAGGTTTTATGGTGTCTTGGAAAGTTACAGGGTAAAATATAGGGCTTGCGAACCATATTCTCTGGACTTTCTGCCTGCGTTGTCAGGCAATTCCCTCAAATTGTAATTAATGAAATGACTTAATCATGTAAAAATATTATATAAATGTATATGTAGAATTTAAATATATATGTGTGTGTGTGTGTGTGTGTGCATATATATATATATATATATATATATTATGTAAACTTGGGAAGTCCCGCACTCAATTTGCCGGTCTTGTACTTGCCTCGGTGCTGCCTCAGCCGAAATGAATATCAATAGAAACGAGTGCACTCAGGGGGTCTTCGTTAGAAAAAATATATTAGGTTTATTACAAAACGTGTAAAGTATACAAAACGATCTAGTCGACGTTTCAGTCCACGAAGGACTTTTATCAAGACCTATATATATAGATAGATAGATACATACATATATGTATTTATAACCTCATTCTATATGTATATTAAAGGGACACTATAGTCACCAGAAAAACTACAGCTTATCGTATTTGTTCTGGTGAGTAGAATCATTACCTTCAGGCTTTTTGCTGTAAGCAGTGTCATTTCAGAAAAAATGCAGTGTTTACATTACAGCCTAGTGATAACTTCACTGGCCACTCCTCAGATGGCTGTTAGAGATCCTTCCTGGGTCATTGCTGCCTAAAATGCATCAAAACATTCAATATCTCTGCCCTCTTCATGCAGACACTGAACTTTCCTCATAGAGATTCAGTGATTCAATTTATGTCTATGAGGAGGTGCTGATTGGCCAGGGCTGTGTTTGAATTGTGCTGGCTCTGCCTCTAATCTGCCTCCTTGTCAGTCTCAGCCAATCCTTTGGAGAAGCATTTTGATTGGATCAGGCCATCACTTCTGATGATGTCAGCAGACAGCTTGCTGTTCTGAGGCAAACAGCATGCAGAGCTATAGCTTTAGGCTTGAATAAAAGTAAGATTTTGCTATATTTAGGGAGGCATGAGGAGATCAGGGGGCTAGATGGTGGTTTTAACACTATAGGATCAGAAATACATGTTTGTGTTCCTGACCCTATAGTGTTCCTTTAATATCAAAATACAGTTAGTGCGAAAGTATAGAGGTATATAATTTAAAAAAAAATTAATTAAATATTTTTAATTTAAATTTTTACATTTATTTAAATTTTCTTATTGATTATTTTTATTTTATATATATATATATATATACATATATATTTAATGTCATTGTAAGTGTATTTTAATATTTATATATATATATATATATATATATATATAATTAATTTGCTTTATTAAACTTTTTTAGCGGCAGCAGGGGGACAGCCTGAGCGCTCAGGCAGTCCCCCTGCTGGCACTGCATGAGCCGGCTATTCAGGCCATGTGATCGCAAGGACCCCACGATCACATGGCCCTGGAGGGCCGGATTATGCAGAAGTGGGCTGCCTGAGCTGCCAGGCAGCACACCAGATCGCGACCGCCGGCGTGGGATCGGCAGGGACCCCGTAAGTCCCCTGGACAGCGGGGACATTCTATACCGGCATTTAGGACTGCCCAAAAAAGGACGGCATAGAACGCTCACCATCCTTAAGGGGTTAAGAAGATGGTTTCCTAAGTGTAATTTCATATTGTTTTATCTTCTAGTATTAGATATAAATCCTCTCTAATTGATGGAATGGTAGGTAATTAATCTCAAAACATTATATTCTCTGTAATAAGGACCTAGAACCATATACTGGTAAACATGTTACTTGTTATGTGTAAAGAAAACATAGTGAACTGAGTGATGTATATCCACTTAAATAAACCCAGTGGAGCGCTATATACAAACATACATTTAACTTTGTATTAAAAGAGATGTAAGATAAACTAGGATAAAGGAAATACAACATAGTACATTAAATACATCAATTGTGTGTTGTGAGTAGTGGATGATGGATGCACTCACATGGGACAGAGCCAAATAGGGATAGGCTCATATCACAACAGTAGGTGTATATAAGGTAATACCTTCCATGGTGCCTGCAGCCATCATTATTTGAGACCATTTTGGGCTAAAGTATGTGACGCGGCTGTGGAGCTGTCACATCCACCACATCACTTCTGGATTTCCCCAATATCAAATTTCTTATGCCCATGCCTCCATTTTTTAAAAAAGGGATTCCAGTACTAATCCTTTGTGGTCATTTAAATATACCTCCCAAGGAGGTGGGAACATATGGATATAAAGTGGTTATAGAGAAGATAGGGATAACTGAAATCAAACAAAAGCTGCTATTTTACACTCATGTTTTCATATCTGATACATTTTTGATTGCGAAGTAGTTAAAAACTTATATTCAAACAGATAATTTATATAATAGAAAGGACACCTCTGCTGGTGTGAAAAACTTTTTCATCCTAAATTCACATCTCCAAGATGACAAAATCCGAGGAGGAGGTCAGAGCACACAGAGAGTGTCTCAGAGATGGAGAAAAGGTAAGTTATTTGTTTAATTTAACATTTTTGTTATTCTTTATTTTACACAGGGGTAGGGGGGTGCTAATTGATAAGGGACATCACGTCTGTAGCGTTATGTATACAGACATATATTTCTAATGCTGCAGTGCTGCAGAATGTAGTGATATTTATTAATTAAGACTACTCTGTTGTGAGTGTATTTTATATACTATCTAAGGCTTTCCATTGTTGGTTGAGCTTTGAGATATTGTTTTTAGTGGGAGTGCACAAACACATTTTATTTAACTTAATAGTATGATAATTATTGTAAGTAGATGTGAATGAATCACCGCATTCTTTATAACTTGCATACTGGGAATACTTGATGATTCCCCTTTGCATTGTCTACACCACTTTGGTCATTCCAGTATTTACTTTCAGAACAGGACTTTCAATTATTGTTTAAAACTTCAGCCACTAAGTTTTATTGACACTCTACTACATCCAAAGTGAGTATAGAGAATAATGTAAACTAGACAGTTTGAAAAATGGATATGGAGATTAACAGTTGTAGGCCAAAATAACCAAATTAGAAGATATCCCAGATCTTCAATTTTTAAGTCTCAGTTATTTGGGAATAAAATTTACTATTTCCAAATCTATTCTCCACTATTTTTTATTTACTAAATAAACTTCCAAATTAGTTTTTCCCCATATATATATATATATATATATATATATATATTTACTATTTTTTAATTCAGTCTGCATTGCACTGATGTTTTAAATATTTTGCTGCAATATCTCTTTCTCTTTCCAAAGAACAATCTAAGCTCCCACATAGTAAGTACAGTGAATATTAAATGCCTGATCCTGATGAGCTGAAGATACTGTACATTTGTGAAAGACTGATATTGGTTTCCAATTTTCATAAAAAGAAAAGATATTTCTGGTTTTATGTTCTATTTCTGGACAATATTATTTGACAGGAAAACGCTATCATTTTATTGTAGGTACTTAAGAAATGACAAGTTGAAAGCTCCACAATTCGAAAAAACGGGTCTTTCATATATTTTTGTAAGTGTTGTTATTTTATTTACTTTTCAATTGAACCATCTCAAAGAACTGTTCAATAAATAATTTAAAATGATACAATGCCATGGTAGAATATTTATTGTATAGGAACTATTAACAATATATATATGGCAGCACATATAGGTTGATTCAATATTAAACTTACAATAGAGAGAAATTCAAGACACCATTATAGTATTATAATATAATAATTCAGCACAGTTTTTACTTTATTGATAGTAGTAGCAGTTTATAAGAATGCATGTATGTGTGTGTGTATATATATATATATATATATATATATAAAAAATCAAACTGTACCTTGCACACAGGCTCCTGTAATTTCCAAGACCGGGTGCATAGCCTGGGCTTCAATATTGATATAAGCAAGTAGAATGGCTGCACTCACGGATTTCCAATAAAAAATAACTTTTATTAAGTTTCCATAAAATAAATCGACGTTTCAGTCCAACTTGTGGACTTTCATCAGGATTACCAATATATTAATCATGGTTAGTCTTATATAAAGGATACAATAATTGTAAAATTTGATAACAACTCACCCCAGGTGTCATTCATGCTGAAACCGGCGTTCTAGCCGCGAAAGTGCGCATGCGCGGGTAAACCACGCCCTATTACGTGACGTCACCACGTGACGCTACCGTCGCTCCCATGGTGACGGTGGATAACAAACGCGATCTCCATGGCAGCTGGTAGCTGCTATTCTCATTACCTGTGATCGAACAATGTGAGAAGAGGAGGAATAAACAACATATATAATAGATGTATGAGAATACTTTCCCAATAGTATATCAGTGTAATCAAAGTGCTTAGTATAAAAATGTGTCATCTTATACCTGTATCATATAGTGAAATTATGTGTCACATTATTTAAAGTGCCTTAATACAGTATAATGCTTACTGTTAAAATGCCAGATGCTGTAATAAAATAAAATAAGATGTGTCCACAAAAAAGTGAAGAAATGTGCAAAAATCCATAAGCATCCTATCTATAAAGCTAAAAAATACATATTTACACATATATTCACACATATAGTGATGCTGAAATGACTGGCTGCAAGTCTATTATTTGTATATCTATGTATTTAAATGGGGGCTTAAATAACTCATTGTTATTAACTTTTTCTTTGTCTCAAATAACAACTATGGGTAAATTACATACAAATACTATCCCCAATGGGCCCTCCCAATTAAAGCCATCAGATCTGCAAAACTATATTATCTAAAAATATACTCAATATACAATATAAAAAACAATTTGAATATCTATAGCAAGCAAGAGTGTAAATGTGGCATCATAGAAAGGAGTGTAAGGATAGCACTTCGTTTAGTCCTCTGGGGGCAACTGTGTCCAGTTCATATATCCAAAATGCTTCTTTATTTAGGAGCATCTTCCCCCTATCACCTCCTCTCCTGGAAGGTGGTATATGATCAATCGCCACAAATTTTAATGTGGCTAGCGTGTGTCCCTTTTCCAGAAAGTGTTTCGCCACGGGTTTGTCCGTGTAACCATCTCTGTATGCTAGCCGAATACTGGACCTGTGGCCTCTGATGCGCTCACATATAGCCGTTTACGTCTTCTCCACATTACAAAGTCCACACGGGCAACTTAATTTATAAACTACATGTGTAGTTTTGCACGTAATTGTGTACCTAATTGTGTAAATTTTATTTTTGTGTGGATGATTGAATGTCTTCGCCGGTGTCATATGGCTGCACGTGACGCATCCTAGGCATCTTACCGATCCTCTTTTTTGTTCTTTTGACACCTTATGATAGCTAGCTACTGGATCTGTATGGACTAAAAGATCTTTTAAGTTTTTATTTCTTTTATAACACACTACTGGTGCTTCCTTAAACACTCTTGACAGTGTTTCATCACTTGTTAATATTTTCCAGTTTCTCTTGAGTGAAGCTGCTATTTGCGGGGATGTTTGATGATATAACATCGGGAACACCAATTCTGATGACTTGCTCTTAATTTCAACAGCGCACGCTTTCCGTGCTTCTTGAAGCGCTGTCTCGAGGATATAACTATTGTAACCTCTTTGTAAGAACTTAGTCTTCATTTCTGTAATCTGAGTTTCCATAGTTTGGACATCAGAGTTGTTCCTAATGACCTGCAAAAACTGCGCTTTAGGTAGTGAATTTTTAAGCGCCCTTGGGTGTGCACTTTGATAATGAAGTATAGTATTCCTGTCCGTGGATTTGGTGTAAAGTGAATATTGCAATTTAGAGGGTCCCACTATTATCTGTAAATCCAAATAGTTTACTTTTTCCACACTGATCTCTGCTGTGAATCTAACCAATGTTTGCAATTGGTTAAGTTCTTGAACCATATTATGTGCCTCTTCTGCTGATTTATTCCAAATTATAAGCAGATCGTCGATGAATCTATAGTATGACAATATATTACTCTTGTATCGTTGCAATATCTGTTTTTCTTCATAAATGAACATATACGCATTGGCGTACATAGGCACCATGGCTGCCCCCATAGAAGTACCAGCTACTTGGAGGTACCATGTATCCTCAAACCTGAAGTAGTTATTTTGCAAAGTAAGGGTAAGGAGTTCCAACACATACTCAATGGGAGGGCCCTTATACACTGTAGATCTTGCCAAAACTTGACGCATAGCCTCCACACCTTCTTCGTGTGGAATAATTGTGTATAGGCTTTGTACATACATTTTTATAAGAATGGGTTTATAATCGTAATGGATCTCCTTGATGCTGGTTATAAGAGTTTGGGTATCTTTAATACATGTGTACAATTGTCTAACTGGATCTTGAAACAGATGATCTAGCCATTTGGCAATCTGCTCTAGTATTCCCCCTATTGCCGAAACAATAGGTTGCCCCGGTGGTTTTGTTGAGTTCTTGTGTATCTTAGGAATAGAATAAATAATTGGAGTTCGAGGGTATTGTATAGTAAGATACTGTTTCAACTTCAAATCTATGTAGCCTGCTGCTAGGCCCATAGTTAAAATTTCTTCTATTTTATTCTGAATGTTTCTCGTAGGATCTTCATCTAGTGGCATATAAGTATTGTGATCAGACAATTGGGTTCTCAATTCCGTGGCATAATAAGTATAATCCATGATTACTATGCCTCCCCCCTTGTCAGCTGAACGTATTACAATCGTTATGTGGGGAAGACGGAAACGGCTATATGTGGGCGCATCAGAGGCCACAGGTCCAGTATTCGGCTAGCATACAGAGATGGTTACACGGACAAACCCGTGGCGAAACACTTTCTGGAAAAGGGACACACGCTTGCCACATTAAAATTTGTGTCAATTGATCATATACCACCTCCGAGGAGAGGAGGTGAAAGGGGGAAGATGCTCCTAAATAAAGAAGCATTTTGGATATATGAACTGGACACAGTTGCCCCCAGAGGACTAAACAAAGATGATGCCACATTTACACTCTTGCTTGCTATAGATATTCAAATTGTTTTTATATTGTATATTGAGTATATTTTTAGATAATATAGTTTTGCAGATCTGATGGCTTTAATTGGGAGGGCCCATTGGGGATAGTATTTGTATATAACTTACCCATAGTTGTTATTTGAGACAAAGAAAAAGTTAATAACAATGAGTTATTTAAGCCCCCATTTAAATACATAGATATACAAATAATAGACTTGCAGCCAGTCATTTCAGCATCACTATATGTGTGTATATATGTGTAAATATGTATTTTTTAGCTTTATAGATAGGATGCTTATGGATTTTTGCACATTTCTTCACTTTTTTGTGGACACATCTTATTTTATTTTATTACAGCATCTGGCACTTTAACAGTAAGCATTATACTGTATTAAGGCACTGTAAATAATGTGACACATAATTTCACTATATGATACAGGTATAAGATGAACACATTTTTATACTAAGCACTTTGATTACACTGATATACTATTGGGAAAGTATTCTCATACATCTATTATATACGTTGTTTATTCCTCCTCTTCTCATATTGTTCGATCACAGGTAATGAGAATAGCAGCTACCAGCTGCCATGGAGATCGCGTTTGTTATCCAGCGTCACCATGGCAGCGACGGTAGCGTCACGTGGTGACGTCACGTAATAGGGCGTGGTTTACCCGCGCATGCGCACTTTCGCGGCTAGAACGCCGGTTTCAGCATGAATGACACCTGGGGTGAGTTGTTATCAAATTTTACAATTATTGTATCCTTTATATAAGTCTAACCATGATTAATATATTGGTAATCCTGATGAAAGTCTACAAGTTGGACTGAAACATCGATTTATTTTATGGAAACTTAATAAAAGTTATTTTTTATTGGAAATCCGTGAGTGCAGCCATTCTACTTGCTTATATATATATATATATATATATATATATATATATATATACATATATATATATATCATGATCGGACCATTATTTCAATGGGCAAAAAGTGTTTCTACAATAATGGTGATATATTCTGTGCAATTATTCTCATAATTACAGAATTAGTGCAATACCCTGTAATGAAGGGAATAATGCATGAATCACCTGCGTGTAGTGTTGTGGATTAGAAATGTTGATCTTTGTTATTTTCAGAGGAAGCCCAAATTGTTGTTACAAGTGCACTTGGAGAAGCGAGAATTAGACACCAGACACCTGTTGGTATTCAAAATAAACCTCTGACGTTTTATTCATCAGCTGGGTTTTATACATTAAAAAGTAAGTGCTTACGTGCAAATACTCTTAGAACAGTAATAGGAAGAGAGTACAGATAAGACATAGAGATGAGTGTCATGTACACATAACAAATAAGTTTCAAGGTAAGAGAGAACAAAATGATTAGAGCAGAGACATCTTAGGTGGGGGCTCTCTGCTCCCGGAACTAAGACATATATGGTCTTAAGTGTTGTTTAAGCATCAAGCATTTCCTGAGTCCAAGTTAGCCAATTTTAATATAGGATATCATTATATGACACCCATAAGCTTGAGCCTTGGAATCAAGATAAATTCTATCACAGTAGTGAGGTCCTAATCTTGGGTTCTTAATATGGACATATTGGTGTCCCTTTTATAAATATCTACATGATAAACCATAAATGAAGAAGTGGCAAAATTCTCATAAATGGCATGGACCTCAAAAGGTTACTAGCACTAACTCTTAAATACTTCATTATCCTAATTCTTGCATTACCCCCAAATTTTAACCAATACACTATCCTTACACTAACTGTGATCCAAACACTATATCATTCCCTAATCCAAGTCCAGCACACTTATCCTAACTTGACAATATTATGTAATATGATATATGTTATGTAATGGCAAAGTGTGTACCAGGGACAAAAATGCTATCCCATGTTCTGAAGACATTTATAAACCACTTGATCTTTAGTCTTGATCTTCAGGTCTTCAGTTTTTTGGCATGATATGATTATGAAAAAAGTCCTGATGTGGGATTGAAAGATCAAATGTATTGCCTCTGCTCAAATTAAGCATAATTGATTTAATTTATTTATGAGTCCATTGAGTGATCTCTATCAAGATTTCAATGTATTATAAATAGACAAAAATGGAAAGAAAATATTGTCTTATGTTTAAATAAAGAAGCAATTGGTAAATATTCCAATGCACAACAACATTTTGCCAAATCTTTGACTCCAGTTTGTTGTTCTTCATTTGATGAAATATAAGTGTGCCAATTTATATTTTATAGAAACATAGAATGTGACACATATCAGCAGTCTTGTAGGTCACAGAAATGCCATGGCTTGATCTCAACATTTGGGAAAGGAGGGTACCTAAGGAATCTGCAAGGATAATCTCTATGTTACTACAGAATCCTGCAATACCCTGTACTGTGTTTATTGTATGAGAACATCATGCTTTCAAAGGCATTATTTTTATATTCTGATGGCATATTTACAAAACTACAATCTCAGAAATGCATGTGGGCCCCTGAAAATGTGATTATTTTTCTTAGGCAAAAATAGATGGGGTTTATTCAATAAATATCGACATCAGTTAGTTTCTAAGTTTTAAATTCTGTTTTCAGTCCACTGTAATTTAGTATAGAGAATAAACCTCTTCCAATCTGAAAATATTCATCCAACTATGATCACAATTTTTTTTGTTTTTTAGCAATTTAAATTTCCAATGATTCGGTGTTTGGTGAAATTAAAACTATAACCAAAATGTCTAGTACTCATGTAGGTTTGTTTGTGAGCTATGAAATTCATGTACCAAATAAATGGCATGCTATTTTTTCTGTAAATCTTTTTTATTAAAAAACTAAAATTAAATGACACTTTATTCTTGAAATACTCTTCTAACAATTTGAGTTTAGCCATGCTTTATAGAGCTAAATGAGATACCTTTTACAAAATATTAACTTAAGTCTATGATTTATACAGAACTAGCTGTGTTTGTAAAAGAAATAATGTGATGTTTCATATTTTTTACAGAAACTCCTGGTTTGCTATTAGCAACCTTCAATTCAGATTGCATTATGTTAATGTTCATATATTCAACCGAGAGGTGAAGTTGCTTAAACCTTAAGATTTACATTTGGAATGGTTTGTTCTCAGACGTAAAATAAAAGTCAGCTGAGCTTATACTTTTATAACCCCAAGAGTAAAATATCAGCTTAAATATATTTAACAGCAGACAACTGATGTGTTCTTTTGCATACAAATTGTAGACATTTTGTAAAGTTTAACCACCACTGTCATGTACAACATGAGTTATCGTCACCTTTTTCAATCAATTAAAAGCAGTCAAAGATATACTGCGTAGGCTCTCCATACACTCTTGAAAACATAAAAAAAAATTCTCAAATAGGAAAAGTAAAGCCACTGTTTTAAATTTGATTAGGTGGTTTAAAGAGATTTTTTTTGCAAGTTATAATTACAACTAGAATAAAACTTTTCTTCTAATGTTTATTCACTTATATTAACATTTCATTATGTTTTCAAATCTAGTTTGCATTGCAGGGAACATTATTTCCTAATTAACAAGAAGCTACAAATATCAACTTGTACCCAAAACTGGGACTCACCAATCTCAAACAAGTCATGACATATAGTTCCCTTTGCTGTTCTATGATATTACAAAAAAAATACATGTAACATTAAAGATGCATAACACCGCAGAGTGGAATGTATTATGGAAAATAATGCAATCTTGTTGGTCTGAACATATTTATAAATTACTTTAAATTTGTTCTTGTGGCTTATTGTGATATCTTCAAAATATCACAATAAACACTAGCAGGGTTATTCACTAAAATGAGAATTCAAGGTGAATTCAAAGAGATTTTCAAATTTAAGGTCATAATAGCAAAACTGGAAAAGTCAGCTATGCCAAGGTCTTAAATTTGAAATTCAATTTGAATTATCCATTTAGTGAATAGCCCTGTTTACAATTAATATACCCCCATCTCCTTCTCTCTCTCTCTCACTCTCTCTCTTATTTTTGAAAGGCTCTACTGTATTCCAATTTCAGGTCCTTTTCAAACTTTAAACTACAGAGAGACCCAAGACAATGGGTGTCCCATTTAAGTGGGTTACTCTCACAAGAGCAGTCATGCTGGTGTAGAGTAGGTCCAAAACTGTGGTATACTGATGATGAAGTCAGTTTTTTTTTTTTTTAAACTATGTCAGCTTTAAAGTTAATACATTTTTTACATTTATTTATTACTGGTATTTTTTTTAAAGCGCCAACATACTCCGCAGTGCTGTAAAATGTAGAGGAGAACGTACAATATGCATAGATAAATACAAAAGGTAGAGAGGTCCCTGCTCGTAAGCTGAGATCTAGCCATTGAAGCTCTTTTATACAAAGTGCTAGATAGCCCGTGAGCTTACAATCTTAAGGATAAAATGGGGATTTGAGACAAGAGGTAGCAGGGGCTAATTTGGAAGTGATGACTAAAAGAAGTGAACAGAGAGTTGCAGCTATAGGTAAAATATAAAGGGAATGAGGAGGTAATTAAGTGAGACTCTCAAACAGCTGGAGGAGCATGCTATATATTTAATAGGAACCTGGATGGCCAGGTAGTGCTGAGAAAAAAAATGGTGAGCTTTAGTATTGTTGTTTCTGGGTGTGAGAGGTTAGGCCTTAAGAACAGAGATGGAGATGAAACAGTTATATCAAGGTATTTACAGCAAGGAGGGGCAAGAGGAGAGGGAGAGGGTATACATTTGTTGTATACCATTGAAAAGATTACCAACCAAATTCTATGACCCAAAATATTAATAACTGTGTACATGAAATTTTGCTGGAATACATTAAATGACAATAATAAAAACTGCTTGGACAGAAAATTACAGTGGAAAACTACACGCATAAATGGAAAAAATGCTTTAGTACCAAATGTTAATATGGTAAAAATGTAAGAATGAGGTGGAGTATGTTCCAAGTTTCAGTCAGTACCTGGAGGTTGCTGGAAGTTGTTGCGAGATGGAAAATGGAGAAATTCAGTATTGTTGTTTCTGGGTGCGAGAAGTGAGGCCTGGAGATTGCTGGAAGTTGCTGGGAAATGGAAAATGGAGAGCTTCAGTATTGTTGTTTGTGTGTGAAAGGTGATGCCTAAAGATGTATAGTGTGCTGAATATTATTACATATTTTAATCAACAGCAACACACTTGTAATATATGTATGCTTATTTACTAAAAACTCCTGGTTTTGCACTCTTTTCTATCACAGATGCTTTTCTTTGCAGGTCTTATTTAAATATTAAACTGCAAAGAACCCTGAGAGGATGGATGTCCCAGGGAATTGGGCAGCCTCATAAGGGCAGTCTTTAGAATGGCATGCGTGCAAACTGTCCCTTTTTCCAAGCACAGTCTCATGTTTTGGGCTCATGTCTCACAAAAAAACAGATCCAGGACCTGTCCCACTTGGCAACCAGGCCAGGCTGTGTCCCTATGTGGCACTTTGTTGGAGGAAGTGATTACACATGACTTCCTCCGGGCACACAGAAAGCTATGGCACAGGGAGGCACAGAGGAGTAGGCAGATGAGTTGTGTCAGTCATTGTACAGTTAGTGACTTTATATACATGGACAAATAATTTTATTGCTTATTATTAACAAAAATCCTAATTTTTAATGTATAACTACTTACAAAACATACAGAGAGAATATCAAGGGACGTGTCAGGATCCAAACCTTAATTTTGGTATTTAATTCCTTTTATTCAAGTTTAGGTCTGCAGTAACTATGTTTTGCCACTAGTGGCCTTCCTATCCACTATGTCTGAACTGTCATCCTCATCTGCCTGGACTGATTACTCATGCTAGAAGAGGCCACACCTTGCTAAAGGAAACAGCCTTTACATTGATTACAGTTGTGGTTCTGAACGTGAAATGACCTCTGAACCATCTTGATTTATTCAACCAACCTGCTTGTTTCCAGACTGCTTTTTTCTTAGAAGCTTGGTAAAAAATTCTGATTTCCAATTCCAACCTGCTTTAATTCATATTGGACTTTATTATCGTTTTACCTTGTTTGCATATCAACTTTATAACTACCGGAGTCAACTCAACCAACTTGCTTCATTCATACAGGACTTTGTTACCTCTTTACTTTTGTTGCAAACCCCTTTTACTCCAACTGAATTCAACATCACATCAATACTGACTATTCTAACCATTTGCTAATATCCCTACCCAATCTCTAGTAATAACCCTACTGCAATTATCTGATATCTGCATCACTGCCTCCAACCAAAAGACTGTGAATAACTAAATGTCTATTTAACCTGAATTCAATATATCTTCATATTTTATTTATCTCTGTCTTATTATATTATGTTTGCCAGTAACCTATAATTTCTATTATAGGTTTTCCCACTCTTGATTTACTTGTTACCTGATAATCTGCTTAATTCTGTTATTTTCTTAAACCTATAATTCTGTTTATAGGTTCTTCTTCTATCTATTTCTTTATATCCATCCTGTTACTTACCTATAATTCTGTATATAGTTTCCCCTTCTTCCTCCTAACCTATAATTCCATTTAAAGATTCTTCTCCTATCTATTTCTTTATTTTGTACTTACCTATAATTCAGTTTATAGGTTCTTCTTCTATCTGTTTTTTTATATCTTGTTACTTACCTATAATTCCATTTATAGGTTCTTCTATCTATTTCTTTATATCCTATTACTTACCTATATATCCGTTTATAGGTTCTACTTCTATCTACTTCTCTAAAACCTGTCTACTTGTCTAAAACCTTTATTCTATAACTCTCATTATTACTTACTTGTAATCTTGTTTGCTTCACTTATTATTATTTCAAGTTTAAAACATGTCTAACAATTCCAATAAATAACCTAAACTTAAAGGGACTCTCCAGTGCCAGGAAAACAATCTGTTTTCCTGGCACTGCAGGTCCCCTCTTCTTCCCACCTCCCATCCCCGGTTGCTGAAGGGGTGAAAACCCCTTCAGTGACTTACCAGAGGCAGCGACGACGCCCACGCTCCTCCTCTTCATCACGTCAGCCAGCGGGGGAGAATGATTATGCCCGCCGGCGGGGAGACCTAATGCTTTTTGTTTTTCAATGCTTTCCTGTGGGGATTTTAGCAACGCTGGAGGTCCTCACATAGCTATAATCCCGGAAGTGCCCTCTAGTGGCTGTCTAAAAGAGGAGGAGTTAGCCCTGCAAGGTAATTATTGCAGTTTATAAAACCTGCAATAATTACAGCTGCAGGGTTAAGAGAAGTGGGTGTAGGCATCCAGACCACTCCAATGGGCAGAAGTGGTCTGGGTGCCTGTAGTGTCCCTTTAAGCTCGGTATAAGTCTCTTAACTGACCTGATCAGAAGCATGACAGGAAGTAACCAGTGCGCAGAAATGCATGCTATGTGTATCTCTTTCAGTGTATCTGGTTTTGCATGTATCTCTTTGAGTTTATTTGTATGTGTGTGTGTATCTGTGTGCATCTCTTTGTTATACATATCTACATTCATAGGTGAACACTATACAAATAAACCCTTACATGCTCACTCTAAATTATCCACCTGTATTTTATGTCTATTAACTTTGTTATATAGTGCATTTAACCATATAGAAAAAGACTTTTAATATGACTTTAAAAATATGGATGTTCGTATTAAAATTCAGCCTTTGTGGTTAACATAAATATGTTACTTGTTTCAGTAGTTGGACCCCAATGACTGGATGCTTATACATTGAAGCATCATTTTATGGTTCAAATGATAAATTCCCAACGGGGATTGAATTAATTGAAGCTGGTTGTAGGAGCCTCATCTCTTTCCCTGCTATACCCTTAACCCTGTAGGGTGGGATCCTAATAACTCAGTGAACTTGGGCAGTGCCATTATGTGTTATTGATGTAGGAGAACTTGTGTTATCCATTACACCAAATTAACCAGAATACTATATAGTCAGTTTTGCTATTGAGGATGATTTTCCATTCACAGACTGGGGAACCTGGCTAATTTGAACACTTACTTCCTGTCGGGCACTTGTTGTGTGAGTACTGGACTCTGTTATATTGTAGAGGATGTCTTACCAGTGTTCAGACTTCCCAGTGTACTAGTGAGCTTGGCTGATCTTGTCTTATTCATGGACCTAATTGTGCCTAACAGTGCTTGCATGTTGTTTACTGTCTTTTACAGAAAGGTTTGTCTACTTAGGTGTGCTTATTTAATTCTTGTCATTTTGTAAAAATTGTTTTCAAGCGTTTAATAACAGTTTCCATTTATTTTATTTTTTGTGTCTCCTGCCATATTTGTTGATAATAGGCATTTTACAATATTATTTCATTTTTCTGTACTATTTTTGACATTCATTAAAAAAATTAACAAACAAAATGCCTACATTCAAACAGACAGACACCACACACAAATACACTTGCGCATTGAAACACTGACACTACACACAAAAACACTTGGGCATTGAAACACCAATACTACATACACCCATGCATTCAAACCCTACTCACACATACGCTCCTGCATTGAAATGCTATCTTAAGATCTAAGGGTGATTATATGCACAAATTATTTGGCACCTAGCTAAACACTGTCAAAGAGACTTCAACTTTCAGACCAGAACCGGTGCCACGCTAAAACTGTACATACCAAAATCATGGTTGGTTTCTGGTCATTAGTCTGTTTGAAACATGACTTATGTTTTTTTTTTTATTCTCTCCATTGCTAAGGGTACCTACAGATATGGAGGGAGAATCCTGGTGCATGATGCCTATGTGTGCTTATTGAATGTCAAACTGGGAAATCTGGGATTGATGTGTAAATATGAATTCTAAGAGTTTCTTTGCTCAAGGGGAACTTGCCATAGTCCAAAACCTGAGATTTGCAGTTGATGAACAGTCGTTTGTCTGTCTTCATTGTGTGTGTGTTTGTGTGTGTGTGTGTACTACATTCATATATTATTCATATCAGATATACAGAAATGTAATCTTAACAGTTCATCTTACAACACGATAATACCAAACCAAGCATCCAGATGACATATTTAATGATTCTCACCATTAAATCAGTTATATGATAGGTCTCCAAAGGGTTGAAAGTATGTTTCAGATAGTTTTATATTTGTGAAATCCTTCACCTTGCCATAACTTCGGGAGTAATAACTTCCTAGATAATACCATAGCCATTATGTTGGAGTGAATTTTAGTTTTTACCATTTTGTGAATACATTTTTTAGAAGTGCTGAAAATTAGCGCATAATCATGCTCTGCCTACATGTTTTATTTTCAATTATTTTACTGATTATTTTACAACAAACATGCAAATAAAAGCAGCATCAAATGCTTTCTAAATTCTATAAACTAGTAAAGGTTACATTAACATTAACCTTGACAAAGAAATATTGCAGTGCATTACCAGTGTACAAAATCTATACAATGCAATATACAAAAAATTTGGAATTAATATATCTATATGAATATAATAGGTTGGAAACGGTAATATTGGAGCTCTAATATAAGATCTCTGATTAAAGAAACGTGGAGTAAAAGAATGCATTAAATGTAGGAATGTTACCATTACCATTGCTTTCGATTCGTAGGTGTTTAAAAGAACATTGCTACAAGGGAGGGTTTAGGAAGAGTACTTAAAAAGCAATTATTTTACAATGCCAAAAGTATGTATTTTATACATGGAGTATTCTTAGCAATAACTTATGTTCAATTCATGATGAAAAAAGTCAATCCATCTTGTACCATTAAGGAAAAAATAGAATTGTGTTTGCTTGGTTAGTTTTACAAGGCTTTTCTATTTACTGATGACAATACTGTACAAAAAACATCCTCCGGCAATTTACAGCAACTAGCAATCAAGCTATGGAATGCCACCTCGAGAAGTCATATTGGCAGATATAATTGATACCCTCCAGAAAGGTATGTATAATGGTTTGCAGAGAGGATTGTAGCGTGGTTTAAATAATTAATCTATTTACAAGAGAATGCTTAGTGAAAAGATCTTGCGCTAAAGGCCGAGATTCCTTTTTTTTTTTCACAGTTTACATTACTTGTGGATGTATGTTTAATTCCCCTTTACTTTCTAGGATAACATGATATGATACATTCCATTAGTGTTAAAGGAACAAATAGCAAGAAAATCATATTTATGCATAACTGTCAACATTTCAAACAGACAAAGATGGTCACTTTAATTTTAGTTTTGTGAGTGGGGGTATTGCCAAGGGTGGGGTTGTTCTCAGAAATTTTAGGTGACTTACTAATTACAATCTATGAAAATAAAATGCCATTTAAAACAAGTATGTTTATCTTATTTTCATAGATTGTTTTCTAAATTAATTTATTGTTATTTAAAGGTACATTACTGTGGAGCTCTGGTATACACTCAGAAACACCAACAATATGGAGCTCCTAGAAAAGTGGTATATGAGTTCAAAATACAGACTCTCCCTCCTAAATATGGACACTTGGGAGGTAAACTTTCTGTAATGGTTTAAGTGCATAGGTGCTGCCCCTTTTTTCAGACAATGTATAACACAACTGTGCTGGTTATCAGGCTTAAAGCTGCTAAAGGAACTTTCTTCTTGTATCCTTCTATTTATCGAAGTACATCACATATGGGATCATCATGCACAACTTGATAACTGAATGCAACTAATGCCTCTGAGTGAAGTTTTGGATTCATTGGGGAGAAGCCTTGGATTGGTGCCACTTGCTGTGCATGCACTGCTTGTTCTCAGTGCTACACAGAATAGACTTCACCATAGGCAGATTAGGGTGCAGTGATGAGACAGTCCAATCACAAGAATAAAGGTACCTTTTATAAAACTTTTTATTATTTTTAAAAATAAAAGAAACAAAGCTAGCATTTTTTTTGGGGTGTGACAAAAAGGGCTTCCATAGTGCAGTATAATGTATTTAAAAGAACCACTAGCCCATTATACAGATGGGCAACCCCCAGAATGCTTTGGGTGACCAAAGGCGAACTTCATTACAAGCTCACTAACCCGGGAGAAGGCCCAGCCCTCCTGACCACACTGGGACTGTCCAACAACGACACGGCCCCATCCGCCAAGCACCCTGGACCCAAGACCTGAAGCCTGCAGTGACCACGAACCATGTTAATATATTGTTTGTTCATGTTTCTTTTCCACTGTTGCACCAAATTACACACAACACTCCAGACTCAAACCTAATTTTACGAGTCAGACAAGGACAGAGGGCCCCGTAGTGATGAGGCAGAGGCCCCGTGCCCAGATTACAAAGCCCTACGCCCCCCCCATTAATGCCCTGGGGTTACAGGGCATAGTAAAACATGGAGCACCCACATGAACCACTAGACAGTTACACAGGCGCAGTAATACCCTCATCAGCAGCTAAATCAGGCTCAGATAGCCAGGCTCCGAACCACGACTCGCCTACACATAGATGAACCACAGAAACCCAGCCCTCACACTATCACCAAATTTAACAAACCTAACGCCACGCAAAGGGTTAGGGAAACGAAACCACAAGCACACACTCTGTGCCAGGGCTAAACCATCGCCCAAGGACCCTACGGGGCAGCACTAACCTTACACATTATCCACACCATAGGCACAGCTATCACTCTCAATACGACCCACTAGCCCATTATACTAAAAATGTGCAGAGCTCGCCTCAGCCCAACTCACAGAAAGTACATAATGTTACTATATCCCATGCATATGCTGTTATGGCATTTTTACAAATGTCTGTATTGTTGCCATTGCACCAAAAATAAAGAATTATAAAAAAAAATAAATACATATACCAGTCGAAAGAAAATCCTGCATGGTCCTTAGTTTGCCTGAGACGCGTTTCGCCTAAAGGCCTTATCAATCAACTGATTGATACAGCCTTCAGGCGAAACACATTTTGGACGAACTAAGGACCACCCAGGAGCAAATTTATATTTTTGACTCTTACAAGCTTTACAGGTATTGCAGGGATTGAAACCTTTGACATTAGATAATGTACCTTTTCTCATGAGTTTTAATGCATAACTTGGAGCTAGTATGTTTTTTTAAATTTCTTGTTTTCTTAAAGATAATTGGTGCTTTTTTAGGGAGCACTTTTCCATAAAATATCCCACTGTTTATTTAAGATGTTCTTCATTTTTCAGTATTGTGTGTTATTTTGGGTGATAAAAGAGAAATTATAATCCTTTTTAATTTCCTTTTTCATTTTTTGCATCATTAGTTCATTTCTGTCCTTCTTTTCAATTTCTTTATTTTTCCTTTCTAATAATGCTGGTTCCTATTTTTTGGTTAAAAATGTATTTCTCAAATGTTCAGTCTGTTCTTTGTAATCTAATTTTTTTGTGTGCAATTGCATATGATTCTTGTTAGTTGGCCTCTTGGGATAGTTTATAACTATTTTTCATTGTGGCAGCTTTATATGTTTATATAGCTGTTGCCCTCTGGGTTTTTTTTTGAAATAACATTTAGATTGTATATTTTTATTTTCTACATCAAAACAAACATCTAAACAATTAATTATTTTGGGGTCTACAGCATTGGTGAATTTTAGACCATAATCATTCCTTTTAATATAACTTAGGAAAACTTGCAAATCGTCATAGGTTCCTTGCCAAATCATTAAAATATCGTCAATGAACCATCTCCAGAGGACCAGGTTTCTTACCCAGCCATGACCCCTCCAAATGTAGTTGGATTCCCAATCTCGCATGTAGATGTTGGCATAGCTGGTGGCGAACCTGGTTCGCCAGTTGTTTGGAGGCATAAAGAATCATCAAAAATAAAATAATTATGCTTTAAAATGAAATCAATACTTCTAAGCACAAAATCTCGAAATTCAGATGAGATATTTTCATCCCCCTCCATGACTCATTCAACTGCAATGAAACCCTTGTCATATTTAATAATTGTGTACAATGAGGTGATGTCTATAGTTACCCAAATAAAATCATTTTCCCAGTTGATATTTCCGATAATTTATTATTTTTGGAGATTATGGTCAATGAATTCAGATACTTGTGCGGTTACAGCGTTGATGACACAAATTATTGGCCTTCCAGGTGGTGTTATGTGTTTTTTGTGTAAAATGGGTAAAAATAAATTTGGGATTATTGGAAAGTCATTGTATAGATATGCCATATTATTTTTGGAGATGATACCATCTTCAAAGGCCTGGTTCAATAATGTTTTTAAAATAAGATTAAACCATTTTGTTGGATCTTCTGTGAGTTTTATGTAATTATTGGTATCTCCCAAAATAGTATATGCTTCTTGCATATAATATTCTCTTGTCATGATGACTATGGCCCTGCTTCCTTAATAATTATAGTTTCCATTTGTTGCAATTTTAGGATACTCGCTGATTCTTCCTTGCTCATAGTGTCCTTAGTTTTTTGCAAAATGTTTTATTTTTCTAATTTATCTAAATCATGGCACACCATTTTATTAAAGGTTTCTAAAAATGGGCCTCTATCTCCAACAGGATAGAAATGGGACTATCTTTTAAATTGATTTCCGCTTATATCTTCTGTAGATGTTATTTCTATTTTTTAAGTTTTTAGAAAAAATCTTTTTAATGTAATTTTTGGAATATATTTCTGGAGATCTATATACGTATTAAAATAACTCATTTTTTGATTCGGGGCAAACTTTAATCCCTTTTCCAAAGCTTTTAAGTCAATATTAGTTAACTCTATATTTGTTAAATTATAAATTCCATGCTACTTTTCTAATTCCTTTTTCTCAGAAAGTTTTCACTCCAAGGGTCCTCCTCTAATCTTTTCCTTTTAGGCAGGGTATTCAAATGATTGTCTAGAGGGGTTTCTTTTAGATTGTGTCATGGTTTGAAGAATTGGGTTATTCTCCTTTTCTTGTGATTTTGTTCTCTCCCTAAAAAAAGATTCTCTCCTACTCTCTGGTTACAGTGGTTAATACCAACAACCTGTGCATAAGACCTTTTTGGAGGTGAATGGTTATAGTTTGAGGAGGAGGAATCCTCCCTTTCTATCTGTTTATATTGATTGTTTTTTTTTTTAGCCTTTTTTGAAGAAGAATTAGCGTATTTTTGGGGGTGAGATTGTTTTTTTCTATTGATTGGTGAATTGTGGGTAATAGTAGTAGAAGATATTCTTTTTCGACTATGGGAGTTGTTTGTTTTTTGTGTTTCTTAAAGTGCATAGTTTCAAAGTTTCTTGTGTCTTTTTTAAAATGGACATTACATGTATGTTTGTGTTTGATTCTATTGGCTGTGGAGAAGGTATTAAAAGTTTTGTCCCCTCTATCTCTTTTCATTTTATTATTTTTGGTTTCTGCTATTTTATCTTCTAGTTTATTTATCGTTATGTAGATTTCTTGTTCTTTTTCTCTATAATCTGTTAAATCCCTATGTTGCCTTTAGATTCCAGCGCTTTTATTTCATTTTTGATTCGATCTCTATTTTATTTTTCAAATTCTATTATTAATTTAATTCGATTTTGTGAACAGGTTTCTAGCACCTGATCCCATCTCCTCAGGAAATTTTCATCGTCTGTACCACATGCTGCAATTTTTTTCACCCTTAATCCTCTAGGGATTAACCCTTATTTGAGGTAGCTTTCTAGGTATGATATTTCTCAGAGGAATTTAGAGTGATTTTAACTTTATCCAAATAAATTGTATTCAACATAATTATCTGTTTTTATTCACCTTTTATCTTATTGTTTAATTTTATTTTTATTATTTTTATTTTCATCATTTTTTATTATTATTTCTTCTTTATTTTAGTATTTTGATTTGACATTTTAATTTCAATTTTTCTGTTTTTTATCAGTGCCAATCAGAGATACCTAATCCCCCATTCCCCTTAGTCTCTCATTCCCCTCTTTCATATCATCCACATTGACTGTGAGCATGTCACACATAATAATACTAAAATGAACAGCAAGCCCCAATTACTTCTGGGTTTCAGCCGTGGAATGCATATTGGAACGTATGACGTCATCGGACGCCATACGCAATTATGTCACAACACCTGAAATATATTATTGGACATTTATGGACGTTTGGGGAGGTATAAAAGGACTGGGGAGGGGGAATTATTATTCTTTCAGGATTGTTATTAAACATTGCTAAAGTTCCTGAGGAAGTCCTTTACACGGACGAAACGGATAGGACGCCTGGCGGTGATTCTGAGAAACTACACCTATTGTTTTTAACTTCTATTATATGTACTCCAGCCAACACATGGTGATCTGAACACACTGTGAAGACTGAACCCTTGGAGGGGATTTATGTTAAAGGCATTAATACTTCAGTGAAAGTGTGAGTGGCCATTTGGGAATACAACATTTGTGGCTCATTATCCACACAGTTATATGCTATGTTTTCCTGTTTTCTGTTAGTTTAGCAGATGATCCCCTATTTTTTGTATATATATTTCGTGGAAGACAGGAGGAAGTCTTCGGGGTATCCATGGAAGCTTCAGATTGTACAGGGAAGTTTCTGTCTGCTAACATCTCATTTACACTAATTGCACCTTTTGGTTTGTAAACACATATATCTTGTTTAATCTGCACATATGAGGATTTGAGGAAAGGTGTCTTTCCCAAGGTCACTTACCAGGGAGGTGATCTCCAGATCCAAAACTGGGTTTGCCTTACAATGTAATTATTGTAAATCACAGCTCTTATTTTATCTTATCTTATAGTCAAGATTATTTCACTTTAGACGGCCATTGTCATGCTAATTACTACTTAAAATACCTTTATATAATTGAATTTTTACATGTGTGTAGATAAAAATGGAGTGATCATTTATTTTTTTAACCTATATGTTTTTTTAAATTGACAGTATACTTGTTGAGACTTCAAACATGCACCCGCTAAGGTTCCAAGTAAAAAAAGACTAGCAGTAATTTTAAGGATGCATTGAAATTCTTGGGATTTTGTTATTCGCTAAGGGCAAATTAGGAGGAGTTGTCCTTTTTTAGACTAAGTATTTTAGATGTATTTATTTCATATTGCAGTGCAAAACAATAACTAAGCACATATTTCTGTATACTAGATGGTCAAAGAAAAGTAGCATCTGAACTGTTGTTTGTGTACAAGACAAAGAACAATCTATATTAAATATGAGTGACAGGCCGGGTATTACACATCTGTCTCATAACTCTTTTCTGTTGCAAGTGTTTTGCACATTCATCATGGCTTATCTCAAGTGACAGGAAAAGTTGCCTTGTATTTCCAATGATCTTTTGATTTAGCCAATGTATCACTAGCTGCATTTAGAAGAATAAAATATAAAAGAAATATAGATCTGATGTGTTTGTATTCTTTATCATTGTAGGTAATTATAATGTGATTGCATTTACAAAACACTGTGAAGATGGATTAAATAGTATTTAAGGTTTAAATATGTTATAAAGTCATGGTACATGATGCCATTTAATTTCATTATCTTCTTAACACTTGATGAAGAAGGATACACTGATGCGTTTTTAAAATTAAATTTATTTTTTTAAAGAAAGTTAGATGAAAAATGTCAAAGTAATCCCCAATAATCCTGTCCTTATAAATACAATACTCCATATTTTGTTCTAAGCCCCTTAGGCTAATAACACCACCAATATAATTTAGGCTTGTGTTCACCAAATACTAAATTGTAACATAAATTGCAAAATGTAGGTTAAAATAGCTAATTTGGAAATAGTCTTCAGTTCAGTTATAGTCACAGCTTGACTAATTTAGCCTAACGTTTGCACTTATAAACACAGTTCTGTCTGGTGTTTAGTGAATTAACCCCTACATTTTGCAATTTGGATTTCAATTTCAATAATTAGAAGTTTAGTGTATAAACTCTACACTATAGTTAATGAGGAAATAAAACATTAGACATATATATATATATATATATATATATATATATATATATATAAATATGTTTACAAATACACTATACCATGGCATAACTTGTTTTAGTTATTACTAATAGTTTAATAAAATGACAATAAATGAGAAACAATAAATTGTACTGGTTAACAGTTTATGCCCTAGATTTGGCTTATATATATGATATAATGATTTCTATTGGTAATTTGGTGATTGTCGTCCTTTGTACCTATTCAATGTTTCTCTTAATCCTCTGCATGCTTCAAGTGACAGATCCAAGCTGTTAAACTACTAAATGCTTTTAAACAATTTTTTGGAATTTTTTTTATCCTTTTCCATTAAAAAAGTTGCAGTTGACTTTATTGCTGTACGAAATTTAACATGAAATTTGAATCAGGCATATTCTTTCTAAGATGTTAAGTAAGCTATGATCCGACCACTGCAAAACAAAAACTACAAGTATAAATACTGTATACACAATGTATCCTGCATAATTGTCTTTCGCAATGCAATGTTTAGTGCATATTGAAAATAATTAGTTGTAGCAAGGAAAGAAAAACACAAAGCTACACTGAGGTATTTTAGTACAAGTGGGAAAAGACTAAATGTGAAGACCAGCTGTTAGTGCATTAAACCATGAATCATCTTATGAAATTGCTGTTAAATTTTTGACAGATAAGCTTGTAGAATTTGAATGTCAATTACAAAAACAAACAGAGCAAAATAAATAGCTACACGAGCAGATGTTATAGGTTAAATATGTAACAAATTAAATTATTCAGCAAGTTGGAATAAAGTGTATTGGACCTCTGTAGTATTTCATTTATGAATTTAAGATAACAAAAACTGATTTCATTAATGTTTATGCTACGTTTTATTGTATAAAATGGAAATGCAACAGATTTGCTTCAAAAATAAATGATGTAAACCTCCTTTAAACAGCTACCCATAAGTAAACTTGTCTATCCAATGTATTTTTAAAAGAATTTGTGCTATTCATACACATGGAAATTATGTATAATATGCATCTGTCAATTATGTATAATTGCCTTAGAGTCAGTTTTGATTCTATATTCCCATTCATCACTCATGCAGTCTATCACCTGGATTGCTGTCTGTGTCTAAATAATATTGTTCAGATCTGTCAAGTTTTCTCATATCATACAAAATCTCAGATTCATTGCATTATTTCCATTCTTGACCACTGCAATTGATATCTTATGTACCTTACTGACAACCTTTTGACTCACCTCCTATCTATGCAAAACACTGGGGTCTGGGTTGTCTTTCTTCCATGTGGCTCCTCTTTTACTACCCTACTCTTCAAATCCCATCATTGGCTCCATATCTCATCAATACCCAGAAATGTATTTTGAACAATGTATTTTGTAGTAATCTGGTTTAATGACAGACAGATCATGCAATGTTACACTTTCATTACATTTTATGAAGAAGTAATCAGAATACAATATAAAATAAGGATTGTCTTGGAAGCAATAAAGTTTTGTCTTTTAAATATTTTATTAAACAAAAATATAAATATAGACATAAAAAAATCCATTAAAATAATTTATAGCAGAGGTTATAAGATTAAACTATATGCTTGCATTATCATTTTAAATATAATAACATACCCTCTTGAACATGTCAACATCTCTCAGTCATTATAAAATGGAGCAACAGTGTCTCTGTCTCCAAATCTCTCTTCTGTGTTTTAACATTTAAAAGGTACACATATTTATACCTTAGGTGTCTTTATTTTAGGGTAACCGTAGTTCATATATGAAAAAGTAACACTTCTTTTATTTTTGTTCATTCTAGCGACCTCCCTTAATTTGGCAAAAATACAAGGCCATAACTAAAACATAAGGGTTCACACGTCATGGGAAATTCCCTGACTTAGGACAAGATGGCATCTTAAAGTCTGAACATCTTTATCTATTTAGGGTTACCGCAGTATATTATCTACTGAAAGAGTCGTAGCATAGCCTTGAAGCTTGGTTATTGATTATTGTTGTTGTATTTCGTCTTGGACAAAATGGCGTAAACATATTATGCACTGAAAGTAGGTAAAAGGTTATTGCTTAAAGAAACATGTATGAAAAACAATATGTTCCATTTCTAACACATTGTCAGTTTGCAATATCTCCTAATGACAAAGTACACAGTTTGAGAAATACAATATTTGCATTTGCCCATAATAAAGTAGTTTCAAGAAAAAGGTTACTGAAGAAACTGAGAGCTTTTCGTAAAAAAAAATTTTTTGGGATAGAATATTGGCATATTGCAAAATCTTGCAAAAGTTACAGATCTCTCGTCTGCAGCTTTTGCAAGCTCTCTGTGGCTGACCAATCACAGTCTTCCCAATACAGCTCAATGAGAAGTCACTTGCAAGGCAGTTGTTTTAAGCAATTGCCTGCCTCTCTTTTTGCTCCACTGCGCTAAGCAACAAAGAAGTAACAGGACCAATTGTCTGATTGACAGCCAAGAGGGTGTAACAAGGTTAATTTATATAAGTGCAGGAAAAAAAAAACCACACTCTTTCTAGTGCTCTCCATGGTGATTGTTCATTATTTAGCATTTTGCCTTAGAATAGTGTCTATTTTACCTTCATTTACTTTCCCTAACAAGTGGTAGCTGTTAGAAATCCTGGTAGGTAGAACAGTAAGTAATTCTGAACACCTTTGTTTGATTGTTTTTAGTATAATTTGGTTCACTGCATATACTATTCTTGTTTTTACTTTTGCAATTTGTGAATGAATAGAAAATAAACAGATTTTTTAAAATATTACTGTTGCTTTATAAATTATAAAATTGTCATCCAATATATACCATTTAAGAAACACATTAAAATGCCACATGGTTTTCTAAAATTAGGCAGAGCCAATATTCAAAATGTATTTGACAGAAGACAATATTCATGAATTGTCATTTCTGTTGACTTTGCCATCTACGTGGACACCTGCTTAAAAGTGGTTTAGTTCATTAATTGCTGTACTAATGCTTTCATTTCTAGGAGACAGTGTTTCTAGTCTATTAACCTCTGGATTGCTCCAAAGATGAACCAAAGCCTCATTTCCCTTCTGAATTGCTAGATTTACTGTGTCAGCTAAATGTATTTTCTATTTGTTATCATTTGGTCTCTAACCTCATTTTCCTTATATATATCTTCCTGGAATCTTTAAGCAATAATGGATCCTTTGAACTTCCTGTAAATACACATTTTGGCAATGTAAGTACAGGTATGTGTGTTTTTTTTTTTTTTTTTAAATGTCCTTGTGACTATATCAATAATACAATTACAAAAATACAAAAAAGGAAAAATGTGAACAAGCAACTGTTACAAAATAACCTTGAATTAAAACTGATATTAATTGCTAATATATATTTCAAAATGTATGCTCTATAAAATTTATATTATTATGGTTCACTAAATGCTCTCTAAAGTAAATATTTACTATGAGAGAGACATACTATTGTATCAGAATTCTGTCATGAAATCCAGAAAGGTATGATAGATAGATAGATAGATAGATAGATAGATAGATAGATAGATAGATAGATAGATAGATATTGATACTTTAGAGAGCGTTCAGAGAAGGGCTACTAAACTGGTTCATCGATTGCAAGATAAAACTTACAAGGAAAGGTTAAATGATCTTAACATGTATTGCTTGGAGGAAAGACAAGACGGGGGGATTTGATAGAAGCATTTAAATACATAAAGGAAATCAACACAGTAAAGGAGGAGACTATATTTAAAAGAAGAAAAACTACCACAACAAGAGGACATAGTCTTAAATTAGAGGGGCAAAGGTTTAAAAATAATATCAGGAAGTATTATTTTACTGAGATGGTAGTGAATGTATGGAATAGCCTTCCAGCTGAAGTGGTAGAGGTTAACACAGTGAAGGAGTTTATGCATGTGTAGGATAGGCATAAGGCTATCCTAACTATAAGATAAGGCTAGGGACTAATGAAAGTACTTAGAAAATTGGGCAGACTAGATGGGTCGAATGGTTCTCATCTGCCGTCACATTTTATGTTTCTTTGATAGAGAGATAGATAGATAGATAGATAGATAGATGTGAGAGACATTAGTTAGTTAGAATAATCATATATATAAATATTGAAAAATAGAATAATCAGGAGGATTACATTTAGAATAGCGTTCTTTTATAGATATCAGTGAAATCCTGTTTTTAGCTTCCACATCCATGAAATTTAAATGGATAATCTTCTTAATGTGGGCAATTGGTATTTTTAAGGCTCCTTTTTTAGGCTGAAGTAGGTTGCACATTAGCTAAGCACGGCAGTTAAGAATACCATGCTGAAAGACTACTGAAACAATTAAAGGAACACTGTAGAATTAGGAATACATATCTGTATTTCTAAGGATGCAGTATTCATGTTCCTACTTGGTTTAAATTATCCTCAAGCTTGCCAAAACAAAAATTAAAAATAAACAAATAAAAACTAAAGTATTTACTACGCTTCTTTCCAGCACGAGTATTCCTCAGCGCTGCTGCATTCTCCTTCTAGCATGATGTCATCTCATAGAGGAGCATTGAAGACTGTAGACGCATGTGCAGTGCTCACTGTGATGAGTCCACAATTTTGCTATAAAGAATCATTGCATGCAATGATTCTGTTTTGAAGACCATGATGGCACTGTGCATGCACATGTGACATCATGGTATGTTAGGGTATGAAAGCCAAGAAGCACATTCCCGGCATTGATACCCAGAGGTCTTGTATTCTTGGCTTGAAGCTGCACTTCCAAGTGTTCTAATTAATAAATATTTAGTTTTGGTGCCACTAGAAAAAAGGGAAACACTGTAGGCACTATAACAACCTGATCTAGTTGTTAGTGAGTACTTCATCTCGGTTGTCACTGCTTTCCACAAGTTTACCCACCATTGTTCTGTGTTTTAGCTAGTGTAAACCAGAACTGAAAGAACAAAGCAGCAATTATCAATCGATCAAGTCACTTTTTGAAAGGTATGTGGCATTTAGAGATGTATATAAGTTAAAGAATGAGCACTAGCAAGTTTGTATGTATGTGTATGAGAGAGAGAGAGAGAGAGAGAGAGAGAGAGAGAGAAAGAAACAAGGCACATTTATTCAATTTTGTAATTATAATTACTTTTTTATTTGTTTTATCACAACCTCTCTGATATTATGGGTATAAACATAAATGTCCCATTCTATCTAAAGAGCAGACATAGTCTGAGATCATACGAATAAATATTAACCTGCTCTATAATTTGTATATAGATTTGAAATGATGGCTTCTGGGAAATGATTTGAAAGAATAAAAAATAATGAAAATAAAAGAAAATGTATGCTTTTTCATTTTCTACCTACTGTTTAAAGATGAAAAGAGCAGTGATATGGGTTATGGTTTTTATATTTTTCATTTTTATGGGATTAATAAAATGGATGATGGTAAAACTCCATCATAGTTTATTTCTTTGAACTACACAATTTCAATAAAAACTGCCTAAATGTCAAACTATTTTCAATAAGTCTGAATGCAGCTTGATTCAATAAAGAAACAGCATCAGCAAATGATATTTTCTAACTTTATCTTTTTCTTTGAAAGTTCATATTATTACTTTTCATTCCAACTGATTTATGTTTATTCTGGATTTTGAATTATTTAATCAATTACTATGGGATAGAGTGTCATTGTACTTACAGTATTACAAAGAGTAGGTTAAAGTATCAGTTAATGTAATCTATTATGCTTATGATACCATCTCATATATAGCAGTGCCATGAGTCAAATTGTAATAAAAATAAATAGCACTTATTGTGTAGATGAATTTTTACATACTTTATTTATATCTAATAAAACTATTGGGCTAAACATAACAAATACCTTTTTAGGGTTAATGAGTATCATACATAGTATGAATTGATGCTACAATAATATGTATTGTGTGATACTAAAACTTAAGATGCCTAGGTTTAACAACTTGCCTCTAAAGGGGAGGAAAGGGGACCTAGTTTTCTGATCTGAGATAAAGAAAAAACAGTGTAATGATAGACAGCTAAAGATAAAACACAAAATATAAATTTAACCATGCAATAAAAGTTCATAATAGTCTGCACAAACTAAGATAATAGGAACTAAGGACTCAAAATAGTTATTGTTCAATAGGTAACCATAGTCAACTCAACACTAATACTTAAAAACCATGCACATGTGTCGGGCATTTATGGCCACATAGACCCGTCCTTCCATAAGATATATTGTAATTAACAAGAGTATCAACTTTGTGTTTATAAGGTGATAACAAAACGAACAGTGGGATGGGAGGGTCCAGTGCCTTAAATAAGTAATCAACCCTTATACACAATCCACATTTTGTAGTGCTACAAAGTTAAATCTGAACTGATTTTATTGGGACTTTGCCTGAAGGTGCCAGAACATTACATGCTTTTTTTTTTTAATTTAAAAAATTTCATATTTGTTCAGTTTAAAATGTATTAATCTACTGAATCAATACTTATTTAAAATACATTTTCTTTCAATTACAGCTGTGAATCTTTTGGGTCAACCTATCAACTTTGCCCATCTATATCATGAAAGTTTTTAAAATTCTTCTGGTGAAATGTTCAAGCTCTACCAGTTTGAATTGTGACTTCTAATGAACACCAGTTTTTAAATATTACTACATGGTTTTACTCATATAAGGGCTTTGACTGGGTAATTCTTGGACATTCAGTTAATGGATTTAAACCCCTCCAGTTTGCGTACTCTGGTAGTGTGTTCAGGATCATTATCCTGCTAAAAAAAAGTTTTCCCTTAGAATCACCCTGGCTCCACCCATCTCTTTCATAGTCCCCAGTTCCTGCCAATAAAAAAAAAAATCCACAAAACATGATGCTACGACCATCATGTCTCACTATGAAGAGTGTTAGTTTTGGGCCACGCATAGAAATGTACATCACAGCCTAAAAGTTTAGCTTCTATTTCATCAAAAGAAAGGTAGGCATAGCAAGATCATGAGGTGCACATGTGCAAGCATTTACAGAAGCATGTACTTAAATGTTTACCTCAAGAGGCTTCCCAGGTCTTGGAGGAGTCAATCTCAGAGGAGAAGTTGGCTCAGCCTATGAAGATCTCTAAAGCAGGGAAATGCCAAGGACCAGATGGACTCCCCCTTTCAGTATTATAAACACTTCACTGGCACACTGTTTCCATAATTTGTTAACTCCTCAATTTGCTAAAGGGATGGGAGCAGCATCATCTCCTGGATCCCCAAAGAGAGCAAGGATGTTGAGCAATGTGTGAACTTCCACCCCATCTCAATCCTAAATTGTGATCTCAAATTTTCATGAAAATACTTTGTAAACAGCTTCAGTCCTTAGTACCTGAGCCGATCCATATTTGTCTGTCATTCCCTAAGCCAAGGTCTCTTCGAGGAGTCTTCTACTGCTGTTCATGAACTCTGAGTAGGCATTTGATAGGGTAAGTTGAGAGTTTTGTTTTGAGACTCTTGAACATGTACGAGTTGGATCAGGGCCACTTATTCATCACCCATGGCTAGGGGGTGTGTTAACAGATCCTTCACTTAGGCATTCCCAATATCCAATGATACCAATCAGTAGTGCCCTCTTTTGCCCTTGCTCTTCATCCTTGCCTTTAAACCCTCCTTAACTCAATCAGACACAACCCAGACATAAGAGGGTTGATTAAAGGCAAGATTAAACACTGAGTTTCATCTTTTGCAGAGGACCTTCTCTTTTATGTGCCCACAAGTACCACTAATCTCTTTAGCATTTTGAAAGGTGTATAGTGCTCTGGCCAATATCTGCATCAACTATTCAAAATCTGCAATCCTCAATTACTCAATTGCACGGGCTACAGCTGAACTCATCTGCCAGGGTTTCCCCTTAACATAGCTGTTAAAGGACCACTATAGTGCAGGTGCCAGGTCCCCCAGGTTTTAACCCTGCAGCTGTAAACATAGCAGTTTCAGAGAAACTCCTGTTTTTACATTGCAGGGTTTATCCAGCCTCTAGTGGCTGTCTTCCTGTCAGCCACTAGAGGCCGCTTCTGCAGCGCTCAAAGTGAAAATCGAATTAAGCACACACAACATCCATACAAAAGCAGTGAGAAATTACTCCTATGGGCGTTTTTAATGCACGTGGGGCTCTGGCCACGCATGCGAATTCAGCTCCCCTGGGGAGCTGATGTCAGAGGGGGAGGAGAGGTAACCAGCACCGAGGGAGCCCGTCCCTGGATAAAGGTAAGTGGCTGAAGGGGTTTTAACCCCTTCAGCCCAGCGGGAGGGGGGCCCTGAGGGTGGGGGGGACCTAAGGACTCTATAGTGCCAGGAAAACAAGTTTGTTTTCCTGACACTATAGTGGTCCTTTAAATATTTGTGAATGTGCCGAGTGATATTAATGAGATTTATAAGGTGAACTTCCAGCCAGTACTGGACAAGTTCAGAATTAATATGGAAGAGTGGGAGCTGTCACACCTCTCCTGGCTTGGCATAGTATGAATAGTTAAAAACTAACCTACTCCCACAAATACTCTACCAGTTCCAGACACTGCCCAATTACCTACCCTCTGATTGTTTTGCTTAATGACTCACACTGGTCACTAAATACAAATGGCTTAAAAGATCTCCGTGACTAGCTACACCACTATCACACTTCAGAAATCTAGAGGCAGTCTGCTTTGCCAGTCTTTTGGCAGTGCTACCAAGCCACTCATCTCCTGATATTGTGGAATGGTCAAATGCAGATGTACACAAATTGTGGAAGGAAATAGAATATGCCTTGGTAGGGAGACCACTCATGTTATGCTTGGCTAGAACCATGTCTGAGCATACAACTAGAATCACCACACTCAATGGTTCTTGATGCACTGAGGTATGGCACAGCTGTCCACCATTTCCATCCCCACTTTACCTGCTGGTACACAATCCAGCCTTTAAGTTAGTCATAGACAAAACCCCATATATAATATTATTCCAACACCTTATCCCAAATATTTCACACATATTTGTAGAGGGTAAACTCCAAACTTAGATGGATCTTTCTGGGCAGATACAATTTCAATTCCTGACATTTATTCTATGTATTTCTCAAAGACTACTCCTTACATGTGATCTGACCTCATTTAAATCATTATGCCTTTGCTTCAAGGGATCTCATTTCTACATACCACCCTTCAGGTATACCCGAGAGCACCACCACCCAGGTTTATGGGAAAATGGAAGGAGGTGTTAGGAATCTTGTTTACCACTGCCCAATGGGAAAACATATGCAATACCCAACACTGTTCACTATATTGTGCGAAACTGATTGTAAACTGTTAGTATGTTGGTAAAGAACCCCACACTTGCTACACACTATAGACATAGGGATTGATACCAAGTGTTAGAGGGATCACAATGCAGTGGGCGCTCTCTTATAATTATGGTGGGACTGTCCCATGATCTATTGCTTCTGGATGAAAACTCACATCTTAGCTCAGTGATTTTCTGATAAACCCCCTCCTTTTCTCCCAGCACCCATGCTACTTCACCACACTACTACATGTACTTTGGTGTATAAGAAGTCCATAACTATTCATATACTGAACATAGCAAAAGGTATTGTTCCTCTGTACTGGAAGAAACCAATGGAAACCCTTAGTCTATGGTTCCAACAAATGGACGAACAATACTCCATGGAAAAGGTGGTCTTTGGAGTGGATGGATGCACGCCAACCTACCTGGCAAACTGGACCAAATGGATGATGTCTGTGGACACAGCAGAGTTCCAGGAAATAATGAAGTATGGGACTAGTGGTTAGCCCCCTTTTGTTTCTTATGGCTGGGGTAAGGGTAAAGCAAAATCTGGAAATATCTCTGAAAATGTAATGGGTTGCAAGGAAATGTGTATTATTTAAGGCTATGTTACTTTGTGTTATGTTAAATTATATAATTATGTGGTCTCATAATGGAAACATCTCTGTTGGTTTAACATTAAACATGTAGGTATTGTAAACGTTGAATATCTTGCATGATCTTTTCTGTATAAATAATCTAATACTTTTTTTGTAAAGTACTCCAGACTTAAAACATGTTTGCTAAGATCACTTGTCATCATTTAACGTAAACTTTATATTGTCCCTGACAAGACTCTTTTAACTGTAATAGATCATATTTAGAGTTAAAAAAACAAAACATTAGACTTTGATCTTTCACAGTACACAACTTGGTTCAGAAATGTGATTGGTCTGTGATAACTGTTCTAAAAAAATAATCTTTTTACTTTACATCTTAATAATACAACAATTCAAATGAAGACACGTCAAATATAATTTAAAAATGTAAATTTGCATAAGAAATTTGAATAAAGACATAGCTGATATAAAAACTAGAATATTTTATGTATGTGTTTATTTTTTATAACTTCAATCAAAGATGTCATATGCAGATTATTTAATGAATTGACCTTAACTTCAATGTGTGAGAAATCACTAGGATTATCAAGAGGAGAAATCAACCATTAGATATTTCAATACAGTATTGCATTAATAAATCAACGCTTGGAAATGTTGCCTTGTTGATAGGTGATAGTGAATGTTGAATTAAAGATAATTACATTGTTTGAATTGCAATTTTGAAATGATTCATTGTAACCTTTATTAAGCCTTTTCTATATCTTAAGTAATTAAAGGATAAAAAAGAAGGATGTTTTCTTACTAAACTGAAATGTTAAATGTTAATTGGATTTTTTTTTAAATATATTTTTGATCAAGTTTACACACAAAAGCTGTTGTTTTATCCAACACAAATAGGATATAGGAAAATGGTTGGTTGTTGCACTCCAGTGAAAAAAAACATGAAAAGATCATTTGTTCCAAAATATCACATTATCAAAATCAAATTATATAAAAATAGGAGTACGGATTCAGTCCTACCTCCTTTATGTCAATAAAACACATACCAATAAAGATTCATCTAAATAAACAGTAGTATGTGTAGAGGAGCTCAATTATTCCACGTGAGTATCTCCGCTGAAGTCCTCTCCAGGTGGAATGCCACTCCCGTGGTTATAGCCCAATTCCCCAAGCACTAGATGACACTTAGTCAAGTGGAGAACAAATACCTTTATTAAAAACAGAGCATTTATTTATACCCCCAATAGCCACATTAACCTAAAAGGGATACAATGGTACTCAATGGCCATATGGACTTTAACCCCTTAAGGACAATGTCATGATTCCCTTTTATTCCAGAAGTTTGGTCCTTAAGGGGTTAAATTGAACCAATCACACTGCATATCCTAAGCCAACCAATAGCAGCATGGGCTTGGGATAATAGCTAATCACACTATAACGTTTACAACGAGTGTGAATGGAACCCTGTTATTACCAGGAATGGTGGAAACAGGCAATAACAAGGGCTGAGGGCCACATAATAGATGTTAAACAGTGGCAGGGCAGCCAGTTTGAACTGATCTGGAAGTGTCCTTGGAACAATGGTACAACACTTTACTGGGAAAACAATATGATAAGAAAAGGGGCTTGGCGGGGCACATACAACCTGAACAAAAAACACATTAAATCCAATGCACAAGACCAAATAATATGGTGAAACATATAGGCACTCCTAACAACACAATATAAAACAAACAAAATGTCTCTGGGCACAAGGATTCTGTTATAATACAACAAGTGTCCAGGGCCCCTCGTCCACAGGGACAACAGCCCCCTTTAGAGGCTCCTGGGATCAGACCCATAGTCTGTGGACAGAAGGCTAGCTTTTATGCCTCTCCAGGAGGCATGGGATGTGGCATGGGAGATTCCTTCACAGTATGGTTTATATTACACATTGTGTAATGTTTAATTGAAAACAATTTATAGTAATTTTCTATAATTACAATGGACACAAGATCATTTCTTAAAACCTAAAATATATCTTATTGTTAATTCTTAGGTTACCTGTATGGTATTCTACTTAGATAATGCTTCATAAATTGTCTTTTAATATTAGAGACTAGTGATGTACCGAACGGTTCGCCGGCGAACGGTTCCTAGCGAACATAGCATGTTCGCGTTCGCCACAGCGGGCGAACATATGCGCGGTTCGACCCGCCCCCTATTCGTCATCATTGAGTAAACTTTGACCCTGTACCTCACAGTCAGCAGACACATTCCAGCCAATTAGCAGCACAGCCTCCCTAGCAGACCCTCCCACCTACTGGACAGCATCCATTTTAGATTCATTCTCAAGCTGCATGCTTAGTAAGAGGAGGGAAAGTGTAGCTGCTGTTCATAAGATAGGGAAAAGCATAGCTAGGTTAGGGATAAGGGTATGCTTTTTTTGGATTTTTTTTTTCTATCTAATGTAAATGCACTTAGTTGTCTGCCACTGCTGCCAGCTTCTGTGTCAGGCTCACAGTGCCCATTTCCCCAGTCAGTGCCACCAATTACATCTGGTGTCACAATAGCTTGGATTTAAAAACAAAAAACTTTTTTCACTGTTATAGATTGAATAGCAGTCAGTTGTCTGCCACTGCTGCCAGCTTCTGTGTCAGGCCCACAGTGCATACTGTGCCCATTTCCCCAGTCAGTGCCACCACTTACATCTGGTGTCACAATAGCTTGGATTTAAAAACAAAAAACTTTTTTCACTGTTATAGATTGAATAGCAGTCAGTTGTCTGCCACTGCTGCCAGCTTCTGTGTCAGGCTCACAGTGCATACTGTGCCCATTTTTATAGATTGAATAGCAGTCAGTGTCCTTAAAGCGGGTGTGTTACGCTAACAGTGGATACGCTGACAAGTGCCACTAATTAGATCTGGTGTCACAATAGCTTGGATTTAAAAACAAAAAACTTTTTTTACTGTTATAGATTGAATAGCAGTCAGTGTCCTTAAAGCTGGTGTGTTACGCTAACAGTGGATACGCTGACAAGTGCCACTAATTAGATCCTGTGTCACAATAGCTTGGATTTGAAAACAAAAAACTTTTTTTACTGTTATAGA